>CANTUT010001132.1:0-447500 GCA_947687605.1 Reutealis trisperma
GCAAACAGCTTACAAGGATTGAGAATCAGATTTCTATTCTGAAACCTTCATAATATATTCCTCTCAAGCATATATATATATATATATATATATTATATATATATATATATATATATATATATATATATCTGTGTGTGTGTGTGTGTACCCAAACACATATGGTACGAGCTGACGATAGCCATGTGCCATCTGTCTCCGCGTTCTTGAATGCACCCCTCTGTTTCAAAAGGATTCGCAGCATGTCAAGCCCTGTTAAGGTTCTTCGCTTTGCATCGAATTGAACCACATGCTCCACCGCTTGTGTGGGCCCCCGTCAATTCTTTTGAGTTATATATATATTATATATATATATAAATATATATATATATATATATATATATATATATATATATATATATATATATATATATATATATATATATAATATATATATATATATATATATATATGTATGTATGTATGTGTATACAAACATGCATATATACCGTGTGCATTTATGTATGTGTGTATACACATACATATATATATGTATATACGTACATACATACATACATTCATACATATATATATATATATATATATACACACAACATTTATGTTACACCTTACGACCCCTCCTGCATCTCTAACTCACCAAATTCGCAAACAATTTCTACTCATCAATTCATTAACATAAATACCAATCGAATCATTCATATATTAATAGAAACAATTTATTTTGAAGACAATTTGAAAATAAAGATTCCACAAATCATTTATATTCAAAAGCATTCTTTATATTAAAATTCAATTTAGTTAACAAATTAGTAACTTAAATTATACCATATATAAAAATTCGCATTCATTTCTATAAAACTCAATTCAACAATTAAATTCTTATGTTAGTAGCTACCATATTTAAATTATTATTGAAAACATTCATATATACATAATATTAATAATTCATTAAACATTTAAAACTCCATCAATAAAAATCATTAATCTCTTCAAAGAATCATCAATGTAATCTAAACTCATCAAAAACAATTTTAAACATTAGAAATATGCATAAAAATGAATTTGGAAACTTTTGGAAAACAAGGTTGCTGGAGAGTCGCCGCCCGACCACACGCCACCATGGATGGTGGTCTAGGGGGTCTAAAATCATACCATTAGATTCGTCTCATTGCCATGGTTTCAAATCCATCCTCCATTCACCATAACTCACTATTGATCGTCGTAGATAGAAATTCAAAGTTTCAAAATCCCATTTTCTGATCTCCTTTTTATGGTCAACGAAAGGTTGTAAGGTTAGTATCAATGAAAGCTGAGAGCAAAACAATATCATAGAAACTAAAATCACTCAATTTGGAGTTCAAATGAGAGAGTTATGGGTAAATAAAATTTTCAAACCAAAGTGGTCACTTGAGCTACTTTGGGCAGTTGTATCTCCTTAACCTATGACCAGAAATGGACAAACCTAATGTCTTTGCACTCTCCTCATGGTTGGCTTCAAGATGATATGGGTGGTGTCTCTCACCTCCCACCGAAAAAGTCAAAAATGGCGCCAGAAGTTGGCTGCCGACCACTCTTCTCTCCCTCTCTCTTCCTTCCTTTCTTTTGCTTCTTCTTTACTTCTTTAAGGTAACCAGCAAATTAAAATCTGCTTGTCATGCAACCATCCTAAGGTTGTCACGTGGCAGCCTTGGGTTGGTCCATCTCTCTCTCTCTCTCTCTCCCTCCCTCTCTCTCCATTTTTTTTTAAACTTTAGAAATTTGTAAAAAATTTATTTTAAGTCCAAAAATTACAATAAATAGTCATTAAATGTATATGTCAAATCCCAATTTTTGAAGATATGACAGTCCTAAAACATAGGGAGACATAAGGTCATCTATACCCATAGAACCCACTTAAGCATATATATAACTTTGCCTAGGATTGTATCAAACCTGTATGCATTAACTTAATTGAACCATTTATAAGAAAAATCTTAAGTTGGTAGAAGAATAGTTAAAATATACTTTAAACACATCCCAAAATAAAAGAATATTTTAAAGACTCCAAAATAAATCATCAAACATAATGTTCCAAAATAAGACTCAGGAAGCAACTAAGAGACTCTCCATATCATAGAATATAAAAGACTTGAACAAGGAAATCTCCCAAGTGGAGTAAGTTGCTTGAGCTAACACCTTGCCTCCCCAAATTGCTTACCTAGAACCACACAAGGAAAAAGGAGGTGAGATAAATGATCTCAATAAGTAAACAATACAACTTGAACAATAACACATATCACTTTATAAAGGTCCATAATTCATAAATTCATGGTTTGTAATTTAGCAAGGTTTGCAGAAATCAACTTATAAACTTATAACTTATAGAGTTGATGGCCATTGGGCTTATTCACTCAAAGGAGAGGTGGCATCATACCAAATTCAACTAGTCATGAGACTGATCAGGTTCCAATGCTAGAACCACCCCTTCTAGCTGAGGTGGATACACTACCCCTATCCATCAGGTTAAAACCATGTGCATATGTGCCGATGATTACCCTCATCGGCATGAGGATTTTTTGCATAAAGGGTTCATAGATACTATAGCTAGAGCTAATGGCAATAACTTATAACAATAGCATTGAAGAATACAATCACATGTAATATAATAACAATAACAGTTTAGCTTATTGAACAAAAGATAGATAACAGTATAGTTTCAGAACGAAAGTAAGGTAATGCAATAATTATAATGTTCTTTCTTATCATTGAATAAATATTTATAGTTTTGGACCAATAATCCTTTAGCAACCCAAGCTTAACAAAGAAATCATTCAAATGGAATTGACAAATAAAAGGAACTTGAGTTTCAAGAATTTCAAAGGTTCAATACATTAAAACTTATACTTGAAACATAAACATAATGTTTACTCATCTTGTAGTTCTTTTGCTCCTACTACTTATAACCCTTTGAACTTCTACTACTCCTCAATCTCTAATATAATATTTAATTCAATACTTAGCATTTGCTTAATCATCATGCTATCCTATCATATAACTAACCCATGCAAATATAACATTAACATAAACTTGGAGTTGCACTTAGAAGTGCACTCATCACTTGCACATAACATGTTGACTTTTAAAATCTTGCACACTTAGCCTTTATAGGCTCACATGAAATCATATTATAACTCATACTATAATTTTTCTAAAGTCAAACACAATATATCATGATCCTAATATTAATTCCATTTAACATTCAACTTAGTACACTTAATACTTTGCGTATATATCAACTTAACAAGTAACCTTGAAAAGTCATGCTTATCTCTTTTGAACAAATCATGTGATCCATCTCATAGTCAATTTAGGATCATTAATACATTATTAATAGATCATAAGATCTATTTCACTTATTACTTAATCATATACACATATTATTCATAACATAGTAATAGGGTTAGTAAACCCTAGGTAGGCCAAATTGTCTTTAAGCTTGTCTAGAGTTAATCCTTTAACCAACATGCAATTAAATCATTTATTATTCATGTATATATGTCAACAATCATTAAAATATATCATACAAAAATTATGGACATTGGGATTAAAATCCCAATGTAGGCCGGATACCATATAATTATGGAAAACATGAACTTTCTCACATTTCACACTTTCTGTTCATTACAGTAATATGCAAACATATGATTTAAACCAATATTTTTATGTAAACATGATAAAAATCATTTTAGAATATCAATATAATGAATTGGCACCTACTTTTAGTTTTTATAGATGAAAATTCCAACTTTCGTGTTCTAGGATGAAAATCATGAATTTTCTTACTTTTCGTACTTTTCTGATCATTATAGTAATGTATAAAAATATGATTTAAATCAGTATTTTTTATCTAAACACAAAAAAAAAATTCAATTTAGAACACAAACATATACAAATCAACACACCCTCCCCCACCCCCCCCCCCCCCCCCCCCCCCCCCCCCCCCCCCAAATCTATTTATGTATAAAAATTTCAACTTTGAATTTCCCAAATCTATTTATGTATAAAAATTTCAACTTTGAGTTTTAGGGTTCACTTTTAGTGGATGTGCGAAGAAAGAGTTGTGTTTTCGGTAGAAAATTGGTTTCTCCTTCAAAATAATTACCTAAGCCAAATTTAATTAAAAGAAAAAAAAAAGTAAATTGACAGCCCAAAATATTTTTCTCATAATTAGTTTCACAAAAATCAAATAGTGAATTGAAAGGAGAGAAAAACTTATGAAAATGGTTACGAAATCGCAAGATTTGAAAGTACCTTGTGAATTTCGGTTAAGATAATATTTTTGAAAGAGTTTTTCTATAAAAATTGTGAAGAATAACAGAATGGTAGCTGTCACTAAGGGGTTGGCCGAATTTTAGCTTTAAATATGTAGGGTTTTTGCAAAATTACAAGTTTACCATTAATGAGTTAGGTTAGGAGTGTTTTGGTGTAGTAGACTTTTGAGAAATTAAGCCTTTTATTTAATTTATGGGGTAATTATATGTAATTAAAAATAAAATATTTTTCTTATTATTTTCATAAAATCCCCGCCCCCCCCCCCCCCCCCCCAAAAATATTTATTTAATAATATTTTAAAACTATTCATAAAAATTATTTTATACTTAAAAA
This sequence comes from Reutealis trisperma, assembly GCA_947687605.1. Taxonomy (NCBI): domain Eukaryota; kingdom Viridiplantae; phylum Streptophyta; class Magnoliopsida; order Malpighiales; family Euphorbiaceae; genus Reutealis; species Reutealis trisperma. The sequence goes on from CANTUT010001132.1 coordinate 4,642, forward strand.
TCACTTTGTGCATGAAAATTCAATTTATGTGCAATAAATTATTTTATACTTATGCACTTCATATAAATCACTTATTTTACCATAATAATTCATATTGTGCATATTAAAGCTAATCTAATATGCCACATACTCATCAATCACATAATACTTGAATTTTTATAAAAGCACACACTTAATCCTAATAGTTTTAAATTCAAGTAAATTGTCAAGAAACACTTAGGGTGGGTGTGGGTTATTACATTATAAAATATACTTTAATTTGATATATTAAAACTTGAAAAATGATTACTTTTAGATTTATTAAAAATAATTAATCATAAAATTAATTTCCAAAAATTCTTAAAAATTAATATTAATTTACCAAACTATGAAATTTATTATCTTCACATATCTAACATTTGAATAAAATTACAATTAATAATATATTTTTCAAATCATAGGTATATGTGTAAAATTTAATAAAAATATAACTTCAATTTTTGCTTTAATAAATAAAATAATAAAATAATATATTTCCGTACAAAATAGGATTTTTATAAAATAATTGAAAATTCGGGTTATTACAATATTCTCCCCTTAAGAAAATTCATCATCAAATTTTCAAACTCAATAAACATTGAACACTCTAATTAACTTCTCCACCACGCTTCCACTGCATACTTTGATACATTGCTTAAACCACAATTAGCATACCAATGGCAACAAGGCATATACTTCACAATCTATGAAAATCACAATAATAAACATTCAACTAAAACTATTCCTATATCAATTTCTTGTCCAAATAACCCTAAAAGCTAATATTTAATAATTATGTATCCTTTACCCTTAAATTAACTTTAAATAAAACTAATATAACCTTTAATTTCGTATCCAATCAATCATAATTCTAAGCATATCTTTTCTTTATATCTTTCTCAATATTTTATTACTTTTAATTGCTCTAACTAATTTCTCCAATGTATATATAAATATAAATTTCATCTTATCACTTTGAAATCACCACATACGCATATAAAATAATTAATATGCTAACCCATTAATTCTATCATTTCATATCAACATCTTACTATTAACCAAGTCACCAAGGAATTCTATTAATTCATCTCCACATTCTTATTTTAACAAGGTCATCAAGAAATTTTGTTAATTCTAAAACACATCTCACCTTCTCACAACTATTTCAAACTTACTCTCTTTCTATATAATACATCATTTCACTTAAGATTTTCCACTTATATCTTGCTATATTTCACATTCCTAATAATTTAACTTATCTATATGAAAATAATGAACTCACTAATACCATTGATGCTTAATGAAATCTCTATGTACTTTTATGTCTTTCCAAATTTATGCCATCCTATATTTATCTTAACTTTAACATACACATTTCATAAGTATTCCTAAATATTGACTTCACTTTGTTAACTAATAAAATTCCTTTCCACACCAAGGATTAATACCTAATCTTTAATAACCTCAATCGAATATTATTATATCTAACGCTTCAAAGCATATCTCATCCAGATGACTCAAATCCATTTCAAGTATATTCAAACTATTTAATTTTCAAAACTATTTACAACCATTTGTAAGAATCAAAACATTTTCATTTTTATTTTAGAACTCAAAATACTATGTTCAGGGATGCTAGACGACATGCAACCTTAATGCAATGATTAATGAGATTCATAATGCATGACTGATGATGTATGACTTTTTAATGCCAGACTCGATGCATGTAGACAGACATACTGGTCATAAGCATAGAGTTCCAAAATAATAAACTTCCAAAACTACTTTTGAAGTCATGCTTTAAAATCCATTATTATCTTTGAACTTGTTTGCATAATCAATCAGAACTAGAACATTTTATTTCAAAACCATTTAAATTTTGAATTAAATTATTTTATACCCTCATAGATCAAGTCCTCATGGATTCTCAAGTTCACGGTTCGCATAGCATTAACATCTTATCACTTTATAAAAGCTCAAATCCTTACACTCTGATTGCACCCTATACATCTAGAAGAATTTTTATCGCTAAAGAATATCTACTAGCATCACACACATATACATACAGCCTTTTATCATAATCACAACTTTATGAAAAGCCATTGAATTCATCATATTATACGAAGCATATCACACATATATCACACACCAACATAATTAATAATAGTAACTCTTCATAACATAACATTAACACTGAATAGGAGGCAAAGGATACTCAAGAAGATGAATAGGAATCCTATACTTCGCATGTTACAAAGACAATGACTATCTACAACTTGCTTAACTCTAAACATACTAGAGGTCGCAAGATCATTGCCTTGATATCATATTTGTCACACCTCGAACCCAAAAGCACGTGATAGGCACTAGGACATAGGTGATGCACGTGGCTACCAGTGTCCATAGTAAGTCTAACATTACTAAACAACAAACCATCACATGATAGGGCTATGGGCCCATAATTTAAGTAGATTCCAAATCAATAACATTTTAAATTAACGTCACACTGGGCTAACATTTCAATCATTCCATAATATCAAATAACATATAGTTGGTTTTTGCTTAACAAAACAATTTCTCATCTTAAAAAATATATATATAACTACCAATAAAATAAAATACAGATTTCAAGAGTAACATTGTGGAGTTCTAAAATAACAATACAAATATACAAATATCATTTACATAAACTCAATACTTAATTACAAATTATTGCCAAAAGGTAAAAGGCAGTTTAACTCAATTTACAATTTCCTTCATAAGCTCATTCCACCACCTAAAAAAAATAATTTGAAGAGGAATAAACATTCGACTCAATGAGCTATATAGATCTTAATATAATATACCACTGAACGATCATCATGCTAATGCATTATGCTAAATAGACAGACAAATCACCAAAATCATATAAGGATGGAACTCAATCCATAGTATCACACTAATCCTCAATATGAAGAGCTGATCCCTCTATCCTAACTCTCTGAATCCAACACATTCTCTTAATCCATTATAAGGGTCGCAGCCGTTCCAGCAGCACTGACCCGACTAGTAGTAGCGCATAGTGATGAGCAAGCCAGCAGCCGTTATACACCAGTCATAGCTCATCCATCTCATAACATCATCATAGACATATCCACTTTCCTAAGTGGCACTGTATCATCCCACTTCAATCTAACATCCACAACCAATATGCAACATCAACATTAATGTACAGTCACATGCATGTGCCAAAGATTCTGAATATCATCCATAATGCGCGTGTGTGCACACACACACACACATATATATATATAGGTAAATAATTGAATTTGTTATATTTATATGCTAATATATTTTTAAAAAATTTGTATGGTCTTGAATGTTGTTTTATAGCACAATTGAAGATATTGTAAATAAATATAAAGCTTGTTAAGATCATGCATAAAATGCACAACTAAAGTTTGTCTATTGGATCGGAAGGGAAACAAAGATGTCGCCCATGTAATAATAATAATGCTAAATATATTAACAAGTATTTGTTTTTCACATTAAATATATAATGATTTATTATAGCATCACACATTAATTATATTAATGTTCTCTTATATATATGCTTATGTATTGATTGTTATTGTTGTTGTTTTATATCATAGGTATATATTAAAATTTTAAATATTTGATGGAGACATGAATATTTGTATAACTCTATATGAAAATAATCAAATATCAATAGGATATGCAGTTGAGAAATATAAAAAATATATATAAGTGTAACTTAATAACATGTTAGATCATGTTAACATAAAGTTTAATTAAATATTGTCTAATAATAAATTTAAAAATCAATTAATAAGATTTTTGCCTCACGATATTTATTTTTAAAATTTTATATCATTCAATTGAAATATATAAAAGTATATAATTTGATAATTAAATAACAAAAATTAAATCATTAAATCTCTGATAAGAAATACATCTAATATTATTAGTTAAAATAATGGAACTTCAATTTTTTTTTAATTTATAAATTAAATTAGTTTTAAACAAGCATAATGGGAATCAAACGTTTTAGAAAAAATATAAGTAAATTGAAAGTGCATATATATTTTTTGAAAGCGCTTAATTTTCTTTGCTGCCAAGGAAGGTATCGCTTCTCATTTCCACCACCGGACCGGCGACCCCACTACAAAGATACATAGTGAGAGAGAGAGAGAGAGAGAGAGAATTCTCTATGGCTCTATCGACGCGGCAACGACGTCCGCCACCGTCCGATGTGGCCTCATCGTCATCGGGACCGTACACGAAGGTTGATAAACCTCTGAGATCGAATGGCGGCGAAGAGGAGGGAAGGGGATTGGGATGGTTCTTGCCTCTTCTTGCTTTGGGAATTCTAAGATACATGAGTGCTACATCGAACATCATACACGACTGTGATGAGGTTTTCAACTATTGGGAACCTCTCCATTATCTTCTCTATAAGTCTGGCTTTCAAACTTGGGAATACAGGTACACTTTTGAATGTATATTTGGGTTTTCATTTGTTTTTTCTCGCAGTTTCAGAGCTATTTGTCTGGTCAAATTGATTTATTTGTACTCTTTTGCTGTTTGAAGCTGTTTAGAGAGCTTAAATTTAGTTGAAAGAATTGTTGGGTTTGGTTCTGTTTTTCTATTGTTTGGTGCTTATTTAGAGCTTTAATTTAGTTGATACTAGACAAGATTTTATTTTGGTTTTTGATATTGATAATTGGTTATTTATGCTATTTGCAGCTCTCAGTTTGCTCTTCGGTCTTACTTGTACGTCAACTTCCAGGAACTAGTAGGTTTACCAGCTTCTTGGTTGTATGGAGAGGACAAAGTAAGTTATTGAACTCCTTCCTCTGTTTCTCAAAATTCTTCTTATTGCTTATTTTTTCATTTTGTTTTAGTTTTATTGTTTGAAAATTGACAATCAAAATAAACTTGACATTATGTTTTTGCATATTAACAGGCGAGAGTATTCTATGCAGTAAGATTGTTTCTTGGTCTCATTTCTGTTGTTGCGGATGCCACTCTAGTAGTTGCCCTTTCAAGGAAGTATGGCAAACGCCTTGCTTCTTATGCACTTGCGATGCTATGCTTAACCAGTGGTTGTTTCTTTGCTAGTACAAGTGAGTAAGCATTTGTTTTAGTTGCCTTCATTCTTTTTTCGGGATGTGATTTTAGTTTTTCTCACGGTGCTCATGCTAATAATGCATTATATTCTATTAGTTATTGATGGTCAGCAATTTTGATTCTTATTTCAATAACCAATTAACTGTAGATTTTCTACATATGAGACTGCTTATAATTTTCTTTTATGGGCTTTTGTGAAATCTTTTCCTTTTGGGGTTTGCTTACCAGGTTTTCTGCCAAGTTCATTCTCTATGTATGCCATGAGTCTTTCTTCAGGGCTATTTCTTCTTGAGAAACCTGCCATGGCTGTTGCTGTTGCAGCTGCTGGGGTAATCCTTGGTTGGCCATTCTCAATCTTGGCTTTCCTTCCAATTACATTCTACTCTTTGGCTAGAAGATTCAAACAAACATTTTTAGCTGGTGCAGTCACTTCTCTTTCTCTTCTTGTAAGTCTATTATTGTTTTGATTGCTGTGTATCACTTTTGTTTCTGAGTAAGCTGTATGCCTATATTTAGCAGATTGGAGAGTTATGATAGTCTATTACTAAGACGTTTATGTTCATGTTTACGTTTTAAGTGCTGAATTCTTTCAGGTACTCTCAGTACTTGTTGACTATCACTACTACAAAAGGTGGACCTCATCTGTTTTGAATCTGTTGATATATAATGTCTTGGGAGGTGGTGACAGTCACTTGTATGGGATTGAAGGGCCATTGTTTTATATGAGGAATGGATTTAACAACTTCAACTTCTGTTTCGTTCTAGCTTTGCTCTTCCTTGTATTTTTGCCAATTGCAAGGAGAAAGTATGCTCTGGACTTGCTAATTGTGATATCACCTCTTTATATTTGGCTAGGATTTATGTCCTTGCAGCCCCACAAAGAAGAAAGGTATGATTTATCTTGCTTTTGTCTTGAAAATTCTTTAGACATTTCTCTCCAGTCTGCTTTTATTTCTTAATCGGAGCTGTATTTTTCTGGATCAGGATCCTTTATGCTAATCTTTCTGTAACATTCTGGGATTTTTCATTTGAATTATGACATCTCTATTTTACCGATTCTAGGCTTTTCTTCCTGCTCAAAAGCTTAAATTTGGCAATAATTCACTGAATACATCCCATAGTTGTTAAAGGCGCCCCCGAGGCTCAAGGGGCACTAGGCGTATTCCCTTGCTCTTCAATCTGCCAAAGGCGGGTGATGTCACAAAGGTGCATGCCTTGATGCGCCTTGAGCCTTAGGCAAGGCGGCTTACAGGCGCGCCTTTGTGACAAAATTCCTATTTTATGTATATTTGTGTGTGTGTGTTTTTTTTTTAAATAAAGTGTGGAATAATTTGAATAATTGATTTAAGTTTGAAGATAACTTATGATAGGTCTAACCACACTCAAATTTTTTCAATAAAAGGAAAAAGGAAAGAAAAAGGAATTAGGGCAAGAGGCAGTTGATCCAGCAAACAAAAAGGAAAAAGAAAAAGAGAATAGTTGGCTCAAAATCATGGTCGATCTTTCCATTACTGGCATTCATTCACCCCAAACATCTCTCCTCTTACCTTGGTGGGGCATATCTCTTGCTTTAATTTGGGTTATCTTTCACATATTTTGTTTCCAGTCATTGATCCTCTTCACCATTTACTTTTCTAAGTTTAACTTTCTAAAAGACACAACAGTATTGGGTAAATATTTATTTTGATTTCTTGAGGTTCTAAAATCTGTCTATATAAGTTTATTATATTAGATTGATATGAACAAGCTTAAATACAATTCTGAAAAATGTTTAATAAATGAATCATTTTTTTAAATAATGAATTAAATTGTTTATAATTTAGAAATACATGATCTTCTTTGGTGTGTGTGCGTGTGTTTTTTTTTTTTGGGTGGTTGCTGATTAGATTTTAAACTTTAATTAACTTTGGGTATTATTAACTTGTGTCTACTTAATTTAACAATCACATATTACTAATATGTTGAGTTTATCATGAATTAGGCATTCATATTGAAGTTTTATTAAAATTTCATCTTTTTGCTCCTCATGTCGCTCAGGCGTGCACCTGCACCTAGGCCCTAGGATCCCTTAGCGCCTTTAATAACTATGATACATCCCATCAGATAGAAGAAATTTGGGGCTGGATAAATTTATTATCTTTGAGTGACATCTTGCCTTGGCAAATGACATCTCCATGTTAAGGTTGTGTTATTTATAACACCACATTCTCATATTTGATTAGTAGCCTTTTTGTCCCTAGCTAAAAGCTTTGCTTTTCTTTCAACAAAATTTCCTGTGGAGCATGAACCTGATGTCAGAATAACTTCATCCTTATTTGTGTTGCTGGTGCCACACTGTGCTATTAGTGCATCAGAATCCTTATTTTGCATACTTGTGTTGCAATCGTTTTTCTACACCATATTCTCTTTGCTGGGAGATTCTGTGGAGCTTTCAGAGATGATTCTTTTTTGTCTTTCTTTTTTTAATTTAATTTAATTTTATCTCTTCTTGTATTTAAATCAAACTACCATACCACAAGATCCTAACCAAATAATGTGAATCCCATATTATACTGACATGAAATTTACAACTTTTAATTGTATATTTTCCACTAGAAAATAATGAGCTTGAATATTCTATGAGGTTTGGTTTGTAAAATGGCTACTTCAAGAGATAACAAGACAAATTGCTTAGTTGTGATGTTAGTTTGATCTTATGGTAGGTTCATCATGATTTTTTAGATAACTAGATGCTTAACTTGTCCAGCTTCAGGCTCTAGTGTAGAGAATGATTGCCAAATACATGTGATGACCAAATATGCTTTCAAGGACATTTGCAGGTTTCTTTATCCAATATACCCTCTTATTTGCATTGCTGCTTCAGCTGTCATTGAGAGCTTTCCTGATTTTTTCCAAGAGAGATACAATCCCCATGACAACTCTCTGATAGTTGTGGTAGGCTTGTTGTCCACTGCCCATATACTCCACCTGTCTACTTGATTACATTAAACTTATGGTACGATTATTTGCAGATAGCAAAACTTCTCAGACCAGTGGTTCTCAGCCTCATACTATGTGCATCCCATGCTCGTACATTCTCTCTAATTAATGGTTATGGTGCTCCTATCGAGGTTTACAAAATTTTAGAGCACCATGATGATGCAGGAACAGGTATGAATCTATATCTTGCATGAATATCTTGTATTTAGCTTGAGATTTCAGACAAGGAGAATTTTTCAGATATTTTGGATCGTGAAATTTTTTTTATGGCACTAGCTATGGAAACAATGGGTGTAGCAAAAAGTTATTTTTGAATTCGTTGCAGTCTAACTTTCAAAGGGTGGAATTCCCTAAAAAATAAATAAATAAATAAAGTGTGGATGAGCGTTTTAATATGTTTTCATAGAGCCAAATTGTTGACCTTGCTATTTGGCTTAATTTAGTGTTGGAGAAATTGAATTATGGACATAATATAAAGTGACATTATACCTAAGGTTATAAACATAGCAAAATGTAGGCCACTAGCTTCAAAATGCCATGAAATAAGTCCAATTTATGCCATTTGAAATATCTTTTGCAATGATCCTCTATAGCATTATTAGTAGATACTGTCAATGGCATTCATGCTGTTCTTGATCATGATTATCTATCATTAGCATGTGCAATTGCTTCTTTTGTATCCAACTTGCTTTCTGTTTCTTTGGTCCCCATACACAACCTCAAATTGTTACTGTTTTTTCATCACCTGTTGCTCAATCTTTTATGTTCTTAATTTATACAAGTTGTTATCTTATCTAGTGCAAGATCTTTAGAATAAACACATCCAAATTTTGCTCCTTCACATTGCAGGATCTGTGCTTTGTGTTGGAAGTGAATGGCATCGATTTCCTTCATCATTTTTTGTTCCTGATTATGTAAGTGAAATCCGGTGGATTGATGATGGGTTCCGAGGTCTTCTTCCATTCCCATTCAATTCTACCCTGGGTGGTACTGCAGCAGCTCCTCCATATTTTAACAATAAGAACAAAGCAGCAGATGCCCAATATGTAATTTACTGTCCACTTGTTAATGCTTTCTCATGATTATATCATACAGCTCTATGAATAACAACCCTTCATTTAACCTGCAGCTTCACAATCTTGAAACATGTACTTTCCTTGTTGAGCTTCAGCTTGATCGACCTTACCCTTCACGTGGAAGTGACTTGTCAACTTGGGAGGTACATCTCTCTCTCTCTCTCTCTCTCTAATCCTTGCTATTTCCATTTATGACATTACTAAGACGATTTGTACTTCAGCCTATTGCAGCATTTCCTTATCTAGACAGGGAGCTCTCACCACCCATGTACAGATCGTTTTTCATCCCTTATATGTGGCAAAAGAAGAATGTTTTTGGCATGTACAAGCTACTCAAAAGAATATCAAATGAACATGCATGATGATTTTTCCTTCTCGAACAATGGTTGTGGCTCCAAGTTTTGAAGCCCAACAACCCTATTGAGACTTGATCCCAAAAGCAGAAAAATTCCCAGCAAAAACTCTAGAAAATGAACTCTAATTTTTCATTTTTTTTTTCATTTTTCTTTTCGTATTTCTGTTCGGGTAGAAAATTTAGGTTGATTGGTTAGTGTCTGCTCTATGGTTGTACTAATATATCTTTTATTTTCCAGCTATTGCGGTTAGTTTTTTGGCAAACTGCTTTTACAACGTCACAAATTGTGGTTTGGGAAAAATTCTAGCTTTTCCTAAATCATCAATCATGAAAAGCAATCAGACAATTTCATAAAATAATCTTTTTGAAAAAATTAAATTGTAGTCAGATTTAAAAATAAACTATTTTATTATAATTTTAAAATTTAAGATAAAATTGAAATGAAAATTAGTCTATTACTATATATAAATCTGGGCGTTGCTGTGGAATCATTAATTTTGTTGATTATAAATTTATGTATGCCAATAATAAATCAAATTATAATTACAAAATGCTATATGTGCAAATTAAAAATATGATGCAATTGCGTAACAGAAGTAATAATTTATATTATTTTGTTTCATTGTGTGCAATTTTATATGAGAGCATACTGATTTTATTTTTTCATTCGATGATTTTTTTTAAGAGTTTAATTATACCCTACTATAAATTTAGATAAAAATAATAATGATCTTTTTTCAAAAAAGGCAAATCAATCAGCATTTAGTACCCAAGACAAAAAAATAAAAACATGTCAATAATTTGTTTTTGAATTTTAGATTAGTCCAAATATAATTTTTGACTAATAAGCTTTAACCATACATCACTACGAAGTTACTTTACAATTATAGTGAATTATCGTATATGTTCATCCATAACATTTTCTATAATTATTGTTGTAATTACGTAACATTATATTGATTGTAATTCAATCTCTCTTCATTTGATATCATCAATGAGTATCAAGTAAAAGGAACACCATCATAAAAGAAACTAGAAAAATACTTTTTGATAGTAGAAAATACTATATAAACAAAATTTAAATTAGATGTGAAAAATTTATAATGTATAAAATATTTTATAAAAAAAATTTACTGGTACCTACTTGTTGCATGGTAAGGAATAAAGATGAGAATTTCACTATTTCAGAATCTTGATATGTATATCACTATATATATCTTAGCAGTCAATGAACCATTCAGATTTTTTATTTTGGTTAGTATTTATAGTCTCTCTCTATATATCTTTAGCTTGAAATCAATTTTTTTATTTAACTATCTTACAAAACAACCAACAAAGACTAACAACACCTTGAGTTCGAGTTTCATAACTGTTATACCGCACCCTGAGCTCGAGTTTCATAATTGTTATATCTAAATATTGAACCAAAACATTAGTTATTTGTGCAAAAATGATTATATATATATATATATATATATATATATATATATATATATATATATATATATATATATATATATATATATATATATATATATATATATATTGGACTTGTTTTAAGTTCATATATCTAAAACGTGATTAATAGAAAAGTTGCCTTTTGTTTCAAATATTGCAACAGAGAAAAAATGAAATCAATTCAAAGTTTCAAATATATCTAATACCATGAAAGTCTTGCCAAAACTTAATATACTTACTAATGTTACAAATTGAGGACTAAAGCTCAATGCTAGTGTCCTTTTTTTAAAAAGAAAAAAAAAAGTGCTGGTTTCATCATCAAGCTAAATGATTAAAATGCTTACATAGTCAATTTCCCAAGACACCAATAGAGATCTAATAAAAAAAATTCTTTGAACTTCATGTTTTGATTTATTATGATAATATATTTTTTATTATGATATTTGCACAAAAATTAAAATTTTATTATCAAAAAATTTTACAAATAATATATTCAAGAAGAAGATATTTTAAAAAAAGAAAACTCTAATTATGATTATATGTATAATTGATAATGATAATGCTAATCATATGACAATTAGTGATAATTGTATTCATTATTAAATAAATAAAGGATATGTAATTGTATTCATTATCAAGTAAATAAATAAACAAAAAAAATTAAAATGATTTGAAATAATTGGGAATAATTATTTTAATTTACTGATTGAAAATTTTTTATTATGAAAAATTATGGCTTTAACATATGATAGCTTAATGATTCAGTGTCAACTGATTTAGTATATAGTAATAGATGTCCATCTTTTTCCTTTTTGGATACACATCATTAAACGTAATTATTCTCATTGATTTTTCTCATTTACAAAGATGATGGATGTTATAGGAATTTTTTTTATATATCAAATAATTAATTAAAAATTAAATTTATAAGAAATTATTTTATCATTTTTTTCTAAATTATTAGATTTTTATAAGTTTATATATATATATATATATATATATATATATATATATATATATATATATAAATTTATTTTGAAAAAAAATGATAAAGATTTTGAACAATAGGAGTATGAGCACCAATTTTATGATTCTAAAGACTCAAAATGGGACTTACTACTGTATCCACTCAACTGCAGTCTTTAGAATAGTAAAGCTGCGTTCATTATATGGATGTCTATATGGATATCTAAACATCCATATAGTTCCTTTCCACTTTCAAAGACTCTTCACATTCAGAAGCCTAAGTTTCCTTTGCGCAACCAAAATCTTTTTAGAATCACTCAAGCTGACTCGCTATAGGATGGGGCCTCGTCCTATTAAAATCTTCTTAGAATTTCTCAAGCTAACTCGCCATAGGCCGAGACTTTGCTCTTACTAAAATTTTCTCAGAATCACTCTAGCCGACTCGTCATAGGCCGATGCTTTCCTCTTACCAAAATCTTCTTAGAATCTCTCGAGCTGATTTATTATAGGCCAAGGCTCTCTTCTTACCAAAATCTTTTTAGAATCTCTCGAACCAATTCACCATAGGCCGAGGCTCTTCTCTTACTAAAATCTTTTTAGAATCTCTTGACCCTACTCATCATAGATTGAGACTCTCCTCTTACTAAAATCTTTTTAGAATCTCTCAAGTTGACTATTCATAGACTGAGGTCTCTTTTTACCAAAATCTTCTCAGAATCTCTCAAGCTGACTCACTATAGGCCGAGGCTCTCCTCCTACCAAAATCTTCTCAGAATCTCTCAAGCCAACTCGTCATAGGCTAAGGCTCTCCTCTTACTAAATCTTACTAGAATCTCTTAAGCAGACTTCCCATAAGTCAAGGCTCTTTTCTTACTAAAATATTATAATAATCTCTTGAGCCAATATACCATAAGTTGAGACTCTCCTCTTACCAAAATTTTATCAGAATCTATTGAGTCGACTCACTATAGGCTAAGGCTTTCCTTTCATTAAATTATCTTATCCAAAATCCATCAATTCCACCCATAAATGTCTAGAAACAGTCATCTAGACATTTATTTAGTTCCTTTCCCATCTCTCTTTATTTTTGGATTGATCGTGTCTTCCACCCAGAAATATCTAAATTCTCACTTAGATGTCAATCTGATTCCTTTTTCCACACTTTTCTGTATAAAATTTTTCACCCTTAAGTGTTTAACCTAGATATCTTTCTGGTTTCTTTCCCTGCCTTTTCATCATAATCGACTATATCCATCAATTAACCCAAAAATATCTAGCCGCCAGCCTAGATATCCCTTTGATTCCTTTTCTCGCTTCCATTTATCAAACACATTTTTCATCCATATTTTTTTAGGAATGATTGCTTCCCTGTGGTTCTTTTTATCATCTTTCTTTTTTATTATGTCTCTCATCCAAGCATGTCCAAGCAATAACCTAGATATTCCTTTGGTTCCTTTTACTATCCCTTCTCTTAGGTTCACTATCATCAGAATTGCCTTATAGACAAGACAAGTTTGATGAGGGGGCAACTATAAACTCTTAATTTTACACCCTCATCATTTGGCCGAGCCTAACACATGCTACGTTTAGTGTACTAAGCAAAGCTCGTACGGTGGTCTCGCTAGCTGGTTAGAGGGCGGGGATCTGGAGCAATGGCCCAAAAGAAAATTTAGCCTTCAAATGCAATGCTATCCGGACACTTCATTTTTCAATATGAACCAACATCAATCTCTAAAAAAAAAAGACGCTGCCATGTGGAGCTGCGCAGGCCTAGCATGGATCCGCACGCCCTCTGCACAGATTCCCACCTTGTTTGCAGGGCAACCGTGCTAACTTGGCACTAATTCATGCAGTGCTACATAAATCTACCCTGTGGTCCCCTGTATAGCCTTAAATTTTCGAAAATACCCCTCCTTTTGGCTCACTTTTTAGGCCTCTTGGTCTTTTCTCTCCATACCATCTACCCATAAATATCCCCCCATTTCCTACCAACTTCCACACCTAAGAGCTAGTGTAGATGGCTATCCACTAGTTCTGTTTCTTCTTCTCCCTCCAATCACTCTTTTTAATTAATTGATTAATTAATCCTTTCAATTAATTAATTAATTACTCCACTATAACATAAGTTAATTAATTATTTTAATTAACTAATCATCTTTTTAAAATTAATCACTTAATTAATTAATTAATTAATCCTTTTAATTAATTAATTAATCACTTTTCAAAATCAAATTAATATTTTTTAATTGATTCACCATTCATCCTAATTAATTATCATTTTAATTAATTAATCCATCCATCCATTTCATCACATTAATTAGTTAATTAACCATTTTAATTAATTAATTAATTCCCAATCAATCTAATCATTCAGTGTCGATAAAACAAAACTTCGGCCAACAAAACCCTCTGCCTAATTCAAGCAAAGGTATAGCCTTTTCCTCATCAATCCAACCCTAAATCAAAATTAATATAATGAATCCTTAAACTCCTCTACTTAATTATGAAATAAATTATGTGGATTTTGATCCCCATTCTATGGGATACATAGGCACGTTGAGAATTTTAGTCCAAATCACAAATCCAAATCCCAATTAATTCACTTCCCCTTTTATTTTCCAATATAATTATTTACATTTTCATTGTTTTTGTATAGGAATTTGTGGTCTTCCTAGAACCCATAAGGGTAGAAAAGACATCCCATTAATTAATTTAATTTATGTAATTAGTTAATTTAATTAATTTGGAATTAAGGAGCAATTGTATGGTTCCTTTAGAATCCATAAGAAATAGAGGAAACACTCTCCTTAATTTGTGGATGTTTTTCTTTATTTGCTATTTAATTTTCCCATGCACTCATATTATGCCATATTCATGCATTTTACTTATAATTACCATCTTATAAATGTCACCCATTAAATTAATTTTCAAAGTCAAATTAAACTTAAGAGCTAAATTAATATTATTTAACCAAAAATCTAGTCCCCGAGCTCAACTTGTTTCAAAGACTAGTGATTTTATCATTAGATAAATTAATTAACTAAAGTTAATGAATTGGAGTCATAAATGAAGTTTTCCTTAATTTTTTCATTTTAAAAAAATAAATTAAGGTGGCGACCTCCGAAATCACTTTTCAAAAATTCATTTTTCGAATGATAGCCATTTCAATCATAAGCACTGAAGTTCATTCTATAACCTTCTTAAAAATCACTCATCTTTCCTTAAGGCAATTTTCAAAGTGAGGGAGGGGCGTTCGGATAAGATCTCATACTAACTAAAGCCACTACATGTATATATATTAAAGCTGTCTATTCAGCCTCGATGTTGGGAGGATTGGGATCAAAGCTATTTGTTTGGCTTTAATGTTGGAAATATTGGGATCAAAGCTATCTGTTTGGCCTTAATGTTGGAAAAATTAGAATCAAAGCTATCTGTCAGCCTTGATATTGTGGGATTCAGGGAAGGTTATGTCTCTGAAAGATGAGGGGTGTGAGAATGTCAGCATAGGTGGCTTGACTTGGTTTGCCTTTAGAAAGTTACGGTTAAGGATCAGTCCTTATAGGGAAAGGTCTTGGCTAAAGATTAGTCATTGGGAGGGTGGGTCAGATAGGTCCTTAGAAGGATAGATTTGTCTTGAGATGTTAGGTCAGGTTGTATTAGGTTCCAGATCAGGTCAATAATTGTCACTTGAAAATTCAAGTTGCAAGATTTGAGAAAAGAAGATCGACCCAATACAGTATTTAGGGTAATGGATTCATTTGTTGAGGCAATCTTGATAAACAGACCTTGAGTTTAAGGGAGTCTACAAGTACTGCAAAAGGAGGCAGTTTTGCCAAGAAACTTAGGTTTTGATGATAATGGTTCTTGGTTTTGTTGACATGCCCAATGCTTGAGATTTTGTCTAAGAATTCGATAATAATATGCCCAGGATGCATAATCTTTGGAAGCAGTAAGGGGTAAAGGTGTTTTGGAGGAGATAGGTGGGATGCTGCCTCTTGAGTTGATTTAGCAAGTTAGACACATAGACTGGAAGGTGTGTCACATCCCAACTTTAGAAATATGACTGTCCTAGAATATAGGGAGACATAAGGTCAACCACACTCATATAACCCATCTACACATACACAATTTATGCCTAGGATCATACCGAACCTCATACAATAACTCATTTAAAATATTTATATGAAAACCTTTAGTTGCGGAAGACAATATTTAGATATTTCACATATAATCCATAAGAAAATAATATTTATAATCTAGTTGAAATCTTAACAAAACATTTCAAATAAACATCAAAATAATTATTCCCGTAGCATCTAACGATAATCCTTCATAACATAATATTATTAAAGACTTCAGACAAGGAATTCTCCAAGTGGAGTAGAATGCTTAAGCTATCACCTTGCCTTCTCATACTGCTCACTTGGAATCACACAAGGAAAAAGGAAAAGGGGTGAGGTAGATGATCTCAATGAATAAATAATATAGCACATACATTAATACATAGTCCTTTGAAAAGGAAACTCATAGCTTATACACATAGTTCATGATTTACAATTCATGAATCAAGTTAACATTTTAGCAAGGCTTTTAATTAATCAAGTTTGCAAAAATCACACTTATAACACATTGAGAGTGAAGGCTATTTCTCTATCACTCGAACACATAAAGGAGAGGTGGCATTAAACTAAATTTCAACTCCTATCACATGAAGAGCGTGAAGCTAATCAGGCCCCACGGCTAGAATTGCCGCTTTCTAGCTGAGGTGGATACACTACCCCTATCCATCGGGTTAAGACCATATACACAGGTTTCGATGATTACTTGCATCGGCACGAGGACTTCTACATAAAGGGTTAAAGATACCATAGCTAGAGCTAATGGTATTCACATATATCAATAGCGCTTAAGGCAACAATAACATGTATCACAATAACAATAATAGTTTAACTTTTGAACAAAAGATACAATGATAGTGTAGTTCCAGAAAGAAAAATAAGATAGGGCAATTATCTCAAAGAACTATCATTGGATAAACAAAATGGTTTTTAGACTAATTGTCTTTTGGCAACCAAAGCTTAAAATAGAGATGATTGAGTTCATTTAAAATAGAAAATAACTTAGGTTTCAAAAATATCAAGATACGCATAACATGATATCACATACTTGTAACATAACATAATGTTACTCACACTTGCAACATGAATATAGTATTTACTCATCTTGTGGTTCCTTCGCTTCTAATTCACATAGCCTTTAGACTTCTAAGACTCCTTAAGCTCTATCATAATATTTAATTCAATACTTATTATTTATTTAACCATGATGTTATCCTATCCCATAAATACCCCATGTACATATAACATTCATATACACTTAGAGTTGCACATATAAGTACACCTCATCACTTGCACATAACATGTTGACTTTAAAAATCTTGTACAATTAGCCTTAATAGGTCCATATGAAAACACATCATCATTCATGTCAATACCTTTCTAAGGTGAAAACAATATCATTATCTTAATATCAATTCACTTTAACAATCAACTTAGTACACTTAACACTTCCATACATGTCAATTTATCAATAGCCTTTCAAGTGTCATGCTTAACCCTTATAATCCATTCATTTAGTTAATCACTTCATCAATTCAAGACCATTTATTCATTATCAAGTCATCATAGCATCTATTTCCATATTTCCTAATCACATTCACATTCTAACCGCAATATAAAGTTAAGATACCTTAAGTATACCAAAGTGCCTCTAAGCTTGTCTAGGGTCATTCTTTCAACTAACATGCAATTTTATCATTTATTATACATACATACATGTCAATAAATATGAAAACATATTGCATAAAAATTATAGACATTAGGATAAAAATCCCATAGTAGGCCGAATCCATCATCAAAGGAAAAACTGAATTTTTCTTACTTTTCTTACTTTTCGTCTATTATAATAATATGTAAAAATATGGTTTGAATCAAGATTTTTCATATAAACACAACAAAAATCATTTTAGAACATTAATTCACATGAATCGGCAGCCATATGTGTGACATGTACATGAAAATTCCAATTTTAGGTTTTAGGGTGCAAAACCATAAGTTTTCTTGTTTTCGGTATTTTCCGGTCATTACAGTAATATGTAAACAATTGGTTTAAACCATTATTTTTCATCCAATCACAACAAATATCAGTTTAGAACATCTTCATGTATGATTCGGCAGCCATAGATAATAATTATGCATGAAAATTCCAAAGTTTAAGGCTTAGGGTGAAAATCATGAGTCTTCGCGCTTTTCGTTCATTACAGTAGTATGCAGAAATATGATTTAATCCAATACTTTTCATCAAAACACATCGAAAATCAATTTAGAAATCAATCATGCAGGACTCATCCTCCCTGGTAGTGTTTATGCATAAAAATTTCAATTTTGAGTTGTAAGATTCACTTTTGGAGAAATTGCGCGAAAAGATTTGTGTTTTTGGTAGAGAATTAAATTTTCCTTTCAAAAAAACTCACCCAAACATAATTAAATCTATAAAAAATCAGTAAACAACCAGTTCAAAATAATTTTCTCATAATTTATTTCATAGAAATCATATAGGAAATTGTTAAGAAAGAAAAACTTATGAATACGGGCGAGAAATCGCAAAATTGAAAGGTGTTTTCTTAATTTCGGTAGAGAGAATTGTGTTGAGAAAAATTTTCTCAAAATATAGTAAATTAGAGTGATGGCTGCTAAAATATTAGGGCTGGCTGAAATTTTAATATTTAGAGGTAGGATTTTGGGTAATTTCCACTAATATCCTTAATGAGCTAGGTTAGGAGGGTTTTTGGGTAGTGAGCTTTTAGGTATTTGGGTATTTTATTTAAATTAGGGGCTGATTATAAGAAATTTAAAATAAAATATTTTTCTTATTATTTTCATTAAAATTTCCGCCAAAACATTTATTTAAAAATTATTTTAAAATACTCATAAAATCATTTTATGCTTAAAAATTGCCTTTATGCATGAAAATTCATTTTATTTAAAATAATTTATTTTATGCCAATGTACTTCATATAAATCATTTATTTCACAATAATAACTCATATTATGCATAGTAAAAATTAATTTAACATGGCACATACTCATCAACTACATAGAACATAAATTCCCATAAAAGTACACACTTAACCTTAATATTTCTAAATCAAGCAAATTATCATAAAAATTTCTAGGGTAGGTGTGGATTATTACAAGGTGAGACTAGAATCTAATTGATTCAAGATTAGACATGAAATGGTGGTGATAGAATGAGCCACAAGAGGCTAAAAACTTTATGCGGAAGTGATGATTTTGATAAACACTTAAAGGGGTATGACTCTGTGAAAGGTAAGACTAATAGAATGACTGTCTTTGGATGATATAAGACTAATAGACTGATAGTAAATCCAATTTGAAACAAAGCTCCATATTCAATTGTTGCTTTGAGTTGATTCCATCTTTTGGCTAAGTTGCCTTTATGGGTTTTTAACTTGGCAATTCCTTTGATTACTTGCTCTAAGCTGCCTTTTGAATCTCTCTCTCTCTCTCTCTCTCTCTCTCTCTCTCTCTTTTGATTTGATTTTTTGATTTTTTTGAATTTTTCCTTTTTTCCTTTTTTTTCTTGTTCTTCTCTTTTTTTTTTTTTTAGTTGGCAAGGCTAATTGTTTCGTTTTGCTTGACAAGGTTTGATTCTATTTAGATCATGGGTTGGATTTTGGGTTTTCCTTCCCTTTTTAGTTAGCAAGTCTATCTGTTTTGCTTTACTTGTGAAGATGATTGGGGATTGCCCTAGCCTATAGTGAGGATGGGAGATTTGGTGTTCTGTAGAATACTCAAATTTTGGTAAAGGAGTGTCAGCTTGGAGAGAAAGTGACATGGATATCTGCTTGGGAAATTTGAATATTTTCCAAGCAATAGACTACCTTTAATGATCATTTGTTATGGCCTTACATGAATTCTTGACCCTTTGCATGTGATTCCTTATTGGTGCAAAAATTCATTGTTTCATTTAAATTAGATGAATAGAAACGCATAAAGAAAGGAATTTGAAAAAGTTCACACTTTATTAAATGCCATCTTTCTTTATTACAAGAAGAATGACTTCAACAGACTCAATAGGATAACTCTAACAAATAGACTTGAAAAAGATGACTCTGATGGACAAACTCAAACAAGATGACTCTGATAGTCAAACTTAAAAAGATGACTCAGACTTAAATGATGACTCAGATTTTAATGACATAGACTCTGACTAGTACCCATCTTGCCTTGTTGACTCACTACGTGGCTTGAAAGGTTGATGGGTAAAAGAGGTTTTTATTACCAATGAGGTCTTAGACTAATTTTGTCACATCCTATTTTCAGAGACATGACAGTCCTAAAACATGGGGAGACATAAGGTCACTCATGCTCGTAGAACCCACTTATACATATATAATTCATGCCTAGGATCGTACTAAACCCAATGCATTAACTTAAATATCCAATAATACAAGCAACCTTAATATGCGGAAGAATAGTTTAGTAAAACACTTGGGAAACAACTTATAAGAAAAATAACATTTAAAGTTTTAAGACAAATCATCAATAATTAATATCCCAAAATAAACTCCTGGAGCGTCTACGAATATCTCTTCATAACATAGTATTATTAAAGACTTTGATAAGGAATCCCTAAGCGAGATAGAATGCTTAAGCCATCACCTTGCTTCCTTTTATTGCTCACTTGGAACCATATAAGAAAACAAGGTGAGATAGATGATCTCAATGAGTAAACAATATAGCATAAATGATATCATATATCCCATTTTTAAGGAAAGCCCATTTCATATAACACAGAGTTCATGATTTACAAATCATGGTTTCACAAATTTAGCCAGATTTTCACTTTAACAGGTTTGCAGAAATCACACTTATAACACTTATTACCCAATAAGAGTAAATGACTATACTAGCTCATTCACTCGAGGGAGAGGTAGCCTCATACCAAATTCCAATTCCTAACTCATTACTTATAAAGTCATGAAACTGATAAGGCTCCACGGCTAGAACTGCCCCTTCTAGCTAAGGTGGATACACAACCCCCATCTATCAGGTTAAGATCATATGCACAGGTTCTAATGATTACCTGTATCGACACGAGGATTTCTGCATAAAGGGTTAGAGGTACCATAGCTAGAGCTAATGGTAATCACTTATAACAATAGCACTTAAGAAACAATAACTTGTAGCATGATAACAATAGCAGTTGTACTTATTGATCAAAGGATAAAATAATATGTGGTTCCAGAAAGAAAATAAGGTAAGGCAGTAATTACAAAGGATCTTTCATATCATTGAACAAATAATAATGGCTTTGGACCGATTGTCTATTAGCAACCTAAGCTTAACAAAGAAATCACATAATTATAATTGAAATTAGGAAAAGACTTTGCTTTCAAGAGTCTCAAAGATTCCCATGACAAAATCACTTGTACTTATAACATGAATATAATGTTTACTCACCTTGTGATTCTTTTGCTCTTAGTACTTGTAGCCCTTGACTTCTAATAGTCCTCAAGCTCTAACATAATATTCAATTCAATACTTAGTATTTATTTAATCATCATGCTATCCTATCCCATAACTACCCCATGCACACATAACATTCATATACATTTACAATTGCACTTAGAAGTGCACTCTTCACTTGTACATCGCATGTTGACTTTAAAAGTCTTGCCCATTTAGCCTTCATAGGCTCACATGAAAATACATTATAATTCATACCAAAACTTTTCTCAAGTCAAACACAATTTCATAATCTTAATATCAATTCACTTTAACAATCATCTTAGTACACTTAACACTTCCATACATGTCAACTTATTAATAGCCTTTCAAGAGTCATGCCTATCTCTTATGCCCAATTCATTTAATCAATCTCTTCACCAATTTGAGATCATTAATTCATTATTGATTCATCATAAAACCTATTTCCATATTTCCCAATCACATTCACATTCTCATCACAACATAAGGTTAAGATATCTTAAGTATACCAAATTGCCTTTAGCCTTGTCTAGAGTCATTCCTTCAGTGAACATGTAATTTAATCATTTATCATTCATTCATACATGTCAATAATTATTAAAATACACTATATAAAAATTATAAACATTGGGATAAAAATCCCAACAATGGCCGAATACCCCATTAAAGAGAAAATCTAAATTTTCTTACTTTTCGCACTTTCCGTCTATTACAGTAATATGTAGAAACATGGTTTGAACCAAGATTTTTCATATAATCAAAACAAAAATCATTTTAGAACATAAACATGTAGGAATTGGCACACATATAAATCCTTATGCATGAAAATTTTTCAACTTTAGGGTGAAAACCATAAACCTTTCTTGTTTTCGATCATTATAGTAATATGTAAACATGTGTTTTAAACCATTATTTTTCATTCAATCACAACAATTATCAGTTTAGGATTCTATCATGCACAAATCAACAACCATATGTATATATAATCATAGAATTTTCTAACTTTTAAGTTTTAGAATAAAAGTCTTGAATTTCCTTTTTTTTTGAAACTTTTCGGTCATTATAGTAATGTGCAAAGATATGATTTAATTCAATATTTTTCATCTAAATATTTCAAAAATCAGTTTAGAATTCAATGATGAAAACAATTTTGAGTTACAAGATTCACCTTTAGAGAAATCGAGTAGAAAGATTTATATTTTTGGTAGAGAATTAGTTTTCTCTTTCAAAAACTCATCAAAACTAAATTAAATCTATAAAAATCAATAAATACACAGTTCAAATAATTTTCTCATAATTATTTCATAGAAATCAGATGGGAAATTGAAAGGAAAGAAAAACTTACGAATACGGTCAAAAAATCGCAAAGTTGAAAGCGTTTTTCAGAATTTCGGTAGAGAGAATTATTTTGTTAAAATACTAAAATAACAGAGTGTGACTGTTGGAATACTAGGGGTGGCCAAATTTTACATTATACTTCTAGGGTTTTGGGTAATTTCCAAGATTACCCTTAATGAGTTAGGTTTAGAGGGTTTTTAGGTAGTGCGCTTTTAGGTATTTGAGCTTTTTATTTTATTTAGGGGCTGATTATAAGTAATTAAAAATAAAATATTTTTCTTATTATTTTTATTAAAATTTTCCCAAAAATATTTATTTAAAAATACGTATAAAATTATTTTATGCTTAAAAATTATCTTTTTACATGAAAATTCATTTTATGCATAATAAATTATGTTATGCTAATACACTTCTTATAAATCATTTATTTCACCATAATAATTCATATTAGGCATATTAAAATTAACTTAACATGCCACATACTCATAAATTACCTCACCCATGAATTTTCATAAAATCACATATTTGTCACAATCACTCTAAATTCAAGCAATTTATCACAAAAACTCCTAAGGTAGATGTGAGTTGTTACAGTCTCCCCCCTTAAAAGAAATTTGTTCTCGAATTTCCAAATCTAACAGTACAACACACTCTATTTAACTGCTTTGCCACACTTCTACTACGACACTCAAGCATAATATCTAACTACAATTAACATATTGAATATAGTAAAGCACATACTTAAAATCTATCAAAATCACTGTGATAAACCTTCAGTTTGGTTCCTTTGCTCCTAGTACTTGTAGCCCTTGACTCTAATAGTCGTCAAGCTCTAACATAATATTTAATTCAATACTTAGTATTTATTTAATCATCATGCTATCCTATCCCATAACTACCCCATGCATACATAACATTCATATACATTTAGAGTTGCACTTGGAAGTGCACTCCTCACTTGTACATAGCATGTTAACTTTAAAAGTCTTGCCCATTTAGCATTCATAGGCTCACATGAAAGCACATTATAATTCATACCAAAACTTTTCTCAAGTCAAACACAATTTCATAATCTTAATATCAATTCACTTTAACAATCATCTTATTACACTTAACACTTCTATACATGTCAACTTATTAATAGCCTTTCAAGTGTCATGCCTATTTCTTATGCCTAATTCATTCAATCAATCTCTTCATCAATTCGAGATCATTAATTCATTATTGATTCATCATAAAATCCATTTCCATATTACCCAATCACATTCACATTCTAATCACAATATAAGGTTAAGATACTTTAAGTATACCAAATTGCCTCTAGCCTTGTCTAGAGTCATTCTTTCAGCCAATATGCAATTTAATCATTTATCGTTCATTCATACATGTCAATAATCATTAAAATACACTACATAAAAATTATAGACATTGGGACAAAAAATCTTGACAATGGCTGAATACCCCATTAAAGAGAAAATATGAATTTACCCCATTAAAGAGAAAATATGAATTTTCTTACTTCTCGCACTTTTTGTCTATTACAGTAATATATAGAAACATGGTTTGAACCAAGAGTTTTCTTGTAATGAAAACAAAAATCATTTTAGAACATAAACATGTAAGAATCGGCACACATATAAATCCTTATGCATGAAAATTTTCTAGCTTTAGGTGTTAGGGTGAGAACCATAAACCTTTCTTGTGTCCGGTACTTTCCAGTCATTACAGTAATATGTAAACATGTGTTTTAAACCATTATTTTTCATTCAATCACAATAATCATCAGTTCAAGATTCCATCATGCACAAATTGGTAGCCATATGTATATGTAATCATAGAATTTTTCAACTTTTAAGTTCTAGAACGAAAACCTTGAATTTTCTTGTTTTCTGAAACTTTTCAGTCATTATAGTAATACACAAAAATATGATTTAATTCAATTTTTTTTACCTAAACATATGAAAAATTAGTTTAGAATTCAATGATGAAAAAATACCCCCTTTTTATTGAGTTTATGCATGAAAATTTCAATTTTGAGTTACAGGATTCACCTTTAGAGAAATCATGTAGAAAGATTTGTGTTTTCTATAGGGAATTAGATATCTTTTTCAAAAAATCACCCAAATTGAATTAAATCTATAAAAATTAGTAAATACACAGTTCAAAAAAATTTTCTCATAATTTATTTCATAGAAATCAGATAGGAAATTGAAAGGAAAGAAAAACTTACGAATACGGTTAAGAAATCGCAAAGTTGAAAGTGTTTTTGAGAATTTTGATAGAGAGAATTATTTTGGAAGAATTTTTCTATCAAAATACCAAAATAACAAAGTGTGGCTGTTGGAATACTAGGGGTGGCCAAATTTGACATTATATTTCTAGGGTTTTGGGTAATTTCCAAGATTACCCTTAATAAGCTAGGTTAAGAGGGTTTTCAGGTAGTGAGCTTTTAGGTATTTGGACTTTTTATTTAATTTAAGGGCTGATTATAAGTAATTAAAAATAAAATATTTTTATTATTATTTTTATTAAAATTCCCCACAAAATATTTATTTAAAAATTATTTTAAAAATATGCATAAAATTATTTTATGCTTAAAAATTGTCTTTTGACATGAAAATTTATTTTATGCACAATAAATCATTTTATGCTAATGCACTTCATATAAATCATTTATTTCACTATAATAATTCATATTAGGCCCATTAAAATTAATTTAACATGCCACATACTCATAAATCACCTCACACATGAATTTTCATAAAATCACATATTTGTCACAATCACTCTAAATTCAAGCAATTTATCACGAAAACTCCTAGGGTAGATGTGGGTTATTATAGATTCTAGACTGGTCAAGTTTAGCTAGAGTTAAACTTTTCAATGTTGAGTTCATGTTCTTCCTCAATGTCCAAGTCGATGGTGGTAGTCTTTGATTTCCTTTGAAGGTGATCTTCAAACTTAAATGCAGTTATGATCAAAGCTTTGAAAGTGGGTAGGTATTGTGTTAACAAGGGATCTGAGTAGTTTGGAAGCAAATTCTTAACAAGGATATCCATTTGTTCATTAAAGCAGCTTTAGCCCTCCACCATGTAAGGAATGCGGAGAAGGTCTCATTCGAAAGCTGCTTGGTGCTTTCTATCACAGCTTGATTTAGGGAGCTATGATGATCCTAGGACATGGAAAGACATAAGGTCACCCACACCCATAGAATCCTTAACTTAAGTAAAATTACTTATCAAATATCCATATTTTATTCAATTAAGTAACAACTTATAAAATTTGCGGAATAGGCCCATAAACTTCTTACATCTTAAAAATAGTTCTTATAAATCGAAGTTAAAGGAAAATATTTGAAAATAGCTCAACAAAATAAAAGTCCAAATAATCCCAAACTTAAAACTACAAAACATCAATTCCCAATCGATTCTTAAGTACTTTACTTATTACCCCCGAAGCATTAAATTGAAGTTCACCATACAAATGGATGAAGAGAACTCTACAATCATCTAGGCAAAGCAATCACTTAAGTGGAGGAATAAGCTTGAGTTTAGTTACGTTGATCAATCTTGCCATCCTGAAATATATAAATACAGAAAAGGGTGAGTAGAAGACTTAGTGAGAGTAGATGCATATATAAGGTATGTAAGATAATAAACATAGGCTTAATAACATAGCTTGGTTGTAAATATGAGAAATGAACGATAGGGTAGCAGAAACAACTTATAACTTATATTAACTTAGGAGTGGGGGCTATCACCTTCTCTGCTCAACTTATAGCATAAGACTGATAAGGTCCTATGGCTATCAATATTGGAACCCTACTAGCCGAGGTCTGGATATTTTTCCCTATCCATGGGCATACCTTGTGCACAAGTCTAATGTTTACCCCACATTCAGAAGGGGTGTTTTTGCAGGCTTGTAAAAAATAAGTGTCACATCCCAACTTTGGAGACCTGACGGTCCTAGAACACAGGGAGACATGACGGTCTTAGAACATGGGGAGACATAAGGTCACCCACGTCTATAGAACCCACTTATACTTATACAAATACTGCCTAGGATCGTACCAAAAACCTCTTACATTGACTTAAATAAATCCTTTTTTTTTTTTGAAAACCTTAAGTTGCGGAAGCATAATTAAAATATACTTTAAACATAATCCATAAGGAAATAATATTTAGAATTCAATTAAAACCTCGAAGGATAACATTTCAACATAAACATCCAAAAATAAATATTCCCAGAGCATCTAATGACAACACTTCATAACATAGTATTATTAATGACTTTGACAAGGAATCCCCTAAGCGAAGTAAGATGCTTGAGTCATCACCTTGCCTCCTCACATTTGCTCACTTGGAACCACACAAGGAAAAAGGGTGAGATAGATGATCTCAATAAGTAAACAATAGGGATTGTACAATAACACATATCCCTTAGAAAAGGCTCATAGCTCAAACACATAGCCGATAATTACTTGCATTGGTACGAGGAGCACATAGCCGATGATGACTCGCATCGGTATGAGGAGCACATAGCCGATGATTACTCACATTGGTACGAGGATTTCTACATAAAAAAGGGTTAAAGATACCATAGCAAGAGCTTATGGTAATCATATATATAACAATAACATTTAAGCCATCAATAACATGTATCCCAATAGCAATAGCAGTTTATTGTTTTGAACAAAAGATATAGGAATAGTGTAGTTCCATAAAGAATGTAAGTTAGGGTGATAATCACGAGAAATTTCCATTGGATAAACAAAATAGTTTTGGACTAAATGTCCTTTGGCAACCCAAGTTTTACAAAGAAATCACTTAATTAAATTTTTGCATAAAAGGAACTTGGGTTTCAAAGATCGCAAAGGCTTACATAACAATATATCACATTCTTATAACACAATATAATGTTGTTCACACTTATAACATGAACATGGTGTTTACTGACACTTGTAGAATAAATACAATGTTTACTCACACTGGAAGCAGGAATATAGAGTTTACTCACCTTGGGGTTCCTTTGCTCCTATTATACATAACCCTTGGACTTCTAAGACTCCTCAAGCTCTATCATATATTTAATTTAATACTTAGTATTTATTTAGTCATGATGCTCCTATCCCATAACTACCCCATGCAATATAGCATTCACATACACTTAGAGTTGCACGTATATGTGTACTCATCACTTGCACATAACATGTTAACTTTAAAAGTCTTACACACTTAGCCCTGATAAGTTCACATGAAAACACATTACAATCATCTCAATACCTTTCTAAGGTCATTAATCACAACATAAGGTTAAGATACCTTAAAGCTTGTCTAGGGTCATTCCTTCAACTAACATGCAATTTTATCATTTATCATACATACATACATTTCAATAATCATCAAAATACATTGCATAAAAATTATAGACATTGGGATAAAAATATTAATGTAGGTCGAATGCATTACCAAAAGGAAAAACTAAATTCTCTTTCTTTTTGCACTTTCCATCTATTTCAGTAATATGTAAAAACATGGTTTGAACCAAGATTTTTCATGTAAATACAACAAAAATCATTTTATAATTTTAATTCACATGAATAGGCCACTCATAGTATTGCTTATGTATGAAAATTCAACTTTTGGGTTATAAGGTACAAACCATGAGTTTTCTTGTTTTTAGTATTTTTTGGTCATTTCAGAAATATATAAACATGTTGTTTAAACCATTATTTTTTTACTCAATCATAGAAAATATTAGTTTAGGAAATGTCCATACATGATTCGGTAGCCATAGATAATGTTTATACAAAAAAATTCCAAGTTTTAAGACTTAGGTGAAAATCATGAGTTTTCGCACTTTCCGCGCTTTTCGTTCATTACAATAATATATAAACACATGATTTAAATCATCATTTTACATCTAAACAAAACAAATATTAGTTTAGAATCCATCCATATGCAAATTGGCAGCCACATGTTCAAGAAATCATAGAATTTTCCAACTCTTATGTTCTAGCACAAAAATCTTAAATTCTTTTATTTTCTGAAACTTTTCGGTTATCGTAGAAATATAATTTAATCCAATATTTTTCATCAAAATACATAAAAAATCAGTTTAGAAATCATTCATGTAGGAATCACCCCCTTGATATGGTCTATGCATAAAAATTTCAATTTTGAGTTACAGGATTCACCTTTGGAGAAATTGCGTAGAGAGGTTGGTGCTTTTGATGGAAAAATTAATTTTTCTCTCAAGAAATAATCTATCCCAAATTTTATCAGTAAAAATTAGTAAATATTCAGTTCAAAATAATTTTTTCATAATTTATTTCATAGAAATCAGTTTAAAAATTGAAAGAGAAGAAAAACTTATGATTACGGTCAAGAAATCGCGAAACTGAAAGGTGTTTTCCTAATTTTGGTTGAGAGATTATTTTTTAGAGAATTTTTCTATAAAAATACTGAAGATTAACAGAATGGTGGCTGTATAACAAGGGCTAGCCGAAATTTGGCTTATATATTAGGGTTTTGGGTGAAATTTCCAAGTTTACTCTTAATAAGCTAGGTTAGGAGTGTTTTAGTGTAATAGGCTTTTGGATATTTGGACTTTTTATTTAATTTAGCAGATGATTATGGGTAATTAAAAATACAATATTTTTCTTATTATTTTCATTAAAATTTTTCCAAAAACATTTATTTAAAAATATTTTAAAAATACTCATAAAATTATTTTATGCTTAAAAATCGCCTTTTAACATGAAAATTCATTTTATGAAAAATAAATTATTTCATGCTAATGCATTTTATTCAAATCATTTATTTCACAATAATAATTCATATTAGGCATGTTAAAATTAATTTAATATGCCCCAAACTCATAAATCACGTCACACATGAATTTTCATATAATCACATAATTTGTCACAATAAGCCTAAATTCAAATAATTTGTCAATAAAACTCCTATG
The DNA here is from genome assembly GCA_947687605.1 of Reutealis trisperma. Lineage (NCBI taxonomy): Eukaryota > Viridiplantae > Streptophyta > Magnoliopsida > Malpighiales > Euphorbiaceae > Reutealis > Reutealis trisperma. The sequence goes on from CANTUT010001132.1 coordinate 34,503, forward strand.
GTAGATGTGGTTTGTTATATTTTTCTCTCCTTAAAAAAAATTTGTCCTCGAATTTTCAAGTCTAGTAGCACAACACACTCTGCTTAACTTCTCTGCCACACTTCTGCTGTGCCTCTCAAACCCAATATTTAACTACAATTAACTTATCAAATGCAGTAAGGCACACACTCGCAATCTATCAAAAATAATCGCATTGATAAACTTTTAGATTAAGCTACACCTATGTTAATCTCTTGTTAAAACAAATCTTAAAACTAGTCCTTAATAATTGTGTATCCCTTTAACCTCAAACAAAAGTAATAGAACCTTTAATTTCATCTTCAATCAAATATAATCCCAATTATTGTTTTTCCTTATATCTCTATTATTATTAACATCTATACTAATACCTTGATCACCACTTCCATTCATTATTTATCACATTAGTCATATAAGAATCCAACAGAAAATTCCAAATTAATAACTCCAATTGATTTTTGATAATTCACTTTCCATATTAATAATTGTTACTTAATATATTATAACCTCAATAAATATTTTCGTGTTTAATACCTTACTAACATTATGATTTCTACACTCCCATCATTCATCAATTAAAACATATTTAAACTTAACAAACATTCCTATATATGTCATATCCTAAATGAACTTGCATTCTATTAATTAACGATCCCAAATAAACTTCTCATAACTATTTCAGACTTACTCTCTTTTTGTATAATATATACATCATTATCATGATTTAATTACCTAATGCCTCAAAATTTTATACATTTAGCTTGTAATATTATCTAACTTTAGATTTTTCACTTACATCTTGCTATATTTCACATTCCTAATCATTTAACTTATTCATATTAAAATAATAAACCTTCAGATACCATTGTCTTTAAATGAAATCTTTATGCAACTCTTATATCTTTTCAAATTTATGCCATTCAAGGTTATCTCAATAAAAATTCTTTCCGTACTAAGGATCACCACCAAAATTTTTCCAATAACCTTAATTGAACATTATAGTATCTAATACCTTTAAACATTTCTCATCTAGAGGACACAAATCCATTTTAGGTATATTCAAAACATTTTAAATTTTCAAAATTGTGTAGCATCATACTTATCCTTTTATCATCATTACAAATCTGAGAATACTTATCCTTTTATGTCTCCCCTTCTTAAAAGAAATTCATCCTCGAATTTCAATACTTGCTCACAGGTTCTCAAAAACTGGGGATGCTTCTGCCTCATCCCTTGCTCAGCTTCCTAAGTATACCCATTCATTCCATGATTACGCTAGTAAACCTTAAATCATAAATATCTCCTTGATACACTAATATCTCCCATCCTTAGTTCAAAATTTTAGTTGCTTCCCTCTACAATCAATATAAGCTCCATAGTCATATAGCCAATTCATTCCTAAGATCACATCAAATTCTAGGACATTAAGTTCTAATAACTCCATAAGAAGTTTCTGTCCATCAATGTCTACCTCACAATCCTTAAACAATACCTTACTTCCATTATTTCTCCCAAAAGAGTCAACACTACTAAGGGTTCATTAATTTATTCCTTATCTCTACCGAGACTCTTAGTAAAATATGGAGATGCAAACAATTGCATAACACCAAAATCAATAAGCATCTGGCACTAAAAATTCAAATGGGAATGATACCTTATTCTTTCAAATCACACTAGATAAATATTCCTTCCCTGACCATACTCGATATCTACATAGGTGATAGAGAAATCCCTAGCTTTCTTATTATTCTAGTCTATATGGTAGTATCTAAACCATAAATTCCTTAATATACTTTACTTACTTCATACCATATACTTATGTATATATAATGTAACTAATTTGTTTCGTTCTCCTACCAATCATTACTAATTATCATTCCTCTTCCTATGACATCAATTACAATTATCATTTAATGACTCTATATAATTCATATATCAAACCATTGTATCATGTAAGCATTTCATACCTCATAACATTATACCTATCAATCATTAATCTCAGTTGGATCAAAACCTAGTCCACTTCTCTTTCTAATCTATTTAACTCTAATATCAAAATGTCATACTTGGCATGTCCTTAACATTAGCACCCATAATGTAATATCACATATTGCATAGCATTTATCACATGGCATATATATCAAGGCATGTATCATGCATCATAATTGTTTAACATATAACTTATAGCATCATGAATTCTCCTATCATATCAAAGTGAATCATGTCATAGGCAATAAAAGAAATCAATGCATACTAAGTCACTAGGCAATCAATTAACATCATTCGCATCACAGGAGTCTTCTTTTTTCTAGAGGTGGATCACAGGCACAACCTTCTTGAACATCTCTCGCCATGTCCTCTTGCATGCCACACGGGGTGCTCTAGGTCGCGGCCCTCAAGCAGAGATAGTCTTCTTGGTCATCTGGTAAAAGAATCATAAGGGATACAAACAAATAATAACAATAGAGTACTATAACTTATTGGGATTCTGCAAAAATATACTAGCGATAAACTGCAAGTGACATGATAGGAAAAATTCCTATGCTCTAGGATTATGTTTATTTAACCTAATGCATAGACAAGTCTAAACTAGACTTTTAAAACTACAGCTCTGATACAACTTTTGTCATATCCCAACTTTGGAGACATAACGGTCCTAGAACATGGGGAGACATAAGGTCACCCACGTCCGTAGAACCCACTTATACTTATACAAATACTGCCTAGGATCGTATCAAAAACCTCTTACATTTACTTAAATAAACCCTTTTTTTTTTTTTAAAAAACCTTAAGTTGCGGAAGCATAATTAAAATATACTTTAAACATAATCCATAAGGAAATAATATTTAGAATCCAATTAAAACCTCAAAGGATAACATTTCAACATAAACATCCAAAAATAAATATTCCCAGAGCATCTAATGACAACAATTCATAACATAGTATTATTAATGACTTTGACAAGGAATCCCCCAAGCGAAGTAAGATGCTTGAGCCATCACCTTGCCTTCTCACATTTGCTCACCTGGAACCACACGAGGAAAAAGATTGAGATAGATGATCTCAATAAGTAAACAATAGGGAATGTACAATAACACATATCCCTTAGAAAAGGCTCATAGCTCATAACTTATAGTTCATGATTCATAGTTTGCGATTTAGAAAGGTTCGCAGAAATCACATTTATAACATATAGAGTGAAGGCTACTGCCATAATCATTCGAACATATAGAGTGAAGGCTATTGCCATAATCACTCGAACACATAACATATAGAGTGAAGGCTATTGCCATAATCACTCGAACACATAGCGGATAATTACTCGCATCGGTATGAGGAGTACAAAGCCGATGATGACTCGCATCGGTACGAGGAGCATATAGCCGTTGATTACTCGCATCGGTATGAGGATTTCTACATAAAAAAAGGTTAAAGGTACCATAGCAAGAGCTTATGGTAATCATATATATAACAATAACATTTAAGCCATTAATAACATCTATCTCAATAGCAATAGCACTTTATTGTTTTGAACAAAAGATATAGGAATAGTGTAGTTCTATAAAGAATATAAGTTAGGGTGATAATCACAAGAAATTCCCATTGGATAAACAAAATAGTTTTGGACCAAATGTCCTTTGGCAACCTAAGTTTTATAAAGAAATCACTTAATTAAATTTTTGCATAAAAGGAACTTGGGTTTCAAAGATCGCAAAGGCTTACATAACAATATATCACATTCTTATAACACAACATAATGTTGTTCACACTTATAACATGAACATGGCGTTTACTCACACTTGTAGAATGAATACGATGTTTACTCACACTAGAAGCAGGAATATAGAGTTTACTCACCTTGGGGTTCCTTTGCTCCTAGTATATATAGCCCTTGGACTTATAAGACTCCTCAAGCACTATCATATATTTAATTTAATACTTAGTATTTATTTAGTCATAATGCTCCTATCCCATAACTACCCCATGCAATATGGCATTCATATACACTTAGAGTTGCATGTATAAGTGTACTCATCACTTGCACAAAACATGTTGACTTTAAAAGTCTTACACACTTAGCCTTAATAGGTTCATATGAAAACACGTTACAATCATCTCAATACTTTTTTGAGGTCATCATAATATCATTATCTTAAAATCAATTCATTTTAACAATCATCTTAGTATACTTAACCCATCCATACATGTCAACTTGACAAATAACCTTTTGAGTGTCATGCTTAACTCTTATGATCCATTCATTCAATCAATCACTTCATCAACTCAAGACCTTTTATTCATTATCAAGTCATCATAACATCTAGTTCCATATTTCCCAATCACATTTACATTCTAATCACAACATAAGGTTAAGATACCTTAAGTATACGAAAGTGCCTTAAAGCTTGTCTAGGGTCATTCCTTCAACTAACATGCAATTTTATCATTTATCATACATACATACATTTCAATAATCATCAAAATACATTGCATAAAAATTATAGACATTGGGATAAAAATATTAATGTAGGTCGAATGCATTACCAAAATGAAAAACTAAATTCTCTTTCTTTTCGCACTTTCCATCTATTTCAGTAATATGTAAAAACATGGTTTGAACCAAGATTTTTCATGTAAACACAACAAAAATCATTTTATAATTTTAATTCACATGAATCGGACACTCATAATATTGCTTATGTATGAAAATTCAACTTTTGGGTTATAAGGTACAAAACCATGAGTTTTCTTATTTTCGGTATTTTTTGGTCATTTCAGAAATATGTAAACAGGTTGTTTAAACCATTATTTTTTTATTCAATCATAGAAAATATCTATTTAGAACATGTCCATACATGATTCGGCAGCCATAGATAATGTTTATATAAAAAAATTCCAAGTTTTAAGACTTAGGTGAAAATCATGAGTTTTCGCGCTTTCCGCACTTTTCATTCATTACAATAATATATAAACACACAATTTAAATCATCATTTTACATCTAAACAAAACAAATATCAGTTTAGAATCCATCCATACACAAATTGACAGCCACATGTTCAAGAAATCATAGAATTTTCCAACTCTTAAGTTCTAGCACAAAAACCTTGAATTCTTTTATTTTCTGAAACTTTTCGGTCATCACAAAAATATAATTTAATCCAATATTTCTCATAAAAACACATAAAAAATCAGTTTAAATAATTGATGTAGGAATCTCCCCCCTTGATATGGTCTATGCATAAAAATTTCAATTTTGAGTTACAGGATTCACCTTTGGAGAAATTGTGTAGAGAGGTTGGTGCTTTCGGTGGAAAAATTGATTTTTCTCTCAAGAAATAACCTATCCCAAATTTTATCAGTAAATATTCAGTTCAAAATATTTTTTTCATAATTTATTTCATAGAAATCAGTTTAGAAATTGAAAGAGAAGAAAAACTTACGATTACGGTCAAGAAATCGCGAAACTGAAAGGTATTTTCTTAATTTCGGTTGAGAGATTATTTTTTAGAGAATTTTTCTATAAAAATACTGAAGATTAACAGAATGGTGGCTGTCTAATAAGGGCTAGCCAAAATTTTGCGTATATATTAGGGTTTTGGGTGAAATTTCCAAGTTTACCCTTAAGGAGCTAGGTTAGGAGTGTTTTAGTGTAATGGACTTTTGGGTATTTGGGCTTTTTATTTAATTTAGGGGCTGATTATGGGTAATTAAAAATAAAATATTTTTCTTATTATTTTCATTAAAATTTCTCCAAAAAAATTTATTTAAAAATATTTTAAAAATACTCATAAAATTATTTTATGCTTAAAAATCGTCTTTTTACATGAAAATTCATTTTATGAAAAATAAATTATTTCATGCTAATGCATTTTATTCAAATCATTTATTTCACAATAATAATTCATATTAGGCATGTTAAAATTAATTTAACACGCCCCAAACTTATAAATCACGTCACACATGAATTTTCATATAGTCACACAATTTGTCACAATAAGCCTAAATTTAAATAATTTGTCAATAAAACTCTTAGGGTAGATGTGGTTTGCTACAATAAGCAATAACATATATATAACAAGAGTTTAACTTATATTAGGACTCTTATGAAAGAGTCCTACTTAGTTTGAAAGACTTGGCTTAAGGTTCACAATGTTATTACAAGTCATAATATAGCTTAATATAGGTTTTGGGTCCAAACAACTAACTTAAGAAAGAGTCCTACTTAAGGTGGAACTCTTGGGCAAGCATAGCTTATGAAATCAAAATCAATCAATGGGCATAGAATCATAAGGAAATCATTCAATCTTAAAGAAATCATTTCACATTTGCAAAGAAATAAAAGTGTGCATTATAACTCACTTTAGACTCCTCTGCTCCTAATTAGGCGAGTGCAGGGCTTGAACCTCTTTAACCTTTACAGCATAAATCAAATAATTCTTATTTAATTCATATATTCAATAACTTATCATATTCATGCATATTGTTGCTTAACTCAAATGGTTGACTTGAACTAGGACTCATAGTTTAACTATGAATCTTTGGTCAAACAAGGTTGACATTTAATATTTTTCCTTATTTGACCTTTAATCTTGATGATTAATGTATTAATGTTTTTTTTAATATGTTTATAATATATCTTAATTCATTTTTGGTCATAGTCAAACTTTTGACTTTGACTTCCTAAAGTCAACCCGATACTAGTGGTACCCCCTTAATAGAAGTTTTAATATTTGACTTGTTCATAATAATTGACTTTGTAAATTCTTAATTTATTTATGTAATTTTATAATTACATCATTAATTTGATGTTTATATTTAATTCAATTAGAATCCTAGGGTCTAGGGTTCACCTCTCAAAAGGTTTCAACTCACCCATCCTTCGATTACTTGTGTTTTTGTTATCAATTTCAAATTTTATTGTTTAATTAAGTTATTTAATTACATAATATTAATTAAAAATAAGCTTAATTAACTTTAATTGACAAGGTACAAATTTTAAATTATTCATGGATGTTCAAAAACACTTTTGAAATTCCATTTTGGATTTCTCAGCAATTCAAACTCGGATTTTATTTCAACAATATGTTCTATTGGCTCTAAACCCAACAAAATTTTACTTTAAAAATAAATTATAGAACTTAGGAATTAAATCCCCCTCTTGGATAAATGGCACAAACACAATTTTCCTTTTTTTTTTTTTTAATTAATCATGTTCTTCACTAGCAATTAAACTTTTGTTTGCAATTATCTTCTTTTTACATTCCTAGGCATAATTCTTTTCTTAATTCAACAAATACACATCCCATTCTACCAATTAAACCAAACCAACACCACATTGCCATGATATTATACATTTTTAATTGCTATAAAAAAATAAAAATTAAATTGAGAAAATAATTGTTCTCACCTTAATTCACAAATACAATTTCAATCCCCTTCTACTAGCCTAGCCAAACCTTCCAAGATTGAACAAAAAACAATTTTAATTTTTTTTCAAAAATAGTTACTGCAATAGTAGCCCATAAAAATTGAAAAGATTTAGTATAGAGGAATTTTTACCTTGTGAAAATCGTTGATTCCTTATTGTTAAGTTTTAGAATTTTTGATGAAAAAGAGAGAAGAAGATTTTTTTTTTTTTTTAGAATGAATGGTGTGAATAGCTATCAAAGTAGGGGGGGGGGTGGGGGGGGTTGGGGGGGGTGGGTTTCTATAGTTTAAATACTAGGGTTTTTCTTTTTTTTTTTTTTTTTTTTTTTTTTTTTTTTTTTAAATTAACACTATTTTAAAACACCGATTTTTAGGTTTCGGTGTGATTTTCCTATGTTTCTGTTAAGAATTTGGAAAAATGATCAACTAGACTTAAGTTCCAAATATTCTTAACTTCGTTTGGTGTGTTTATTTTACAACTTTGGTCAAATGACCAAAATGCCCATGATCATTGGCAGCTGTCAGGGTTATTTTCGGTATTTCCATGAAAACTTTTCTGTTTCTTATTCTTTTTTGTTCAAGCAAAAAGTATTGTGTTTTATATAATATTTGGGACCTATTTTTAGTATTTTCTTGATTTAAACTTAGATATTCCTGGTCCACTGTCTTAGGGTCAAAATGACCAAAATATCCCTATAGTCAAAATATCTCCTATTGCTGTCCTAACTTAGTCCTTACATTATTAAACATTCTAAACCATATTTTTAACATAAAATAAGTCACATCATATAATAATTAATGCACATTAGGTCCTATAATTGCTATCTTTAGGCAGGGTGTTGCACTTTCCAAATCCCTTCTTGTAATGTCTACTTCAATATTGTAGTGGTACTATTTGATAAATGCCTTGGAAATGTCCTCCCAAGTCTGTTTTTGGGTGTCATCCAAGTTAATAAGCCATCTTAAGGTAGCATCAATAAGGGTTTGCTGAAAGAGTTGAGTAATGAGCTCGTTGTTGATACCAAGGGCATGCATTGTCCTATTGTAAATCTTTAAATGGATCTTAGGGCAAGCAATACCATCAAATCTATCCAAATTTGACATCTTGAACTTTAGTGGTACCTGGGCATTGGGGAAGAGGCTTAATGAACTTGTGTTAACCATGCCTTCCCTCTTTTTTAGACTTTTTTTATCAACTTTTCCATGGCCTCCAGTTTGAGCAAAAAGACCTCAAGCTTAGGATTACTTATAGTTTGCCTCCCTTGGGAAGGATCCATAGGAAAGGAGGTGATTTATGGTTGTTTAGTGGGTGCTAGATGAGACAGAGTGTTTGTTTGGAGGATATTAGGTGAGGGAAGTGATGGTTGGAGTATGGTTTTAGAGGTTGGCTTGGTGGGGGAAGTAGAAGCAAAGGCTTGAACTATGCTTAGATTTTGGTCTAGGTTGAGTGGATTTTGAAATACAAGACTTGAGGTTTGGATTATACTAGCTCAACTTAGCATGTCTTGGACATCATTCAGTATGGTTCCTTTGGGCTTGCAATTGGGCCTAAATTTTGGCCACTTGTCTCTTGAATATCTCTTCTTGTTGCTTTAATAGCTTGGCTAGAAACTCATCTATGATATCTTTGTCAAATTTAGTAGACATCTTGGAATCTTATGAAAGGGAAAAAGAGCTAGGTTAGTATCAAGCTTTGGAAAAAATGGTCATGGGGTATGATGAACCAAGGACCTTGGGTTTAATGGTAATGGATGACGATATCTTGTGGTTAGGTTGATAGTGTATGGGTAAAGATAAGAGTGGTGGTGTATGATGTTAGCTAGGTCATGTAACAACCCACACCTACCCTAGAAATTTTTTTGTGACAATTTGCTTGACTTAGAACTAATTAAGGCTAAGTGTGTGCTTTATGGGAATTTATGTGCTATGTGATCAATAAGTATGTGGCATGTTAAATTAATTTTAATATGCATAATATGAGTTATTATTGTGAAATAAATAATTTACATGAAGTGCATTTGCATAAAATAAATTATTTAAATAAAATGAATTTTCATGCATAAAGGCAATTTTTAAGCATAAAATAATTTTGAGTATTTTAAAATAATTTTTAAATAAGTGTTTTTGGGGAAAATATTACAGAAAATAATAAGAAAAATATTTTATTTTAATTACTTATAATCAGCCCCTAATTTAAATAAAAAATCCAAATACCTAAAAGCCCACTACCCAAAAACCCTCTAACCTAACTCATTAAGGGTATTAGTGGAAATTGTCCAAAACCCTACATTTAAATACCTAATTTTCAGCCAGGCCTAATGTTCTAGTAGCCATCACTCTATTTTTCTATATTTTGATAGAAAATTTTCTCAAAACAATTCTTTCTACTGAAATTAAGAAAACACCTTTCAATTTTGTGATTTCTTGACCGTAATTGTAAGTTTTTCTTCTCTTTCAATACCTTAACTGATTTCTATGAAATAAGTTATGAGAAAATTATTTTGAACTGGTTGATTATTGATTTTTATATATTTAATTCAGTTTGGGTGAGTTTTCAAAAGAGAAATTTAATTCTATACCGAAAACACAAATCTTTCCGCGCGATTTCTCCAAAGGTGAATTCCGTAACTCAAAATTAAGTTTTTTATGCATAGACCATATCAAAGGGGGCAATTTGTGCATCATTGATTTCCAAACTGATTTTTGATGTATTTTGATGAAAAATATTGGATTAAATTATATTTTTGCATATTACTGTGATGATTGAAAAGTTTCAGAAAACGAAGGAATTCAAGGTTTTTATGCTAGAACTTAGAAGTTGGAAAATTCTATGATTTCTTGTACATATGGCTACCAATTTGTGTATGGATGGATTCTAATATGATATTTGTTTTGTGTGGATGAGAAATAACAATTTAAATAATATGTTTGCATATCGCTGTAATGAACGGAAAGGGCAAAAAGCGCGAAAACTTATGATTTTCACCTAAATCTTGAAACTTGGAATTTTCATGCATAATTATAATCAATGGCTATTGATTCATACATGAGGAGATATTTTCTATAATTTATGAAAAATAATGGTTTAGACCACTTGTTTACATATTACTGTAATGACTGAAAAATACCGAAAATAAGAAAACTCATGGTTTTGCATCCTAAAACCCAAAATTTGAATTTTCATGTATAAGACATACCTATTATTGTTGATTCATGTAGATTAATGTTCTAAAATGATTTTTGTTGTGTCTAAATTAAAAATCTTGATCCAAACCATATTTTTACATATTACTATATGTGAACCCTCAAAATTGCACCTCCAGTGGACCGTTCTTCAGTTACGAACCCACAGGATCAAACTGAGATCGAATCGGAATTGAAACAGGCCTAAAATGGATGGAAACAAGTCAAACTACATGAGTGGCGCGCTGTTGTCTAGGAGGCACGCTTGTCGTGCCGCCCAGAAGGAGGCACACATTTGGTGTCGCCGGCAAGGTGGCACTCCTGCCGTGCCGCCACAGACGGCACCAGATTGATGCCGGAAGACAGGTGGCACACTTTCCATGCCACCCAGATGAACGGCATTTCTGCCATGCTACCCATGCCGCCGGCGATGCACTGATGCCTCCGTCCATACCGCCAGAACCCCCTCTGGCAACTCTATAAATAGAACCTCCTCCAACCTTATTTGGTATGACTTCCAAGGCAGTCCGAAGCAATTCAAGAGATTTCAAAGTAGTTTTCAAAGCATAAATTTGTTCGTATAATAACACACTTGTTGCTTTTAGATCCAGATTCCAAGTTTCCTTTGAATTCAAGGTGGAGTTGAGATTTGGAGCAAAACTCATTCCATTCGTTCGAAAGCCAAGGAAAGCAAAGGTATAATCTTTTCCTTATTTTTAAAATTCTAAATTTAGATCTAGAATTCTCTTTAGGTCTAAAACTGAAAAGATCTAAAAACTTATTAATTTGAGAAGTAGAATTAAGTTAATAAGAAAACCAACACATTTTTTAAAAAAACCCCTCCTTCGCAAGAAGGGAGAACTGCGTGGGGTTTGATTTATATTCGATAGGATACGCAGACTGCCATTCTGAAGGGCATCAACTCCAAAATCTTTTTATCCATATTTAGTCCTTTTTATTTTAATTTATTTACATTAATTTTTCATTTATGATTTTGTTTTTAGTTTATTTTGAGGAATGTGTGCTTTTTCTATTACCCATAAGGGCTAGAGAAAAGATTCTCTTTATTTCATTCGTTTTGATGTTGTAATAATTAAGTAGGATTTATCTTGCCTATTTATTTATTATTGTCATTCCATCACATCATATATATATATATATATATATATATATATATATATATATATATATATATATATATATATATATATATATATCTGTTCATTCATCATTCTATTCCTGTATATGCATACACAAAAATTTATTTTTTAAGAGTTATTTTGCATTTTTAGCCAAACTAAAGAAAATAACATTTTCTTAATTGTGTAATTACCAAAACCTGATCCTCAAGCCCTCCTTGGTCACTCATGGATTGGTGCATTTTCCATTGGGATAAATCAAATTTTAGAGTCAATCATGTTGGGTTTTCTTTAATTTTCCCAATTAAAATAAATAAATTAAATTGGCGACTCACTTTTCAACCATCAAATTACAAAAATCTATTTTCTGAACTCACAGCGAGTTCCAATCGTGGAGTTTCTTCCGAAGAGCATTTCGATCCCTTAGTGGATCGGACCGGTGCTCGGGCGAGGCCTCACAATTGGCAACTCCACTGGGGAATTAAAAATCTTTTTTTTTTTTAAGTAAAAGATAAAGTGGATTACTTTTGGTATAATACCAAGTTTGGCTTTAAAAGTAAAATAACACTTTCATGCATCACTACATCGGACTCCTTGTCCAAAAACCTTAGTTTCCTAAGAAAACAAAGGATAGAAAGTAACATTGAGTGGGCAACCTTCCTTAGGTCTGCTTGCCGATAGTGAAATCATCCAGCCAGCGACGTATCCTCTAATCCTTTTAGAGGTGTAACGAGTATGCACGTACCATTGGATCCATGCGAGGCTCCTTGTCTCACATGTGGTTAGGTATATCGCATCTCTAGTGTGATGGGTTCCCTTCAAACCACCCTAACCCTTTCATATAATGACTCATAGAACCTTTCCTTTAGGATTGTATGTACCATAATACTGAAACTTGGTATGTCATTATCATGAAATCTTTTTTATTCATGCATACATGCATGCATGCATAAACCTTACAAAGTTGGAGAGTTTTAAATCTTACTCAAACACTGCTAGTCCCAATCACAAACCCATGTCAACCCATGGTCCCTATCAAAATATGATATATTCCATAATCTTTGTTCCATACCTAAGCTAGAAACTGACCCAGCTTTATTTCTATCCTAAAGGTTGATAAGATGTCTGTTGTCGGAGAAGAGACCGCTACCACCAGAGTTGATGAGATCTTTGATGAGTTGTTTGCCAAACTATTTGAACACCAAGAGACCATCATGAAAAGGCAAGAGGCCCTTTTCCAAGACATGCTGAAGGCCTAAAGGAGGGCTATCATGGAGGATGTCTGTGCCATATTGGAATAGACCTCCCTGGCCTAAAACCCCACTGACCCAAAATCATACAAATCTGACCCGAAACCCACCTTTTATCCTATCTATGGATCCACTTCCAGAGTTGAATCCAAAGACAAAGAAACTGCAAGCACCAATATCATCCCACCATTGCCAATCCCATCATCCGAGTTCCTAAAAAATAACTCACTAACAAATATCACTTCTGCCTCCACTTTCCAACCCGCAGATCTTTTCCAAGGGAAGGAAGTTAATCCTGATATAAAAGCCTGCATGGAAAAGATGGAGCATATGGAAAAGATGCTGTTGGGAATGAAAAAGAAAAAGGATTTGGTTGATACGGAATCCTTAAGCTTGTTCCCTAATGCAAGGGTTCCTCCCAAATTCAGGATGCCTGAGTTTGACAAGTTCGACGGGACTACCTGCTCCAAGACCCATCTCAAAGTCTATATGGGAGCCATGCATCCATTGGGTGTGGATAATAAACTCCTAGCCTAATTATTTCAACAATCACTGACCGGTACAACTGTGAAGTGGTTTGTGGACTTAGATGTCACCGAGAAATGGACCTGGGATGACATCTGCAATATTTTTGTTCAACAATATCATTACAACATCGAGGTCAATGTGACTAGAAGAGACCTCGAGACCACCAAGCAGTATGCTAAGGAATCCTTCTCTTCATTCCTTATGAGGTGGAGGAAGAAGGCTTCTCAGATGGTAAACCGACCTCCTGAAAATGAGCAAATTGACATAATTGTTAAGAATCTGCTGCTAGTTTACCAAGAGAGGTTGCAGACTTAATACTTGCCTTCTTTCAAGGCCTTTATTGCCACTGCTTCAAAAATCAAAGATTTGATTCAAAGTGGTCAGATCAAAGAAGACACTGCATTAGGGTCAAGGTATAAGAAGCCCACTCATCAGGGTAATGTCACTTCCTCAATGAATCAGAAAGGGGGGAAGTTAATGCTATGACTATTAAGAAGCCTATCCGGATTGAAAGGAGACAGTTTTATGATCTTGGGGGTGTGCCTATAAGTATCATCCTAAAGAAGCTGCTTGAGAGAAATATGGTAAAACTCCTTGAGCCAAAACTAGTCCCCAATCCACTTCCCAAAAACTACAACCCACATGAGAGGTGTAATTATCATCAAGGACCTAGGCATAAAACAGACACGTGCAAGGCCCTTAGACACAGAATTCAGGACCTCATTGACTCTAATGACCTAATTCCACCAAAAGCTTGACCCAATATTAACACCAACCCTTTGCCTAACCACACAGTCAATGCTATAAACAATCATGAGGGAGTTGACCCCGTCTCCTTGATAGAGTCAAATCCTGGTTATTGCTGTGTCCTAGACCTCACTAACCTAGTTGAGGAGATTGATGCCATCACTAGAAGTGGTAGGGTTATCCAGAACCAACCAAGCCTAAACACTTAACCTACCCAACCCATTCCTGTACCTGCCAACGAATTGAAAGGGATTCTTAAACCAGATAAAGATCCCATTCTTAAATAACTTAAGAAAACACAAGCTCACATTTCAATTTGGAGTTTGATCCAGTCTTCATATCCTCACCGCCAAGCTCTTTGCAAGGCGCTGAATCAATGCCAAGCTCCAATTGACATCACACCTGAGAACCTTATGGCTTCTAGTACCTCTGCCGCTAAAGAGGTGTCTATTACTTTCGAAGAAACTGACATTCCAAAAGGAGATCCTAACCACAACAATGCCCTTTACATCACAATGGTAACACAGGGAAAGACTGTGCCAATGGTTCTTATTGATAATAGTTCAGCCTTGAACGTATGCCCTCTGAAAGTAGCAAGTTGCTTAAGATTGAAGGTTACTGATTTTGCCCCTTCGGATCAGATTGTAAGGGCGTATGATAATACCAAGAGGGAAGTCCTTAGGGTAGCTATCATTGATATAACTATTGGGCCAACATCTTTCACCATACCATTTTAAGTGATTAATGTACCTTCTTGCTTTAACCTACTACTTA
Source organism: Reutealis trisperma (assembly GCA_947687605.1). NCBI lineage: Eukaryota > Viridiplantae > Streptophyta > Magnoliopsida > Malpighiales > Euphorbiaceae > Reutealis > Reutealis trisperma. Next base: position 49,572 of record CANTUT010001132.1, read on the forward strand.
GGAGGCCCTGGATCCGCTAAGCAAAGGCTATCCCTTCTTCCCTACATTAGAAGGTTAAGTTCCCTTTCAAAAATGGGGTCGTGACTGCAAAAGGGGACATGCATGGAAGACTAGATATTCTAAGCTTTGTTCCTATTCTTGAGATTCAGCCTGAGTTATCCTCCTATCCACTTTCAGGTTTCTCCTTCATTCAGTACATTGAGGGTGAAGAGGGTAAAGAATTCGTTCCCTTTGATTTTGACCTCTTTGGAAATATTGTTGTTGCTAACATGCTCCAAAAAATGAATTACTTTCCTGGTCTAGGTTTGGGAAGAAGCCAATAGGGCTTGAAGTCTTTCCTAGACTATCTAGTGGCAACACCACCATTTGGGTTAGAGTATAAGCCCATTGATGAAGATATTGAAGAAATGGAAAATCGGGCCAAAGACAAAATAGCTGGCCTTAAAAGAGGTGAGGTTTATGAATGGCCTATGTGCCCTTACTTCAAAACCTTAAATGGCTATTTTGTAAAGAAAGGTGACACAGTTCCTTACTGTAACTTTCCTGAACCTTGGGTCTGCCATATTACCGAAAAACTGATCCCCATATTTGAAATCTTTTATGATGTCAGGCTTGAGATAGAAGACTGTGAACCAATTTACATGCTCAGTCAAGATTGGGAAGAGAACATGGAGGCTAGTCTCTTTGATGAAGTATCCATGCTCACTGTTGAGGAGGAGAAAACTGACCCTTCCACCTTAATCCAGCCCACCAAGATTGAGCTGCAAAATTGATCCTTTAAGGAGAGCCCTTTCTATCCATCCGAACCAGAGTCTGAACTAGAATCTATACCTGAATTAGAGTCCCAGTATGAGATGGACTCATGTTCTAAATCTGAGTCTGTCTCTTCTATTTCTTCTATTGATAATGATGTAACTGACCTTAAGGGTCTCACTTTTTGGTTTGATGTAAATTGGGACATATTCCCACTTGAAATCAATAAAAATCATACTCTTTTCTCTTATGACTCTGTGTCTCCATTTTTCTTTGATGTTCCAACTTTTAAATCTGACTTAAATGAGACATCAAGTAAAAATGAAATAAATGAAATAAAAGATAATACAATTGAAGAGCCCATCAATGCTGGCACTCATGACATACAAAAAATTACATTCATTGCATCTGCATGCATAAACAGGGATCACATTGAAAAGATGATAAGAGAATTTCAAGACTGTTTTGCATGGCAACTGAAAGACATGACAGGGTTGGATCCAAGCATAGCAGTTCACAAAATCCTAGTCTACCCAGGTGCTAAACCCGCCAAATAGAAATTGAGAAGACTCAAGATAGAATGGTCTTTACCAATTAAAGAAGAAATTGCCAAGCTACTAGACCACAAATTTATTGAGCCCATCAACTATCCATCCTGGCTGGCTAACATTGTGTCGGTTCCCAAGAAAGATGGCAAAGTCAGAATGTGTGTGGATTACAGGGATCTGAATAAAGCCTATCCCAAGGATGATTTTCCCTTGCCTCACATTAATCTGTTGGTAGACTGCATGGCAGGTTCTGAATTGGTTTTCCTTAACCGACCTGGCTGCAGGGTATAATTAGATCATGGTTTATCCTCTTGACAAAGAGAAGACAACATTCATTGCTAAATGGGACGTCTATTGCTATCAAGTAATGCGATTTGGGCTTAAAAATGCTAGAGCAACCTACCAGAGGATGGCAACTACCATTTTATATGACATGATGTATAAAGAAATTGAAGTTTATGTGGATGACATAGTAATCAAAGGCACCACTGTTGAAGAACATTCAGAGGCACTAAGGTGATTCTTCCTTAGATTTCACCAATACAATCTCAAGCTCAATCTTGCCAAATGTGTCTTTGGAGCCTCATCTGGAGTATTCCTAGGCCACATGGTCAGCAAGAAAGGTATAGAAGTAGACCCTGCTAAATCGAAGGCAATTCTAGAAATGCCACCTCCAAAAATAGAAAAGGAGATTAGAGGTTTCCTTGGACGGCTACAATACATTAGTTGATTCATCAATCAGTTGGTTGATGTATGTGGTCCCATCTTTAAGCTACTCAGAAAAGGAGCCTCCAAGCAGTGGAATAATGACTGTCAAAGAGCTTTTGACCAGATCAAGCAGTACTTACTAAACCCACCGGTTCTATAGCTACCAAGATTTAGAAAACCCTTATTGCTTTATCTATCAGTAACTGATGAAGCAATGGGGGTAATGCTTGCCCAAAATGCTTTTGATTCTAGCAAGGAGAATGCCATCTATTACCTGAGCAAAAGGATGCTATCTCCTGAGCTCAAGTACAATTTTACAGAAAAGCCGTGTCTTGCTTTGGTATGGGTTTGCCACAAGTTGCAACACTACCTTTGCTCCTTTACAACTCATGTTCTTGCTGACAAGAGCCCTTTGAAATTCCTTATGGAGAAGCCGGTTCCTGACAGTAAGATGGCAAGGTGGATGGCTGTATTAGCTGCATATGATCTAAAATATGTATAGCAAAAAGCAGTCAAGGGTAGCATAGTGGCTGATCAGTTAGCTGCACCTCTAGTAGATGATCATTGGGTTGAACCTGAATTTCTTGATGAAGACATCCTGGTAATTGACACTGAAGTTTGGAAGCTCTATTTTGATGGGGCATCTAACAATAAAGGATATGGTGCTGGCATTGTATTCATTACATTGAGTGGGGAAAACTTACCCATTACCATCAAATTGAACTTCAAAGTGACAAATAATGAAGCAGAGTATGAAGCGTGCATCTGCGGGCTTGAGGTAGTGATAAGGCTCAGAATCAAATGCCTTGAGATCTATGGGGATTCAAATCTAATAGTCTCCCAAGCCTTGGGAAAGTGGAAGATCAGAGAAGAACATTAGGTTCTTTACCATAAATGCCTGAATGAACTAGTAGCCAGTTTTCATAAACTGTCTTTTCATTATCTTCCAAGGATGAAGAATAGATTTGCTGATGCTTTGGCAACACTCGCCTCAATGCTTGATATAAGCGACGGCTTCATAATCAGACCTATTACAATTGAAGTTAAGTATGAGCCAGGCTGTGTAGCTCATTGTTTGAATATTCAAGCGGCTGATAGCAAACCACGGTTTTGGGACATCTTCAATTACATCAAGAATGGATTATATCCTAAAGGAGCCTCTAAAATATAAAAGAGGACTTTAAGATAGTTGTCCAAGAGTTTCATTTAAAACGGGAAAGTACTTTACAAACGGGTTTGGGATAACATCCATCTGAGATGTGTCACTAAAGCAGAAGCCCAACAGATCATGGAACAGATGCATGGTGGTGACAAAGGCCCACATATGAACAAAATTGCTCTAGCCCGCAAGATCATAAATCAGGGTTATTTCTGGCTTACTATGAACCAAGACTGTGCAAGATATGTTCAGAGGTGAGATAAGTGCCAGATCTATGCTAAACTTCAGAAGAAACCTCCTGTACCTCTATCTCCTATCACCACACCTTGGCCATTTGCAACTTGGGGCCTAGACATCATTGGCAACATAAGCCCGAAGTCTTTCAGCAAACATGAATTTAATTTAGTGTCTATTGACTATTTCTCCAAATGGGTTAAAGCTGCACCTTACCAGGTATTGGACTCCAAACAAGTAGCCCAGTTTATTCGTACCAACATCCTTTATAGGTACGGGGTCCCTTTTGAGATCATTACTGATAATGGGTCTCACTTCCAAAAGGAGGTTGCTCTACTATTAAAGAAGGAGAAAATTCAACACCACAGGTCTTCTCCATATAGACCTCAAACAAACGGCGCAGTTGAAGCTGCAAATAAGACTCTTAAGAGTATACTACAGAAGATGGCTGACAACCATAAGGATTGGCACCTGCATTTGCCATATGCCTTATGGGGATACAAAACAATAGTATGTAGTCCAATTGGAGCAACACCTTACTCCTTGGTGTATGGAATAGAAGCTGTCCTACCAATCGAGATAAAAGTCAAGTTAGCTCGCATTCTAAGGGAGAGTCAATTGGACGAAGTGGAATGGGCGAAAGGCTACCACAACCAACTTCTTGCCATCGATGAAAAGAGAATGGATGCCTTATATCAGATGTAAGGTTATCAATAGAAACTGGCTCGACACTTCGATAAGAGAGTCAGAGACAGAGGATTACAAGAGGGTCACCTTATTCTAAAAGAAATAAGGGCACCTATTCATGATCCAAGGGGAAAATTCAAACCAAACTGGAGTGGTCCATTTGTGATCAAGAAGATCTTATCTGGAGGAGCAGCAATCCTGACAGACTTGGATGGCATAGAATTTGCTAGCCTATGCAACCTGGATAAACTCAAGAGATACTTTGCATAAAGCATCCTTGTAATTCATGCATAACATTTGCAATCATTGTAAAATCATGTTCAGCATTCACATCTTTACTTAAAGTTAGAACTACGTGGACCTGATTCTCCATAAAGAGGAAAAAAGAATAAAAGTCATAAATCATTGTAAGGAGATACGTAGGTAGCCCATGTGGGTTCGGTCTAATTCATCAATAAAATTTTCATTTTCACATTCACTTGGCTCTTAATTGTGTCATAGAAAAAATGAAATGAAAAAATAAGCTCGCTAAGTTGAAAACCCGAAAGGGCGGCTTAGGCAAAAGTTAGAGCAACAAAAAAAAAAAAAAAAAAAGGAGATGAAAAAAATGAATGATGTCTTATTTTATCTCATTTAAACTTTGGAACATTAAAAGAAAATAAGGACATGGCCAAAATTTGTCCTAAACTAAAAATAGTAATCATGACTCTTGCTTTATCTCCTCGAGTATAGCAGCCCTTCTAGCCTTCTCTGATTTCCATGAGTTGGCTATCCACCAGTCAATATACTGCATGGATTTACCGCCTTGGTCAGTAGGGCGAACAGCATGAAAACCCCTTACCCATCCATTTCTGACAGCTCGAGCAATAGTCTTAGTAATCAAAATGATTCAAACAGAGTGCCATCTGGGGGCACGCCCTGACTGTGTCCCATTTGACATATAACCCTAGTAGCTTGGTAAAAGGTCACCATCCTCAACCCCAGCAGGTAGACCATCTTGTAGCCAAAGCTCATGGTCATGAATCTTCTGATCTTGTACCACTCGCACCTCCATAGCAGGTCATTAGAGTCCAACTCCATCAACCATTTTATCCATTCTTTCTTGGAATTCTGTTTTATCATAATGGTCCGAGTTTTATACCAAGAAGTAGAATAATCCACCTTGGTGGGAGGTCCAACTATCCGGAGGTGATCTCTCAGCCAAATCTAAAAAGTGCAAAAAGAGATAAGCATAAAGAAAACACACAAAAAGAGTTGAACTAAAATACAAAAGCTAGAATTCAACCTGAAGAATAATAGGGCTAATTGACCACAGCCCATCAGAAGTGCAAGACCTGTCCAAACTCATAATGGTCTCAGCCAACACTATAGCTGCAATAGATCTCCCCTCCTCCATTTGCGAAATCAGTTCAGTGACTCTAGCATCACCCCAACCAGTAGGGCTCACAAAAATGTATCTGGCAGTCAGACAGAAGGATAGAGCCCACATCCTCAAATGAAACCACCCATCATCCTCAAAATCCTTAGGATTATCGAATTCTGCTATCACAGCAGTTAGATCAACCCAGTCATCCACTATCATGGGACTAGCAACCTCTGTACTCAAGTCAAAAAGTCCCTTGAAAGAGTTAAAATATCCTACTTTCTCAACAGGAGTAGCCAATATAGCCTCTAGATTAGATCCAACCAGCACAAAAAACTCCTCGAAAGTAAGACATCTCTTTCATAGATGCCCCAAATTTGAAGACATGGGTAGTTGGATCCCAAAAGCACAAGCAGGTGGGTAGAAATTCCTAATCAATCTTTATTCCTCTTAGGGTGGGCATAGCGCTTACCCCATACCTTCCTAGATTAATTCTCTCCACTTTTGTGAGGTTCTTACACTATAAGAACATTGCATGGCTGAAATAGGGCTCCATTGTGAGGAATAAAAAATAAATAAAATTGATAGAGAACAAAAAGTGATTGAAAATGACTTTTGGAGGCACAAAAATCGAGCGTACGGACTGGAGAATGGTTAGAAGCTGTTTAAATAGGCAAATTTCAGCCTGCCAGATCCGTTATCGACGGCACAGTAAACATGTCGCCCGGTACAGTGGCACGCCAGACGTGCTGCTATGGCGGTGGCATGCCGAGCATGTCGCCTATACTGGTGGCATGCCAACTGTGCCACCCAACCCTCCTCTGCCTCGTTATGCCTCCTTTCCTCAAAACAAGTTTTCACATGATTTCTCAAGATTTTGAGTTTAAAATATTCATTTTTCTCAAAATTGAGCAGAAAACGAGAGAAAAAGTAAGGTATAGCATAATAGAATCCTTATTTTTGCCAAATATCTGCATTCATACCATGCACCCATATCATTCAAAACATGCATAAAGTCATAACATATCATACATCCCATAAATGTCACATGAGCATAAAAGTGCAAATATTCAAAATATCATGCATACATTCATCATCCTCCATACATGTATAGATGAAAAAAGTAAAAGCTGACAAAACAGGTCTCTAACAACCGCGCCTGGGTCTGCGGCATCCTCGCTTGGACATATCATGCTCGTGACTATCCTCCGACATATCCTTGTCATGCAAAAAGGAGGTCAAAGCAAATGCATATCTGCCCAAGAGATCGTAGTGATAGCGAACAAACTCCATGGGAACCTAAGGAAGAAAGAAAGAAATATGAGAATCACTACAAGGCAAATAAACAAAAGGCCAAAAGTTCCAGCTGTACAAATGTTTACCTCTGTCACAGTCTCAAGGATAATAGGGAAGAAGGCTGGACACTCATCAAGAAGATGGTAACATCGTAATTGGCTGTGACAAGACAAATAATCTAGATGAGCTGGCAAACAAACAAGACTAGCAGGCAAGGGAACTGGATCAGTTAGACCTCCCACTAAAGCATCTAGAGCTGGAGTTGGGGCTGAGCTGCTAGCCCCTGAAGGGCCAATCCCAGAAGGATCAACTGCAAAACCTGAATGGCCAGCCATAACACTTGGAGGTCCAACCCTAGGACCTATGCTGCCAACTGGAACAGTACCACCAACCCGTGAGAAGCTCCTAACTCTGGAGGGAGGACCTCGGGAAGATGCTGAGCTAGATCCCCTATATGCCGGTCCTCATAGTCTATCCAAGGGAGGTGTCCCCCGCATCAAGGATGCCTCACAAAACTCATTATAGTCTAGATCAAGCAACAAGAAATCTAGACAGGAAACTTCGGCAGCCCAATCATCCTCTCCTAAGATGGCTAGCCCAAACCTCATTTCTGCCGGAGGGGGCTGTGGCACAACTCTATCTCCTGTAACCTGTGCCCTTACTCTCTCTCCCAAGTAGAACATCCTTAGGGACTCACAACGGAGCAAGAGTCGACAAGAGGACAAGTCCATGTTAGGCCTAATCCAGTAAGGAATCCACTTTTTGAACCTGATAAATGGCATCCATCTTACTTGCAAACAGATTGCAATATTCAGTAGTAGAAGATAAACAGTAAGATTTAGGTTAAGATTAACAAAGAAATACCTAGTCTACAGTCACAGTAGAAAAGATCTGTCTGCACTGATCAAATTGCCACAACATGAAGGAAGGTCTGTTGGACGCCCTCCAAATGCGTCCATAGGGGGGATCAATAGCACTAGGCTCTCTTAGTGGTGGGGCCAGCATCGAAAAATGCTCATAAGCCCAGTACTGTAGAAAAATAGAATTCTATCAGTCACTAGGCAAGTATCAGACAATAGAATACCAGAGTGTAATACTTACCTTGAGCACAATGGAGGTGCCACCATGGCCGCAAAGTGTGCCACGAAAAATGCTGCACAGCTTATGATACATAGCACAAAGGGTAGCACCTCTCCAGTCAACTCCCCAATCTCATCCAGATTCTCTAAGGATTGCAGGATATTCAAATTAATGCAGTCCTTGTTGTTATGCAGAAAAGTACAACTCAAGATAATCAAGGCGCAAAGTCTAGCACCCTGATCGACACTATACTGACTAGGAGTCTGACCCATGGTCATCAAGGCCTGATGAAGCCAAGAATGTCAGACATTTAGGTTCCCATGAGGGGGATTAGCCCCAATCAGAGCGGTCATCTCTACAGAAGAGCGCTTGATCCATGAAGAATAAAACTCTAGAGGATAAGATTTGAAATGCATACCAGTAAGCATGCTCCACTCAAAAGGAGTGATTGTCATCTCACCGCAGGAAAAGTGGAATGTGTTTGTTGTATCCCATCAATGCTCTACTAGTGCCCGGACCATAATGGTGTTAATCGGCTGCTTGACATCCAGCTCCAGCCACCTGAGCAAACCAGATGGCTCGAGGCACTGACGGATAGCCTCCTGATTATTCAGATAGATGCGGACCAGCTCCATGACACTACAGCTACCCCTGGGCCTCAATTGTGTTATTTGTAATTTTTGTAAAAAGAAATTGTCATTATTAATAATTATCAGAATTCTTAACTAACTGTGCAGGAAAAGGAAAGCATACCTGAAGGGATCCAGTGAAGCTGACGTGGTGATTTGGCTTTTTCAGCAATGTCTCCGAGTCCTGAGCACCCACTGCTAGCTGATTAAAGATTTCTATAATGAGAAAGTAAAAAAGAGAGAGAAAAAAAAAAGAAAAATTTGAGAGAGGAAAAGTAAAGCTAGAGAGAGAGAGAAGAGAAGAGAGAGAGTGAAAATGTGGAAATGAGGAAAAGAGAAGGAAGTTAAGCTTTATATAGAAGTAGAGGTGGGCCCTCCCTCATAACATCTTTTTACTTTTTCTGATTCACAGGTCCAATTCACATGGTTTTACCATAATAGATTCATTTTAAATCAGAATTCAGTTTTGTCTGAAGCAATGAATCCGCATGATTTTTATCCATCTCTTAAAATAGATGGGGTCTCAATCAGAGTTTAGAATCTCCTAAAATTGCAGAAAAACTAAAAATTAAAAAATAGCTTGAAAATTAAAAAATAGTCCAAACAAAGTCAGAATAGCCAGAAATCAGACATGAAGCTCTTGCACAACTCCCAATACTAAACGGGACATTCAAAATTCTCAAAACAACATCCTAAATCTTTCGGTTCACACTAATTAGATTTAGCCTCTGTCTGGCCAAATCAGATAAGAGGGACAACTATGAACCCTCAAAATTACACCTCCAGTGGACCGTCTTTTAGTTACGAACCCACAGGATCAAACTGAGCTCGAATCAAAACTGAAATGAGCTCGAAACAGATGAAAATAAGTCAAACCGCACGAGTAGCGCGCTGTTGTCTAGAAGGCACGCTTGCCGTGCAGCCCAGAAGGAGGCATGCACTTGGTGCCACCGGCAGGGCAGCACTCTTGCCATGTCGCCACAATCGGCACCGGATTAATGCCGGAAGGCAAGCGGCACAGAAACCCAGCGCATCTGCCATGTCGCCCATGCCGCTGGCCGTCCGTACCGCTAGAACCCCCTCTGGTAGCTCTATAAATAGAGCCTCCTCCAACCTCATTTGGCATGACTTCTAAGGCATTCTGAAGTAATTTAAGAGATTTCAAAGCAGTTTTCAAAGCATAAATTCGTTTGTATACTAACACACTTATTGCTTCTAGATTCAGATTCCAAGTTTCCTTTGAATTCAAGGTGGAGTTGAGATCTGGAGCAAAACTCATTCCATTCGTTCAAAAGCCAAGAAAAGCAAAGGTATAATCCCTTCCCTATTTTTAAAATTCTAAATTCAGATCTAGAATTCTCTTTAGGTCTAAAACTGAAAAGATCTAAAAACTTATTAATTTGAGAAGCAGAATTAAGTTAATAAGCAAACCAACACATTTTTTAAAAAAACCCCTCCTTCACAAGAAGGGAGAACTGCGTGGGGTTTGATTCCTATTCGATAGGATACGCAAGCTGCCATTATGAAGGGCATCAACTCCAAAATCTTTTTGTCAATATTTAGTCCATTTTATTTTAATTTATTTACATTAATTTTTCGTTTATGATTTTATTTTTAGTTTATTTTGAGGAATGTGTGCTTTTTCTAGTACCCATAAGGGCTAGAGGAAAGATCCTCTTTATTTCATTCGTTTTGATATTGTAATAATTAAGTAGGATTTATCTTGCCTATTTATTTATTATTATCATTCCATCACATCAATCATATATATATATATCTATTCATTCATCATTATATTCTTGTTCATGCATACACAAAAATTCATTTTTTAAGAGTTATTTTGCATTTTTAGCCAAACTAAAGAAAATAACATTTTCTTAATTGTGTAATTACCAAAACCTGATCCCCGAGCCCTCCTTGGTCACTCATGGATTGGTACATTTTCCATTGGGATAAATCAAATTTTGGAGTCAATCATGTTGGGTTTTCTTTAATTTTCCCAATTAAAATAAATAAATTAAAGTGGTGACTCACTTTTCAACTGTCAAATTACAAAAATCAATTTTTTGAACTCACAGTGAGTTCCAATCGTGGAGTTTCTCTCGAAGAGCATTTCGATCCCTTGGCAGATCGGACCGGTGCTCGGGTGAGGCCTCACACTATAATAGACGAAAAGTGCAAAAAGTGAGAAAAATTCAATTTTCCCTTTAATGGAGCATTCGGCCTACCAAGGGATTTTTATCCCAATGTATATAATTTTTATGTGATGTGTTTTAATGATTATTGACATGTATGTATGTATGATAAATGGTTAAATTGCATATTGGTTGAAGGGAAGACAGTAGAAAAGCCTAATGGCACTTTGGTATACTTAAGGTATCTTAACCTTATGTTATGATTAGAATGTGATTGTAATTGAGAAATATGGAAATAGATGTTATGATGACTTGAAAATGAATTAATGGTCTTGAATTGATGAAGTGGTTGATTGAATAAATGGATCATAAGAGTTAAGCATGACACTTGAAAGGCTATTGATAAGTTAACATGTATGGAAGTGTTAAGTGTACCAAGATGATTGTTAAAGTGAATTGATATTAAGATAATGATATTGTGTTGACCTTAGAAAGGTATTGACATGAGTTATAATATGTTTTCATATGGGCCTATTAAGGCTAAGTGTGCAAGACTTTTAAAGTCAACCTGTTATATGCAAATGATGAGTGCACTTATATGTGCAACTCTTAGCATATGTGAATGTTATATGTGCATAGGGTAGATATAGGATAGCATAGCATCATGATTAAATGAATACTAAGTATTGGATTAAATATTATGATAGAGTTTGAAGAGTCTTAGAAGTCCAAGGGCTACGTGAATTAGGGGCAAAGGAACCATAAGGTGAGTAAGCCCTATATTCATGCTACAAGTGTGAGTAAACACAGTAATCTTGCTTTAAGTGTGAGTAACATTTTGTTATGTTACAAATATGGGATATCATGTTATGTGAGCCTTTGAGATTTTGAAACCCAAGTTCATCCTATCCTCAAATATGATTAAGTGATTTCTTTGTAAAGCTTGAGTTGCCAAAGGACAATTGGTCTAAAACCATTTTTGATTATCCAAAGATAATACCTTATGTTTATGGCCCTAACTTACATTTTTTCTAGAACTACACCATCATTGTATCTTTTGTTCCAAGGTTACACTGCTATTGCTATTGTGATACATATTATTGTTACCTTAAATGTTATTGTTATATGTGATTACCATTAGCTCTAACTATGGTACCTTTAACCCTTTATGCAGAAGTCCTCATGCCGATGCGGGTAATCGTCGAAACTTATGCACATGGTCTTAACCTGATGGATAGGGGTAGTATATCTACCTCAGTTAGAAAGGGGCGGTTCTAGCAGTGGGGCCTAATCAGCTTCATGCCTTCTAAGTGATAGGAGTTGGAATTTGGTTTAATGCCACCTCTCCTCTAGTGTTTGAGTGATAGAGTAATAGCCTTCACTCTCTAAGTGTTATAAGTGTGATTTCTACAAACTTGTTAAATTAAACCTTTGCTAAAATGCAACTTTATTCATGAATTGAAAATCATGAACTATGTGTATAAGCTATGAGTTTCCTTTTTAAAGGAACATGTGTTAATGTATGTGCTTTATCGTTTACTCATTGAGATCATCTATCTCACCCCTTTTTCCTTGTGTGGTTCTAAGTGAACAAATGTGAGGAGGCAAGGTGATAGCTCAAGCATTCTACTTTGCTTGGGGAGTCCTTATCAAAGTCATTAATAATACCATGCTATGAAGTGTTGTCATTAGATGCTCCAGGAATATTTATTTTTGATGTTTATTTTGAGATGTTATTTATTAAGGTTTTTGAATGAATTATGAATATTATTTCCTTATGGATTATATGTGCAGTGTCTGATTACTGTCTTTCGCATTTAAAGGTTTTCATATAATGTTTTAAATGAATTATTGTATAAGGTTTGGTATGATCCTAGGCATAATCTGTATATGTGTAAGTGGGTTCTACAAGCTTGGGTGACCTTATGTCTTCTCGTGTTCTAGGACCGTCATATCTCTAAAGTTGGGATATGATAGGTTAGTGTTTAACTAGGGGAGTTAGGTCAAATTTGAGCTTTGGAAACTACGTTGGCATTTAGCTTTGAGTGGCTAGGTTGGATTTTCGCTTTGAGTAGCTAGGTTAGAATTTAGCTTTGAGTAGTTAGGTTAGAATTTAGCTTTGGGTGGCTAGGTTAGATTTTAGCCTTGATGAACCAAAGTTTAGTTTGGATGGCTAGGTCAGAGTTTAGCCTCAAGTAATTAGGATTATGGTGAATGGCTTATCATGTGCTTAAGGTTAGAGTTTAGGCTCAAGTAATTGGGATTGTGATGAATGGCTTACCATGGGCTTCGGGAAAGAGTGACCATGGGTTTTGTGATTAGGTTATGGATGTACCATGGATTTGGATATTAGGTGGACTATAGGTTTGGTGATAGTTAGATAATGGGTTTGATTGGACTAGACCATGGGCTTCGATGGGTCATGGGTTTGGATAGTAATGTAAAAGATGAAATGAAATCAGTATTTAGTTTGGGTAAGGATCGTGGATAAGAATGAAACTAGGTTAGTGTTTAGCTTTGGTAAGGATGGTTGAGGATAATGCTAAGTTAGTATTTAGCTTGGGTAAGAATTGTAAAAGATAAAAGCTAGGCTAATATTTAGCTTGGGTAAGAATTTAATATTTAGCTTGAGTGAGAATTGTGAAAGATGAAAGCTAGATCAGTGTTTAGCTTAGGTAAGAATTATGAAGGATGAAACTAGGTTAGTTTTTAGCTTGTATAACGGTTGTAATAGAGCTAGGTTAGTGTTTAGCTTGGATATGGATTGTGGATAAGGATTTATTTTTACCATGAGTTTGACATGAGTTTCGATTTTTGACAATGGCTTGAGATGGACTATGGGTTTTAAGTGTTGATCACAGGTTTAGGTGGACCATGGGTTTTGGGTGTGAAGATGTTTGGATAGGTTTTTGACTCTTCACAAGGTTCAAGCTATGCATGCATGTATGTATGAATGATTGAAAAAGGTTTTATGAAATACCAAGTTCAGTATTATGGTGCATATAATCCTAAAAGAAGGTTCTATGAGTCATTACATAAAATGGTAAGGGTGGCTTAAAAGGGAACTTATCACACTAGAGATGTGATATACCTAACCACATATGAGTCAACGAGTCTCCTGTGGGTCCAGCGGCACTTACATACTCATTACACCTCTAAAAGGATTAGAGGATATATTGCAGGCTGGATGATTTCACTATCGGCAAGCAGACCTAAAGAAGGTTGACCACTTGATATTAATTTCTATCCTTTATTTTCCTAAGAAACTAGGGTTTTGGACAAGGAGTCTAACGTAGTGATGCATGAAAAGCTGTTTTGTACTAAAAAGCTAAACTTTTTATTTTATCAAGAGTAGTCCACTTTTATCTTTTATTTTGAAAAAGATTTCAGAGTCCCAAATGGGTTCACTAATAGTAAGGCCTCACTCGAGCACTGGATCGATACGCTAAAGGGAATCAAAATGCTCTTTGAGAGAAACATCATGATTGGAACCCACTATAAGTTCAAAAAATTATATTTTCTAAACTGTAACTTGCAAAAAGAGTTTCCACTTTAATCTTATTTATTTTAGTTAGGAAACTTAAAGGAAAAACCAAATTTGATTGACTTCAAAATTATACCATTTATCCAAAGGAAAAGCACTAGTCCTTGAATGACCAAAGTGGGCTCAGGAACTAGGTTATGGTTAAAACAATGTGAGAAATTAGTTTGGCTTAAATACAAAATAGCTTTTGTCAGAGAAGATTTTGTGTATGCGTGAACAGATATAACATGATACATGAAACAAATATTACTCGTGCAATGCATGGTAAAAATGAGATAATAACAATTATAAAATGTGAAAAATAAATAAAAACTACTTAAAACTATTACAAGTCAAAGTGTCAAAATCAGAGGATCTTTCCTCTAGTCTTTATGGATTCTAGGAAAAGCACACATTCCTTAAATATAATCTAAACAACTAAAGTAAGAAAAAGTAATAAAATAATTATAAGAGAACTAAAGTTTCGACTTTCTTTTAAGAGAAGCAATTTTGACCCTAAACTATGTGAAGAAGGTGATGAAGAGAAGAAGTTGTTAGTTTTGGCAGAGTTGATGCCTTAGAGACAGCATGCTTGTGTATCTCTTTGAATAGGAATCAAACCCCATGCAGTTCTTTCTTCTTGTGAAGGAGGGAATTTTAAGTCATTGCCTTTATTATCATGTTTTGATTGATTTTAAGGGCTTAGGGATTTGTTAATTAGGTCAAATTTTAATTAACAAAAATGAGATCTTTTTAGATTTAGATCTTAAAATTAGAATTGAAAAGGAAAAGAAAGAACTTTTATCCTAGGCTTTTAGCGATAAGGAATGTAGGGCATGAGCCTGGTACTAGATCTAAGTTCCACTTTGGCTTGGGGATAGTACAAGCACTCCTTTTGGAAGAAAGACTTCTGATTAGCATGAACTCTTCTTGGAGGGACTTGGATCACACCTTTGCTTGAGTACCATGAATTCCTTTTGAAAGGAAGAACTTAAATCACACCTTTTCTTCATGAGAAGGCTTAGAGATACAGTTTGAGGTGATTAGAAAGCTCATGAATAGGGTTTTATGTGATGAAAGAGATTTTAGAATGGGGGTTTTTGGATATTAGGAGGTTTAGAAAGAGAGTTTTGATGATTAGGAGGCTTAGAAATAGGGTTTATAAAGCTTTAGAGGGAGTATAAAAGTATGTAATCCTTGGAAGTTGTTAAGAGGTGCAAGATATTTATAGGGGGAGTCTTTGGGCTCAAAATAGTGAATTTTTGATGTGGGATCAGGAAAAATGTGTTGTGGTAACCAATCAGGGGTTATAGTAGCAACCCAGAGACTTTTAAGGCAACTGTAAGGCCCACTGCGGCAGCTAATACGCTGTTGCAGGGACACCTATGGAGACTGCAGTGGCAGTTGTGGTTGCTATAGCTAGCTACTAGTTGCAGCACCTAAGTTTTTAGCCCATTCTCATTCGTTTTTGATCTGGTTTAGGTCCATTTTGATTCTATGGGTTCGTAATTGAGTGTTGTCATATGAAGGTGTAAGTTTGAGGAAATTTATTTTTTCAATGGGGCACTGCACTTTTGACTTATGCTCACTAACTAGCTAGTAGGACCGCTGTACTGGCTCTGCGTAATGCACTAATCTTAGTAGGTGTCAAGTTGTAGTTAGATCCTAAGGGTGCAAATTTGAGGGTTCACACTTTAATAATGATCATGTAACTTTGAAGATTTTGGTAGCTTATGATACATGTAATATATTTATCATTATGATTACATTCATATGTATTCTTGACTTACAGTAATATAAAATGCATAAATATATATTTAGTGTTATAGATCTTGTATTTATTTACTTTTTTATTCATGCATTTCATGTTTATTTTATTCTTAAAGATCTTAAATTTTAACAATACATATAAGCTTCACATTAAGTTCACCAATAGTCTTGTAATCATCTAATTTGGTATCTCATGGAACAAGGTACTCATATTTCATAAAATCCCAGTCTTAGAGTTAATAGAGATAATCTTATAAGTTGGGGTAGTGGCTTGTAGCTTACACGAAGTAGAGGTTCAATTTTGAACATCCTATAAAATGTAGTGGGGTAGAGGCACTTTTGGCATACCCGCAATATAAAACTCCTATAAAGTAGGGGTAGAGGCACTTTGGCATACATAAAGCAAAGGTTTTTGTGAATATGCCCCTATAATCATGTGTACATAGTCATAATCTTTATTGTAATCAATGAAGGATCTTTGAGTTAGGGTCAATATATGACATATTTAGGAAATTGGGTTTCTTAAATAAAAGAATATCAAAGATTTAATAGTTCATTCTCATGAATCACATAGCTTATATAGCTCCTACTACTAATTGGTATGGCTCATATAGAAAAATATAGAATATCAAGCGGTCCATACTTATGGTTCTTATAAAAGAAGTATCAATTTTAATGCATGAAGGTTATAACTTATTTTAGTTTCTAAAATACTTGTAAGGTTCTTATGAGAAAAGGGTTTCAAATTTTATATAGTTCATATACATGTTTTTTATATTTTTTAATTTAATCTCATGGTCACATCAATTCATATATTAAGCTTGTCTTAAATGTATTTATACTTACATATGTTTATGAACTTGAGTCAGTTATACTTAAAAACTCATTAAGTTTTAAGGAGATTTCTTTAATAATCTATACAAAAATTGATATTAGTTAATAAGTTACTTACATACACTGTCTGTCATGTTTTTAATTTAATTGCATAACATAATTAAATAGTAGACATGAGTATTTATAGCTTGTTAAGTTCATAATAAACCTTTAAGTTTATTGATACTCAGCTTGTTACATATGCTTGCATGATCTTGGATTGTACTTATAAACTTTATAAGTTACAAAGAATTTCAATTAATATCCCTTAGTTTCATACTTTGGTTCAATCTCATATTTATAGTGCATTGTATAATGAATATGAGTTTAATATCTTCATTTGTAAAATTGAAGTATATATATAAACTTTTTAAGTTTTAAGGATTTTCAATTAATACTCCTAATTGTATAAACAAGTTATAACACTTGAAGGATAAAAAAGATATAATTCTTTAGTATTTTGATTCTCATGTAATGAATTTTATTTTCATGATTCGCATGTGGATTATCAACTTAGGAACAATAAATATTAATGTTCACATGGTTTATGTAATTTACTTAATGTCATTTTGCTAATGAAAGGCAAACAAACTCATATGTCAATAAGAGATTGGGAAATCAATTATTGATGTCCATTACAATTCACAAACTAATACAATTTGCTCAAAAGAATTTCAAACATATATATGGTAGCTTTAAGCAAAAAAGGTAGGCTTATAAGCCTTGCATGGAATTCAAAGACAAGCATAATAGGATAATCTTTACTCACATTAGTCACATAAATTCCAATCTATAATACTTCTCTTCATTCAACTTTAGAAAAAATTCTCATTCTTTTCTCTTTACTTCCTCCATTTGCTCTTCTAAGAAATTTTGCTTAAATCTCTTAACACATAAAAAAAAAATTCATTTAATCACATGGCTTGACTATTAGATTAATAATCTGTGAGGCCTTACCCAAGCACCGATCTGATATGCTAAGTAGGGTCGAAATGGTCATTTGGATTTGAACTCATGATGGAACCTTTGGGGTAAGATAGGTTGATTTTGAAAAAGATGTTAGAGTTGCCACCTTAATTTTATTTTTATTTAGGAAAAAGTTAAGGTAAAAACCCAATTAAATGGCTTAAATTTTATTCCAATAGAAAAAATTCTCTAGTCCTCAATTACCAAAGAGGATTTAGTGACTAGATTGTTGGTTTATTTAGAAAAAGATAAGTTTGGCATATTTTATACAAAATGACTTAAAATAAATTTAATGAACATTTTACATAATGCATGAACAGAAATAAGGATGATGCTTCACCAATAATATTCATGCAATGCATGACAGTTATAAAGCAATAAATAAAATAAAATATACTTAATAATTATTACAAACTAAAATGGAAAAAATAAATAAAAGAGAGGATCTTTTCTCTAGCCTTTATGGGCACTAGGAAAAGCATACATTTCTCAACTAATTGCAAGAATCCACAAATCAAGAAGAAATAAGCACAAAAGAAACAACGCAATTATACATAAAAAATAGAAATAATCTCATTAAATAAAGATGAAAGAAAAGGGCAAATTATTTTTAAAAATATTTTGGAGTTGATGCATAAAAGACTAGTATGCCTACGTATCCCTTTTGAATATAGAAATCAAATCCCATGTAGTTCTTCCTTCTTTCGAAGGAGAGGTTTTGGAAAAGATTAAGTTGATTTGCTAATTTAATTTAGATTTAAAATTAACAACTTTAGATTTTTTTAGTTTTAGACCTAAGGAAAGATATAAAGGAGAGAATTCTAGATCTAATTTAAGAAATCTCAAAAGAAGAAATTATACCTTGTTTTTGTGCTTTCTTTATATGAACGGGGCAAGCCTTGCACTAGATCTAAGCTCCATTTTGGTTGGGATATCACAAGATGAACCTTGCACAGAAAGAATTAAACAAGAAGAGAAACAAAGAGATAATAATTGCAAATAAAAAATTAAACTTTGAAATTAGATATGAAATTTGATTCATTTTTTACAAGTGCACAGATCACATAAGTAATACAGTAGTGAGTGAGTTATCGTTCCACTGGAGACAAGGACAAGTACTAGCTCAAATGTTGACTGTTGTTTAGTTAATCAAAAGTCTAAATAATACTTAAATTGAAATAACTAAGCTAAATTAAAAACTTAAATACATTAACGTAAGTGAATTGCAGAGAAAAATTGATGATGGAAGCTGTGAACCCTTAATTTTGCACCTTCCAGTATGTGTTTGAACCTTAGAAGCACTTAGGCTCGGTAAACAAACTTTCAAAAGTCAAAAACTCTAAAAATGGAAAAATCAAAACATTTATATTTGACACTTGAACTCTTTTAAATCATTCGGGACTGAGTAATAAATACAATGTAACTGGAATCGTGTAAAATGGATAAGAAATGAGCGAGAACGGGCGAAAATGGCGAAATGGGTGGAAGAGAGGCCGGCTGCCGCACAGGCCTGTATGGTTGCTGCACAATCCTATACAGTACCGTACAGCCTTGTGCGGTTGCCACACAACCTTGTGTGGCAATGCATAGCCCTGTATGACATCATGGAAGTTTTTACGGTAACTCTATTGAAAATTCCTTTTTTCCACTATCCCACATTGGAAGTTTATGCATTATGAGCTCTAGCCTTCTCTATATATATAGATGACCTCTCTACTCTTCAAGGGACCAACTTCTAGAGCTAGAAAACCAATAACTTCAAGCAAACCACTTTGCATTTGCTCATTGCTTCACAAAGCAAGTTGGGGGTTTCTCCTTGATTCTTACTCGACTAGTTTAAAGCTTTCCATCGCTGGGTTGTTCAAGGCAAATCTCTTGCCCAAGGCATGTGTCTGCCACCCAAGGCTAGCCACTTCCTGCCATCCAAAGCCAGCTACCACCTGCTGTCTAAGGCTAGCCGCTGCCTAAAGCCAGCCGCCACCCACCGAGGCTAACTATTGCTTGCCATCCTAAATCAGCCACCACTTGCCATCCAACGCTTGCCATCGTCCTTTGAGGTTAGCCATCGCTTGCCATCCTAAGTCAGCAGCTGCCTGCCATCCAAAGCTAGCCGCCGCCCATTAGTCGTGGCCCACCATTTGAGGTAAGCTTCTTTTCCTTTAATTTTTTGTTGTCTAAATTTCCTTGCCTGTTTTATTTAGTTAATTAAATTGATTCATCTAGGTTGCTAGGTAATCAACTTGGTAATCAATTAAATTAATCAATTAACTCAATCCTCTTTTAATCAATCAATCAAAAAATGATAAAGTGGCTAGGATAAACTAACCCCTTCATAAGAAAGAAAAACTGCGTGGGTTCTGATTCCCATTCAAAGGGATACATAGGCATGCTTGGTTCAGACATAAAATCCAATTTAAAACTAACCAAGTGTCCCCCTATCATCTTCTTCACTTACTCTAATTTTGTTTCTTTACCTTGTTATTAAGCTTAGTTTGGGGAATGTGTGACTTTCCTAGAACCCATAAGGGCTAGAGAAGGTATCCCCTAAGTTTGGATTTCATTGTAATATTGACTCTCTTTTATTTTGAATTCTAATTGTGTATAAACTTTATGGATTGAATGATTATGCATATTATAAATTATTCATGCATTTTAAATTATTCATGAAATATATTTTAAGTCACTCTTATATTAATTGGCCAAACTTATTTTATTAAAATAAACTGAAAACCTAGTCCCTGAATCCTCTTTGGTTTCGAGGCTAGTGATCCTTTTTCTTTTGGGTAATAATTGGAGTCAAATGGGTTTTTTCCTTATATTTTCCCAAATAAAAATAAATTAAGGTGGTGACTCCAAGAAATAATTTTCAAAACTATCAAAGATAAGCTCGAGGGCTTCCTCTTGAATTTTTTCCCAAATGAGCATTTTAATTCCCTTTAGCGGATCAGATTGGTGCTCAGGTGAGGCCTCACAGCTGGCGACTCCACTGGGGACTAACTTTCTTTTAATAAAAGGAAAAAATAAGTAGACTATTAATTGGTTTAAAAAGAGTTTGGCCTTTTAATATGATTGTGACTTTGCATGCATCACTTGTATAGGCTATTTGCCATCCAACCTAGTTCTAGGAAAATAATGGATAGTGAGTAGCATCGAGTGGGCAACCCTCCTTGGGTCTATTCACCGATAGTGAAATCATCCACCCCGCGATGAATCCTTTGATCATTTCAAAGTGTAATGAGTATGCACGTATAGTTAGACCCATGCGAGGCTCTTTGATTCACATGTGGTTAGGTATATCTCTACTTTAGTGTGAGGGGTACCTAAATCTAACCACCCTTACCTTTTCATGTAATGAACTTAGATCCTAACCTTAGGTTATATGTACCGTCATTAAAACCTTGCATCTTTGCATTCTCATAAAATGTTTTCCTCATGCATATCATGCATTCATACTGTTTAACCAAACATACATTCATCTCTAGTCTAGGTCAAACCTTGAACCGAAGAAGGGTCAAACATTATTATCTCCATTCAAACATCTCCCCCATAAACACCTCACTTTAACCTCCATCCAAACATCTTTGCCCCCACAAACTTAAAACCATCACCCTGACCTTTAACCTTGAACACCTCACCCTAGCCTTACTCCTTTACCTTAACCTTTAACCTAAACACCAATACCCTAACCCTAAACCTTACCTCTTTACCTTAGCCTTTAACCTAAACACCAATACCCTAACCCTAAACTTTACCCCTTTACCTTAGCCTTTAACCTAAATGCCAATACCCTAACCCTAAACCTTACCCCTTTAACTTAAACACCAATACCCTAACCCTAAAATCTTACCCCGTTACCTTAGCCTTTAACCTAAATACCAATACCCTAGCCCTAAACCTAAAACCCCATTTCCTTAGCCTTGACCTCAAATACCTCTAACCTTAAACATTGTTACCTTAACCTTACCTAAAATGTCTTCGCCCTAAATTGTAACCTAAAAACATCTCTACCCTTCTCTTACCCATACCTTGCCAACCTAGCCACAAGACATCGTCGCCCAACATCCTTGGCCCATTACCTTCAAAACAATCCATTACCCCTAGATTGACATATGCCTATAGCCTATACCCCAAATCATCAAGACACTACCTTAAGCCTAATACCTTTGGCCCAACACATTAGCCTAAGCTCAATACCTTTGACCTAACACAATATCCTTAAGCCCAACACCCGTGACCCATCACCTTTCAAAACCAGTTTATTACCCTTAAGCCTAATAACTTTAGCCCAACACACTACTTTAAACCCAATACCCTTGGTTTAGTCTATTATCCTAAGCCTAAAACATTTGCTCCATCATGCCTTTAGCCTAAAAAATGGTTAGCCCATGACACAATAAGGAAGCCTTTTCTCTTAGGATCTGCATGGCTATACCTT
Organism: Reutealis trisperma; assembly: GCA_947687605.1. Classification (NCBI taxonomy): domain Eukaryota; kingdom Viridiplantae; phylum Streptophyta; class Magnoliopsida; order Malpighiales; family Euphorbiaceae; genus Reutealis; species Reutealis trisperma. The sequence goes on from CANTUT010001132.1 coordinate 71,731, forward strand.
TATCACCTCTTCTACTTCATACCTGTCACTTACCTTGTTGCTTTGGTTTGGAGGTACTAATGTCCCACTCGCTTAATATGGCTTCTTTGACCACACTTCTGACTAGAGTCCTTAAGAAGTAAGAAGAACATTTCTAGGCTATCCTAGCTACTCAGCAAGCCCAATTTGAGGAACAAAGGCAATTCATCATTGAGGAAGTTTGAGTTATGATTAACTAGGCCACCTTTAGCCATTCTAACCCAAACCTTACTTTAAACTAGACTAATCCTAGCTAAACCAATTTATATCTAAACCAAAGTGGGGAAGTTTTCTCTTATCCAGACACTAGATTGCTCATGGTGAAACTTGAAGCCATGGAAAGAACCATCAAATCCCTAAAGCACCGCGATGATCTAATTGATGTGGACAGTTTAACCTTATTCCTTAATACAAAGCTTCCTCCTAAATTCCAAATGCCTGAGCTAAAAAGATTTGATGGAACCATTTGCTCTAAGACCCATTTGAGGATATATGTGGGGGTAATGAAACCTTAGGGAGTTAGCGATGAGCTCCTTACTCAACTGTTCCAATAATCACTAACCAGTGTTACCAGGAAATGGTTCCTTTTACTAGACAAGAGCAAGAAAAGGACATGGGATGATATCTGTTGTGCCTTTATCGAATAATATCATTATAATAGTGAAGTGGATGTCACTAGGCATGAATTGGAAATTACCAAGCAACTTCCAAAGGAGTCTTTCTCCATGTTCCTTATAAGGTGGAGGGCTAAAGCTGCCTAAATGGTAAATAGATCAACTGAGTAAGAAGAAATCGACATCCTTGACAAGAATCTACTTCCAACCTACCAAGCACACTTATTAACCCAATATCTACCCACTTTCAAAGCTTTGGTTACAACTACATCAAAGGTTGAAGATTACATCCAAAATGCATCATTTCAACTTGAATTCCTCACCATCAACCTAAGTAGTGATGAAGAATCCAAACCCAATTCAACCCCACCTTACCTTAGTCCCAAGTGGCATGATATGGAAGAGTTTAAGTTTGACTAATTTGACCTATCTAAGATTGAAATCCAAGTCTGATTTTGAGTCTGAGTCTAAATCTTAAAATTTGAGTCTAAATTCGAGTCTTTGTCCATCATTTTATTCTCCTTTTCATGTATTTTTCATCAATCATGTCAGTCTCCTTTTGATATCTTGTAATAAAATTTTCCACTTGTCTTTTCTTGTTTTAAACACGGATGAGCTTTGAAAAAAAACAAGAGAAAAAAGATAAAAATGAAAATAAAAAAAAAGAAAAAAAGAGAGAGAGAAATGAACAGTAAATTAAATCCACTACAGCTAGCATATATTGAGTTGCTATCAATAATTGCTCTGCTAGCTCCTAACCAAAGTAGGTCAAGAAATAAACCTCTCATCAAATATCTAAAATACAAAATTAAATGATACACCCCAACAAGGGGGCAACAAGATTCATCAAATCTAAAATTCAAAAGTTAGACCCCATTAAAATGAAGAAAATCAACAAATCATGGTGGAATGTTTTCTCTCAAATTTCATTAATCCATACTTATTAAGTTGAAAACCCGAAAAGGGTAGCTTAAGCAAAACAAAAAAAAAAAAAGAAGCACATTCGAGTCATTTTCCTTCATATCAAATCATCTTTCTGTCTTGTCTCATGTCTTTAAAGTCATCCTTCCTTACTAGAGGCTTATTATTTAAAGTGATATTGTCTTCTATACCCTTATTTCATAGTGGGGGCATGTCTTTCTAGGTCATCATCATCTTTTGTTAATCTGTCTTGTTGCTTAGCTCAAAGAGCTTAGGCACAATCTCTCACATTGCTAGTCTATTATGTTCCAAACTCTCATTGGGAGCAAGAACCCTAAGTTATCTTTTCTCATTAGTCCTTCAGCTGCTCCTCAGGGTACTTCCTTTCATCCAGTCCATCGTCTACATTCAAGCCAATAAAGTGTCACTTTAAATGTCTCTTCAATCTCAAAACAATAAGGTTAGCTTGGCTGGTTCTTTTCCATGAATAATGATACAAATAGCAAAATCATACAACCTCCTTGATCCTTTTCAAAATTTCCAACCCTCCTTTGAACCATTCCCTAACTTCAAAATGAACCATTCTATCTTTTCAAGTTCAAGCCTCATATCATCCTTCCCTAGGCAAAGTCTCACCATCTTTTAAGAGCCAAGCCCATGAGCATAACCAAAGATTCTAAGTCTTTTAAGACTCATCATCCTTAAAGGTAGCTTTCTCTAACACAACCAAAACTAAGTCATGTCTCAAAAAGCTTAAAAAAGGCTCGAACCACTCAAAGCCCAGTCATTCCATGTCTTATTGGCAAAACTTCACCATCCTTAGGAAAAAAAAAAAAAAAACCAAGCCTCTTTAGCAAATTACATCACCCATAAAAGTCCAATTGAGTCAAAGCCTGCCAACCGTATGATGGGTAAGAAAATTAGATGCTACTATGACAAAGGGCAAATCCTTATCCATAAGCCTACGGTATCCTTATGACCAAAGCCTGGAGCACCATACTTTAGATAAAAGCAACCATCTTCTAAAAAGGTCCAAAGCACCCTTGTAGAAGAGCCCAAGCCTAGCTTTCACTATAAAGCCCAAACTAGAAAGACTTCACCATGAAGCCTAAGCCCAAAAGCCTTCACTATAAAAACCACTCTCCAAAAACCTTAACCATGAAGCCCAAGCCTAGCTTTTAGCATGAAACCCAAACCAAGAAGCCTAAGCCTAGCTTTCACCATTCACAAAAGACCATAATCTCCTTCATAGCCAAATTTGACCAAACTTTCCCTAACTAATTTCCTAGCCAAACCTAACCGAGCCAAAGGCAGAACTTGACTAAGTCTTCCAAATAAACTCCCCAAAGGTTGCAACCTGACTAAGCCAATGTCCCAGACCTAATTAAGCCTTCCATATGAACTTCTCTGAGGATAAGCCCTATAAGCTAACCTTCCCTAAACCTTCCAAGCTAATCATCTCTAAAAACCTGACCCTTCTGATCAAGCTCTCCAATATAGCCTTAAACCAAATCTTCTCCAAAGTCAAAAGCCCAATCTTTTCCAAGACCACACCTTGTTTGATTTCCTGAATGACTTATTCCTAAGCCAAACTCATAGCCATTAACTAACCAACCGTATACCTGACATACCTATCTTCACCTCTAAGCTAGCCAATCAACCAAAAACCAAATGACTAAACCATTTTCCTTTATCATTCTAAAATGGGGGCACATCCCTTCCAAATATTCACTTTGTTGAAATGGGGGCATATTTCTCCCAAAGATCAACACTGTTATACCAAAACTAACCCTTCACAGGTTCAAGGTATCATATCATTACATAATTATCTAGTATTTTTGCATTGAACAGGATCACAAATCAAGGAAAATTGTCAAAACTCTCAAAGAAAGACAAGATCATCATCATCATTCCTGTCAGACAGGATCACCATTTTATCGATTCCTACCAGACAGGGTCGTCTTCTTTCCTACCAGACAAGATCATTACTTTGTTGATTCCTACTAGACAAGGTCATCTTCTTTCCTAATAGACAGGATCATCATCATCATTCCTACTAGACATGATCACCACTTCATCGATTCCTACAAGACAGGATCATCTTCTTTCCTACCCGATAGGATCATCATCATCATTCCTACCAAACAGGATCACCACTTCATCAATTCTTACCAGATAGGGTGATCTTCTTTCCTACCTAATAGGATCATCATCATCATTCCTACCAGACAGGATCATCACTTCATTGATTCCTACCAGACAGGGTCATCGCCTTTAATCCTACTAGATAGGATCATCATCATCATTCCTACTAGACAAGACCACCACTTCGTCGATTCCTACCAGACAGGGTCGTCATCATCACCACTTCATCGATTCCTACTATATAGGGTCGCCATCATTCCTATCAGATAGGAACATCACTTTTAGCTCCTACCAATTATCATATACTACCAGCCGCTAGATCTCCCAAATATACTGGGGACATCCTCCCTAAATTTAACCACACCTCTCACCCAAATGTCTAAACTCAGTCCTAGACAATAATTTGGTTCCTTTTACCATCTCTCATCCTCAAGTTCACAATTATTAGAATCGGCTTTTAGACAAACACAATTTTGATGAGGAAGTAGCTGTGAACCCTTAATTTTGCACCTTCCAGTATGTGTTTGAACCTTAGAAGTACTTAGGCTTAGTAAACAAACTTTCAGAAGTCAAAAACTGAACTCTTAAAATGGAAAAATCAAAACATTTCTCTTTGACATTTGAACTCTCTCAAATCATCTAGGACTGAGTAACGAATACAACACAACTAGAATTGCGTAAAATGGGTAAGAAACAAGCGAGAATGGGTGAAAACAGCGAAATGAGCAGAAGAGAGGCTGATTCCCGAACAGACCTATGCAGTAACACATAGCCTTGTGCGGTTACTGCACAGCCCTATGCTATATCATGGAAGTTTCTGCAATAACTCTAGCAAAAATTCCTTTTTTCCACTATCCCACATTAGAAGTTTATGCATTACGAGCTCCAACTTTTCTTATATATATAGATGATCTCTCTACTCTTCAAAGGACCAACTTCTAGAGTTGAAAAAGTAATAACTTCAAGTAAACCACTTTGCATTTGCTCCTTGCTTTGTAAAGTGAGTTGGGGGGTTTCTCCTTGATTCCTACCCGACTAGTTTAAGGCTTTCTACCGCTCACCTGTTTGAGGCAAGTCTCTTGCCTAAGGCTCGTGTCTGTCACCCAAGGCTAGCTGCCACCCTCCGCCTAAGGCTATCCACCACCCACCAAGGCTAGCCACCTCTTGTCAGGCAAAGCTAGCCACCGCCTGCTGTCTAAGTCTATTCGCCGCCAGCCGAGCTAGCCATCGCTTGCCAAAGCTAGCCACCGCCTGCTGAGGCTAACCTCCGCCTATCATCCTAAATCAGCCATCGCCTACAATCTAATGCCAGTCATCGCTTGCCATCCTAAGTCAGTAGCCGCCTGCTATCCAAAGCTAGCCACCGCCCACCATCCAACACTAGCCGTTACTTGCCAGTCATTGCCTGTCGAATGAGGTAAGCTTATTTTCCTTTAATTTTCTATTGTCTAAATTTCCTTGCCTATTTTAGTTAGTTAATTAAATTGATTCATCTAGTTTGCTAGCTAATCAACTCTGTAATCAATTAAATTAATTAATTAACTCAACCCTCTCTTAATCAATCAATCAAAATATGATAAAGTGGCTAGGCTAAACTAACCCCTTCACAAGAAGGAAGAACAACATGGGTTCTGATTCCCATTCAAAGGGATACGTAGGCATGCTTGGTTCAGGCATCAAATCTAATTTAAAACTAACCAACTTTCCCCCTATCACCTTCTTCACTTACTCTAATTTTGTTTCCTTTACTTTATTATTAAGCTTAGTTTGGGGAATGTGTGACTTTGCTAGAACCCATAAGGGCTAAAGGAGGTATCCCCTAAGTTTGGATTTCATTATAAAATTAACTCTCTTTTATTTTGAATTCTAATTGTGTATAAACTTTATAGATTGAATGATCATGGATATTATAAATTGTTCATGCATTTTAAATTATTCATGAAATATATTTTAAGTCACTCTTATATTAATTGGCCAAACTTATTTTGTTAAAATAAACTGAAAACTTAGTCTCCGAATCCTCTTTGGTTTTGAGGCTAGTGATCATTTTTCTTTTGGGTAATAATTGGAGTCAAATGAATTTTTTTCTTATATTTTCCCAAATAAAAATAAATTAAGGTGGTGACTCTAAGAAATAATTTTCAAACTATCAAAGATAAGCCTGAGGGCTTCCTTGTGAGTTCTTTCCCAAATGAGCATTTTGATTTCCTTTAGCAGATCGGACCGGTGCTCGGGCGAGGCTTCACAGAAGCTACCTAAATATTTGAATCCTCCTAGACCCCACATGTATTTCATGAATGGAAACTCAATTAAACCAAACATCGATTGAATTGGCATTCCATTAGGTTATAGTGAAACCTCTCTCTAGGGATTCAATCCCTAATTACTAAGTATTATAAAAGGAATCTCTTCTCAATTTATAATCAAATAGAAACAACATTAAAATCAAGGAACCATAAACCAAAGAATCTTGTAGGTCTATCTTTAGCACCCCAATCAATTCTTAACCTTTATGAGTGATCAATTCTAGCTAAGCTTTCTCAAGACAATTAGCAAGAAAACTAATTCCAATTATCAAGCATGTAATTGACAATTAGAAATAACAATTATAAATCATAAAGATAAATCAATCCCAATGAATGATTTAATTGATAAAAAATCCATTCAATCCATACAAAGTAGTCTAGGATTCATCAAATACCTAGGTATGAAAAATTTAGTTCATAATGAAAAAGTAACAAGAATAAAAGATAAAAGATAGAGAAATCAAGCAGTCTATAGTGGATGAATGATAATCCAAACTTGAATCTTCAATTCTTGACTTGAAACTTGAAGAACTTCAATCTTCCCCTTTAATTTTTACTACAAAACTTTCTTCTTTGCCTTAGGAAAACTCCTATTCAAAAATCAAATCCCGCAAATTCTGTCTAAAATCAGGTTTTATACCTTGGAAGTTAGGTTGACATGGCCAAAGACACACCTATGTCATTGGCCGTGTTGACGTTCTGAACATGTAGATCTTGCCTCTTCTGATATGGTAATGATATGGGCAGTGACACGCCCATGTCACTGGACATGTCAATTGAAAATCTGTCCAAAAATACAGAGTTTCTCAATTTTCATCTACGCTTCCAGCTCAATTAACCAAGGCCATGTAGAATATAAAGAATTCCTAGAAATACTCTTGTCACATCACAATTTCAGAGACATGATGGTCCTAGAACATAGGGAGACATAAGGTCATCCATGTCTGTAAAACCCACTTATATATATATGAATACTATCTAGGATCATACCAAAACCTAATGCATTAACTTAAAAAAAAATTTTATAAAGGAAAAATGTTAAGTTGCAGAAGATAAAATTATACTTTAATACAATTCACAGGAAAATAATGGTAAGACTCCAAATAAGGTCACCAATATAATATTTCAAAATAAAGTTCCTATAGTAACTCCTGGAGCATCTAAGAACTCAACATAGTATGGTATTACTATAACTTTGACAAGGGAATTTCCTAAGCAGAGTAGGTAGCTTGAGCAATCACCTTGCGACCTTATAATGCTCACCTGGAACCACACAAGGAAAAAAGGGTGAGATAGATGATCTCAATGAGTAAACAATATAGCTTATGCAATAACATATATTCCTTAGAAAGGACCCATAACTTATAATATAAAGTTCATGATTCATCAATCATGGTTCATAGTTTGTAATTTAGCAAAGGTTCACAAAAATTACACTTATCATTTTTGAGTGAAGACTCTTGCTCAATTCACTTGTGAGTGAAGACTCTTGCTCAATTCACTTGAATTTATTTGTGAGTGAAGACTCTTACTCAATTCACTTATATACATAAAAGACATGATAAGAGATAAGATAAGATAAGATAAGAGTGTGATTCCAGAAAGAAAGTAAGGTAAGGCAAAAATTTCAAAGGATCTTTCATATCATTGAATAATGATAATGGTTTTGGATCAATTATCCTTTGGCAACCCAAGCTTAACAAAAAATCATATAATTGTATTTGAGAATAAAAAAGAACTTAGATTTCAAGAATGTCAAAAGTTCACATTTCATGATAGCTTATACTTATAACAATAACATAATATTTACTCACCTTATGGTTCTTTTGCTCCTATTACTTGTAGTCCCCTTTGAACTTCTACTACTTCTCAAGCTCTACATTAATATTTAATTCGATACTTAGTATTTATTTAACATCATGCTATCCTACCCCATAGTACCCTAAGTACATATAAGATTCACATACACATGGAGTTGCACTTAGAAGTGCACTCATCATTTGCATATAACATGTTGAATTTTATAGTCTTTTATACTTTGCCTTTATAGGCCCATATGAAAAAACTCATAGAAACTCATATCAAGACTTTTCTAAAGTCAAATATAACATATCATGATTTTATTATCAATTCAATTTGACATTCAACTTATCATGCTTAACACCTATAACTTACCAAGTAGCCTTTCAAATATCATGTCTATCTCTTATGGCCAATTCATACAATCAATCTTGTCATCCATTTAACATCATTAACTCATTATAAAACTTATTTCCCATATCACTTAATCACATAAACTTATTAATCACATCATAGAAATAGGGTTAGGAAAACGCTAGGTATACCCTATTGTCTCTAGACTTGTCTAGAGTTATTCCTTCAACCAACATGCAATTTAACCATTTATAATTCATATATACATGTCAATAACATATAAAAATTTTAGATATTCGGATAAAAATCCCTACATTGGTTGAATATCCTATTCAAGGAAGACATGAATTTTTATTACTTTTCACACTTTCCATTCATTACAGTAATATGGAAAAACATGGTTTAAACCAAGATTTTTCATGTAATCAAAAGAAAAATCATTTTAGAACATTAACATGTAGGAATCAACACCTATGTAGATTCATATGCATGAAAATTTTCCAACTTTAGGTGTTAGGGTGAAAACCATGAATCTCTCTTGTTTCTGGTACTTTCTAGTTATTACAGTAATATGAAACACATGATTTAAACCATTATTTTTCATTCAATCATAACAAAAATTAGTTTAGAACATGAATATATACTAATTGGCAGCCATAATAATCCTTATGCATGAAAATTCCAATTTTAGGGTTTAGAGCGAAAATTATGAGTTTTCTTGCTTTTTGGTGTCTTCTGATCATTACAGTAATATACAAAAATATGATTTAATTTGACATTTTTCATCTAAACACAACAAAAATCAGTTTAGAATAAAATAATGGAAGAATTGCTCCCCCCCCCCTCCTCCTTTGTTGAGTTTATGCATGAAAATTCCAACTTTGAGTTTTAGGGTTCATATTTGGAGGATTTGCGTAGAGAGGTTTGTGTTTTCAGTAGAAAAAATTAATTTATCTCCCAAGAATTCACCAAGGCCAAATTTAACAAATGAAAATCAATAAATATTCAGTTCAAAATAATTTTCTCATGATTAGTTTCATAAAAATCCAATAGCAAATTGAAAGGAAAGGAAAAACTTATGAAACAGTCGCAAAATCGCAAAGCTTGAAGGTATTTTGTGAATTTTAGTAGAGAGATTATTTTTGAGAGATTTTTCTGCTAAGAATATGAAGAATGATAGAATGGTGGTAGCTACAAGGGGCTAGCCAAATTTTCACTTTAAATATGTGGGGTTTTGGACAATTTTCAAGATTACCCTTAATGAGCTATGTGAGGAGTGTTTTGGTGTAGTGGGCTTTTTGGAATTTGGCCTTTTTATTTATTTTATGGCTGATTATAGGTAATTAAAAATAAAATATTTTTCTTATTATTTTCACTAAAATTCACCCCCAAAATATTTATTTAAAAATATTTTAAAAATGCTTATAAAAATTATTTTATGCTTAAAAATCACTTTGTGCATGAAAATTCAATTTATGTGAAATAAATATTTTTATACTTATGCATTTCATATAAATCACTTATTTCACCATAATAATTCATATAATGCATATTAGAATTAATCTAACATGCCATATACTCATCAATCACATAACACATGAATTTTCACAAAAGCACATACTTAGCCATAATAGTTCTAAATTCAAGCAAATTATCATCAAAACTCTTAGGGTGGGTATGGGTTGTTACAACTCTAAAAGGCACTTAAACAAACAAATTAAACTCAATTTAACAATAAAATGCTCTAAAATCAAGGGGTAAAATATAGCCAATTATACACTTATCAAATTCTCCCACACTTGAGTTTTTGCTTGTCCTCAAGCAAATTAAATCACAATAATAGTTAAAAAATGGACAACCCCTCCAAAGCAAAAGGAAAACAGTGACTAACAATACTCAAATCAGTAAGGCTCAAAATTCTTAATTAAAAACCAATTCTCAAATGTAGCAGTCAAATTAAAGGATCCTCAAATCAAAGAACCTCAAACTCAGAGATAAAACTCACAATCCTGAAGTCTAAATTCTAGAGTTAAAAGATTGAGCATACAATTCCAAAGAAACAAAAGCCAAACAAAAGTAAGAAATGAAAGATTTTCCCTTAGGCACCTGACTACTCTTTCGATTTTCTGTTGACTTTAACATTCAATTGCACCTTTATTGCACTTTTTTTTTTTAATTAAGGAGCCTGATTTGTTTGAATTGTTATACTAGCCTTTTGACACAAATGTAAACATTTGTGATGCCGACTCCCGGTTACTCAACTAGAATCATGAATCAAAATGGCTACTAGCACTATTTATAATTCCAACTCCTTTGGTTAGAAGAATCAAAATCAGTAGAATAGGGAAAAATTTTCAAAGCTCCTTATACAATTTACTTTTTTTTATATCAAGAAAAATAGTCAAGGAACCTAAGATATTAGGTATATCTTACTAATATTGACTCAAGTCATAGAAGAATCCACATATGCTTAAAAATGTAACTAAGGTTTCAAACTCTAGGCATACTGATGCGTATTCTGCAAATGTATAGATCGCACAAGCAATACAGTAGTGAGCGAGTTTATTATTCCACTAGAGACTTTAGGTAAGTACTAGCTCAAATGTCTAATAATGTCTAGTTAATTAAATTGGTGTTGATGAGAATGATTATATTTATATTCAAACTAAACTAAAATATAATTTAAGTAAAATAACAAGAAGGAAAAAGTAGATGAATTCAGGGATAAAGGCCCATTCAGGTATTGAATCCTCCTAGCCCCTAATTGTATAACATGAACTACACATCAATCAAATTCATTCCATAATTTGAATTGGCATTTCACTGAATTAGATAAAAATCTCTCTCAAGTAATTAAATCCTTATTTCCTAAGAGGAATGCAAGGAATATCTTCTCAAGCAAACTCAATTAGGTCATGCTTTAGATTCGAGAAACTATCTACCAAAGAAGTCTTGTAAGCCTATCTCTAGTGCCCCAATCAACCCTCAATCTCTATGAGTGATCAATTCACATAAAGCTATCTCTAGTTAATAATATGAAAACAATCCCTAATTAATAAGCATGCAATTATCAATTGGTATTTAAGCAATAATAATCATAAAGATAAAATAACTCAAGGAATGATTTAATTGAATAAAAAGTAATTCAATCTATACAAAAGGTTCTAGCATTCATCAATACCCAAATTGGAAAGAATTAGTTCATATCACACATTGAAACAAAAGAAAGAGTTAAAGAAGTAAGAAATCCCAAACAATTCATGAATTAAGTGCAGAGAAATCCTATTCTTTGATATACGATCTTCAATGTCTTCTTTTCCTTCCTGTTGTCTCTCTAATCCTTCGGTTCCCCCTCCCAAAATGTTGTTAGATCAAGTTTTATATTTCTAAAATTTCTAATGCGCACCACTGGACCCACGGTTAGGGTTCCAATCGTGGCAACAAAAGAATCAAAGAAAACATAACTTCCTACGGGTGAGACCCCAGTTGTGCCTCCACCCATGGGAGGCTACTGGATAATTTTCCACTTTGCTTTTATCACACGGCTGGAATTCCAGCCATGGTTCAACCTGTGGCAGCCCATATACTTCTAAAAATTAGCATTTTGGCTTGGATCTTTCACCATCCTAGGTCACATTCGGATCATGGCATCCTTTGACACTGATTAACTAAAAGAACTGTGAAAGCACTAAAACAAATAGATTAAACTCAATTGGAGGCATAAAATACATTAAGAACAAGGGCCAAAATATAGTGTTTTCAACACTTTTCAAATTCCCCCACACTTGAGTTTTTGCTTGTCCTTAAGCAAACTAAATTACAATAATAGTTTAGAAAATGGACAACCCCTTTAAAACAAAAAAAAAAAAAAAAAAAACACCAAGATCGACAATACTCAAATCAGTAAGGCTTAAATCTCATAATCAAAAACTAATTCTCAAATGTAGCAGTCAAATTAAAGGATCTACAAATTGAAGAACCTCAAACTCAGAGATAAAACTCACAATCTCAAAGTCTAAATTCCAAAGTTAAAAGATTGAGCATACAATCCCAAAGAAACAAAAGCCAAACAATAGTAAGAAATGAAGGATTTTCTCTTAGGCACCTGACTACTCTCTCGATTTTTCTATTGACTTTAACATTCAAATGTAACTTTATTGCACTTTCTTTTTTTTTTTTCAAGGAGCCCGACTTGTTTGAATCATCATACTAGCCTTTTGATGTGAAGGTAAACATTTGTGATGCCGACCCCTGGTTACTCAACTAGAGTCACGAATCCAAATGGCTACTAGCACTATTCATAATTTCAACTCCTTAGGTTAGAAGAGTCGAAATTAGCAGAATAGGGAAAAATGTTCAAAGCTCCACATGCAAAATTTTTTTTCTTTTTTCTTTTTTTTTATATTTTATTTATTATATATATATATATATATATATATATATATATATATATATATATATATATATATATATATATATATATATATATATATATATATATATATATATATATATATTTTAAGAAAAATATTCAAGGAACCTAAGATATTAAGTGTACCTTACTAATCTTAACTCAAGTCACAAAGGAATCAACATATGCTAAAAAAATGTAACTAAGGTTTCAAACTCTAGTAATGCAGATTTCATCAGTTTAATTCCCTAATTATGACTACCACACTTAATCCTTAGCAAATGATCAATTTAACCGAGCCAAACATTAATGAGAGATTGTCATATATAAAGAAAAATAATAAGCAATTATGAGCTAAAAAGGAAATCGCTCCAATTCATACCGTTATTACAATTTAGCTCGCTTGAGACAAAATAGGATAGAAAGAATAAATAAATAAACAAATAAACAAACAAATATCCCTCCCCCACACTTAAATAACACATTGTCCCCAATATATTTGAAAATATAAAGAAAAACATATAAAGGACAGAAGAAAGATATAGAAAAACTGCCCTGTTATCAATTCCATGTATGTCTGTTCCATAGTCCATGCCATGTTATTATCTATTCTACAAACCCAAATTAGGCTAAGAAAGAAAAAGAAAAAGAAAATAAAAATAAAACATAAAAAGAGAAATAAAAAAAAAAAAAAAAGCTTGATTAGTATAAGTATAGTAATCCAGAGCGTAAAATATATAAAAGAATAAAAGAACAAGAAAAAGAAAATGGAAGGATCAATCATCCATGGCATTATTGGAGTCATCACTCCCCTCGACATCATCTGGCTCAACCTGAACTGGAGGCTATCTCTGCCGTGCTGTGGTGCAGGGGTAGGAGGCACATACCCTTGAGTTCCCCAATAATCTTTGTCACATCCCAACCTTAGAGATATGACGGTCCTAGAACACGGGGAGACATAAGGTCACCCACGCCCGTAAAACCCACTTACATATAAACAAATCATACCTAAGATCTTACCAAACCTCTTACATTAACTCATTTAAAACATTTAGATGAAAAACACAAATTGTGGAAGACTTAAAATAAAGCATTACATATAAAATCCATAAGGAAAATAATATATCTCAATAAGTATCAATCAACAATCCCGGAGCATCTAATGATGAGACTTCATAAAAAGTGTATTATTGATAACTTGGACAAGGAATTCCCCAAGCGAAGTCGAATGCTTGAGCCATCACCTTACCTCCTCACATTTGCTCACCTGGAATCACACAAGGAAAAATGGGTGAGATAGATGATCTCAATGAGTAAATGAAAAGGCACATACATTATCACATATTCCTTTGAAAGGAAACACATAGCTTATACACATAGTTCATGATTTATAATTCATGAATCAGGTTGCAATTTAGCAAGGGTTCAATATGGCAAGTTTGCAGAAATCACACTTATCACTTATAATGAGTGAAGGCTATTACTCTATCACTTGAACACATTGAGGAGAGGTGGCCTTATACCAAATTCCAACTCCTATCACTTATACAGCATGAAGCTGATCAGGCTCCACGACTAGAACTGCCCCTTCTAGCTGAGGTGGATACACTACCCCTATCCATCGGGTTAAGATCATGTGCACAGGTTTCGATGATTACCCGCATTGGCACGAGGATTCTGCATAAAGGGTAAAAGGTACCATAGCTAGAGCTAATGGTAATCACAATTAACAATATGACATAAGGCAATAATAACATGTATTTCAATAACAATAGTGGTTTAGCTTTCAAACAATGATACAATAATAGTGTAGTTCTAGAAAGATTATAAGTTAGGGTGTTAATCACAAGAATTTCTCATTTGATAACAAAATAGTTTTGGACCAAATGTCCTTTGGTAACCCAAGCTTGTCATAAAAATCATATAATAATATTTAAAATTGGAAAGAACTTGGGTTTCAAGGATCACAAAGGCTCACATAGCATGTTTTCACACATTTGTAACATAATAATATGTTACTTGCACTTATAACATGAACATAGTGTTTACTCACCTTGGGGTTCCTTTGCTCCTAGTTCACATAGTCCCTTTTGCACTTCTAAAGCTCCTCCAACTCTAACATAATATTTGATTTAATACTTAGTATTTATTTACTCATGATGCTCCTATCCCATAACTACCCATGCACATATAGCATACACATTAGAGTTCACACATAGGTGTACTCATCACTTGCACATAACACGTTGACTTTGAAAGTCTTGCATACTTAGGCCTTATAGGCTCACATGAAAACACATTGCAATCACATCAATACCTTTCTAAGGTCATCACAATATTATTACCTCAATATCAATTCACTTTAATAATTTTCTTAGTTCACTTTACACTTTCATACATGTCAACTTAATAATTAACCTTTCAAGCGTCATGCTTAACTCTTATGATCCCTTTCACTTCGTTAACTCATAACCATATGTTCATCATCAAGTCATCATAACATCTAGTTCCAAATTCCTCAACCACATTTGCATTCTAATCACAATATAAGGTTAAGATACCTTAAGTATGCCTTAAGTATACCAAAATGCATTTAAGCTTATCTTAGATCATACCTTCAACTAACATGCAATTTTATCATTTATTATACATACATACATGTCAATAATCATCAAAACACATCACATAAAATTTATAAGCATTGGGACAAAAATGTTCATATAGGCCGAATGCATCATCAAGGTAAAAACCAAATTCTTCTTCTTTTCGTACTTTCTGTCTATTTCAGAAATATGTAAGAACATAGTTTGAACCAACATTTTTCATGTAAACATAACAAAAATCATTTTAGAATTTAAATTCATAGGAATCAGCCACTATTGGTTTTTTTCATACACAAAAATTCAACTTTTGGCTTATAGAGCACAAAACCATGAGTTTTCTTATTTCCGGTATTTTTCGGTCATTTCAGAAATAAATAAACAGGTTGTTTAAACTTTTATTTTTCATTCAATCATAGAAAATATTAGTTTAGAACACATCCCTCTATGATTCGGCAGCCATAGATAGGGTTTACACAAAATTTTTCCAAGTTTAAAGGCTTAGGTGAAAAATCATGAGTTTCTGCGCTTTCCGCGCATTTTGTTCACTTCAGCAATAAACTGACACATGACTCAAATCATTATTTTTCATCTAAACAAAACAAATATCATATTAGAACACTTCTTCATACAATTTGGCAGCCATATGTCCATGCAAGAATAAAATTTTCCAACTTCCAAGTTCTAACACGAAAACCTTGAACTCCTTTGTTTCTCAAAACTTTCTGGTCATCACAGAAATATGCAGAAATATTATTTAATCCAATATTTTCCATCAAAACAAATTAGGAATCAGTTTAGAAATCAACCATGCACAAATTGTCCCCCCCCCCTATGATGTTTATGCATAAAAATTGTGATTTTAAGTTATAGAATTCACCTTTAGAGGAATCTTGCGGAAAGAATCGTGTTTTCGGTAGAAAATATATTTTCCCATCCAAAAATTCACTCTAATAGAATTAAATATGTAGAAATTAGTAATCAAATAGTTCAAAATAATTTTCCCATAATTTATTTCATAGAAATCAGTTTAGAAATCGAAAGAGAATAAAAACTTATGATTACGATCAAGAAATCGCGAAACGGAAAAGTGTTTTCAATATTTTGGTTGAGAGAAATATTTTGAGAGAATTTTCTACCAAGATACAGAAAGAATAAGAGAATGGCTGCTGGAAACCTGGTTTAGCTGAAATTTAGAATATATATTAGGGTTTGGGTGAAATTTCCACTAATACCCTTAATGAATTAGGTTATGAGGATTTTGGTGTAGTGGGCTTTTGGGTATTTGGGCTTTTCCTTTAAATTTTTGGCTGAATAAGAATTAAAATAAAAGGAATATTTTTCTTATTAATTCTGGAACATTTACCTCAAAAATATTTATTTTAAAATATTTTAAAAATACTCATAAAATTATTTTATGCTTAAAAATTATCTTATGTATGAAAATTCATTTTATTTAAAATAAATTCTTTTATGCAAATGCACTTCACGTAAATCATTTATTTCACAATAGCAACACATATTATGCATATTAAAATTAATTTAATATGCCACATACTCGTCAATCACTTATATCACAGATTTCCATACAAGCACACACTTAACCTTAATAGTTTTAAATCAAGCAATTTATCACGAAAATTCCTAGGGTTGGTGTGGGTTGTTACAATCTTGCATGGACTACTGAAGCCATGCTTGGTTCTACGCCTTGAACTCAAGTGTCTCCTACTGGCATTGCAACATAGTCAAGATCTGATGTTGGTTGGTGAGGAGTCTGTTTTGCTAGACCTGAAGACCTATCATGGTCCTCTCCAACTGGCATATTTGTCCCTCAAACTCAGTGGGCTTCCTATCGTCTGCATCATCCACTCCCATATATGACATCCAATCTCAGAATGGGGTTGGGCTAGAGAAAAGAGGTACAACTGATGAAGAAGAAGGCCCGACGGCAACGAAAATACCAGCAGCAACAGAAGTACCAGCATTAGGAGGAGGCTGAAAGTGGGGTCAGTAGCAGGAAGGAAAGCTGGCTCAGGAGCTACTGGATCTGGTGGAGGGGCAAAGACTGGCATGAAGCTCTTCATCTTATCCATCCTCAGCAATGTGGCATACCCGAGCAGCTTAGGCATGCCATCTAGTGTCATTGGAGGCAAGCCATAAAAAACTCCTAAGCTTCTAGCAAGCTTAGTGATATACATCCCTCCAAACAATGCGGCGGACTTGCCCCTCTTGCACTGATCATAAAAAAACCGCATGAGAGAATAAGCCGCATTGCACCTCTTGTCCTCATGCATGCACATCAAATAAAATAGCTCTTATTTGGTCACAGCCCTTCCACTGTCCCATCTGCCGAAAATGGTCTTCATTATAAGAAAATAAAGAACTCATAGACTAAAGGAAGTAAACTGGGATGCCTTAGAGATCGAGGCATCAAATCCCTTACTCATCGGAGCAAATTTGTCCCACACCTGATTAGGGAAATTATCATCCAGCAAGCCAATAGGAGTCTTATGATAGACATCAATATACAACTCCTCCTCCGTATATAAACCCATCGCCACTGCTAAATCATTGACGCTCATCTTAAAATGCTTGGTGCCCAACCTGAACCACAACATCTTTTTTTAGACTTATGCCACCTTTAAATCCACTTGAAGGGAATAATAAAATTCTAGCGTTAACTCTCTATAAGCTGGCTCAGTAATTGTAAAAAATCCCTTCCAGCCCGACTGTGATGTCCATCCCCGAAGCTCCTTGTCTATGTCGATCTGTTGCATAAAGCCCCAGTCAATCTGTCATGTAGGCTCAAAGTCTTTATTGGCCAATTGCTTAAAGTGAGCAGAGACTTTGGGTAGGCGAACTGAACACACAAATGGTTCAAAATGAACGAAACCATAAGGGTTGCTGCTTGTAGGGGGTTGCAGGAACTGCCTTCCCCTCTAGCCCATTTGGTGGGCAATTTGGTTACCTTGGTGGATGATTTCTTAGGCCCCATAGCTGCAAAACAACACAAACCAACCCAAACAACAAAAACAACAGGGAAACATCATCGTTAGAATTTTGGCATTATGACGCCAGAAATAATTGATTCCTAAAAATAAAAAGTACAAATGTATGCTCAATCTAATTTCAAACACTTGTTGCCTAAATTCAAACAAACTACAATTCAAATAATTCAAGCAATAAAAACCCAAAAATTTAAGCAATAGAGAGTCATCATATTATGATTAACCATCCAAAAACAACCCAAAACACTCTCATTGCCAAAATTCATCTCTTTCTCTCACTAAAAATCAGATGCACTATATTTTTGCTCAATCCAAATCCCTAAAATCAAAAATTCTACCCTCAATCATGTGAATTTTAACAAAGCACAAGATGAAATGGATTTAAAACAAGTAAATGAGCTAAAAATCAAAGAACAAGTAAAAATCCATACCTGTGGTGAAGAATATGAAGAGAGAGAGAGTGTGTGTGCTTGAGATTACTTGAAAATTGCTTCCTTGAGTGCAAAAATTGGTTTGGCATGGTGTGTGTGATTCGAGTGTGGGAGAGGTGAGGGAAAAAGAGGGGAAAGGAAGAAAATTGAAAATGTGAGTGTGTGGAGTGTTGCGTTGTCCATTTTTTTCTTTTATTTACTGTGCCTATGGGTGACCCCATAGCTGGGATTCCACCCGTGGGCACGATGCTGCCTCTTTAGGTGCATCACACAGCTTGGGCTTCAGTTGTGGTCCCAACCGTGTGATGCTTCTGCCCAACTAAAGTTTAATTTTCCTAGGTACACGGGTTGAGACCCAGCCGTGTGATGCTACTACTAGAAAAAAAAAATAATTTCCTTATCACATGGCCGAAGGCACGACTGAGGTTTCAGTTGTGTGATGCTACTGCCAAAAAATTTATAGTTATCCTTATCACACGGCTGAAGGCACGGCTAGGGTTCCAGTCATGTGACCCAATTTTTCCCTTCCTTTTTTTTTTAAAGATAAACACGAATAAGAGAAATGTTGTACTGCCCTGAATAGAAATACTTGAAAAGATGTGTGATTGCATGTGGTGCTTGTTCAGATACAAAGACAAAAGTAAAGACATAGGAGTTATTCACAAAACATAAAAACTTCATTAAGATAGAACATAATGAAAAGAAAATAAGAAACATGAAAGACAGCTAATTGCTCATACAAGAAAGATAGATGGAATGCCTAGCCTAGAATTACAATTATTTAGTAAAGTTCATTCTAGTGTAATCTAAACTAGGTTAAGTCGGCTCCTCACTTCTCCTTCCTAGGCCTCCCTTTTCCCCTTTTCACCTTTGGAGGTTCACTACTTTCCCCTTTTGGTGGTTCTTGCTGCGTGAAATCACTTTCTGCAGCATCGGTTTGTGCATTATCAGCCTTTTTGGCCTCATTTTCCATTACCACTATCTCTTCTAGGGAAACAGTGTACTCATTCATAGCTGGGTATGCCCTACTATAAGCATAAAAGGTTGTTACTTGTTTAGGGGTCATGGATGGAGGAGAGGAATCCCTTCTATTTTTGGAGCTATGGCCTTTAGGAATCTTAGAACTCATACTTGCAATCCTACTTTCAACTAGGTGAGAGCAATAAACTTAGTTTAGAGCATAGTCTATCTATGTAGTTCTCTCATTAAAAGCCTATAATGAATGACAATTTCATGAGGGGGTAGGTAGGTTATGCATTTCTCAATTAATCTTTTCCTCCCCCCAAAAACTATATGACAAATCTAATGCAACCAATGAGTAGCAACAACTAAAACAAAGATAAAAAATAAAAAATAAAACTAAAGCACTTAAAATAATATATATATATATATATATATATATATATATATATATATATATTTTATTAAAAACAACTCAAGACAGAAAAATAAAGCTTAATTAAAATAGTAGGTTGTCTCCCACCTAGCACTTCTTTAATGCCATCTTAGCTGGATGTTTTAGCTGGATGCTCACCCTGAATCCTAGAGATACTCAATCTCAGTCATTTGATTCAATTCTCCCCCAAAATATAGTTTAAGCCTTTGACCATTTACTTTAAATTCACCCTTCTCAGGATGACTTAATTCAACTGTTCCATAGGGGAAGATATTTTTAACAACAAATGGACCTGACCACCGAGACTTTAATTTTCTAGGGAAAAGCCTTAGCCTAGAGTTATAGAACAATACTTGATCTCCTGCTTTGATGTCTCTCCCTTACTTAACTCGAGAATCATGCCATCCCTTAGTTCTCTCCTTGTACATCCTTGCATTGTCATAAGCCACTAATCACCATTCATTGAGCTTATTAACTTGTAAATTTCTTTTGGTACCTACAACATCTAAATCAAGGTTAACTTGCTTTACAGCCCAATAGGCCTTATGCTCAATCTCAACCGGTAAATGACAAGCCTTTCCATAGACCAATATGTATGGTGTGGCACTTAAAGGGGTTTTATAGGCAGTCCTATAAGCCCATAGAGCGCTATTAAGCTTTTTTGACTAATCCTTCCTAGAGCACTCTATTGACTTCTCAAGAATTCTCTTGAGTTCTCTATTTGAGTTTTCTACCTGACCACTTGTCTGCAGATGATAAGGAGTAGCAAGCTTGTGTGTAACACCTAATCTTTTTAGCACTTTTTCTAATTGGTTGTTACAAAAGTGAGTTCCTCTATCGCTTATAATGGCTTTTGGAGTGCCAAACCTAGAGAAGAGTTTCTTAAGGAACTTCACTACCACCATAGCATCATTTATGGGTAAAGCTTGAGCCTCTACCCATTTGGATACATAATCAACAGCTACTAAAATTTATTTATTGCCAAAAGAACTTAGGAAAGGTCCCATAAAGTCGATGCCCCATACATCAAAAACCTCACACTTAAGAATACCATTTTGGGGCATCTCATCATGAGATGAGATGTTACCTATTCTTTAGCAATGATCACATTATTGCATAAAGTTATTACTATCTTTGAAAAGAGTTGGCCAATAGAATCCCGACTCTAGAACTTTCTAAGTGATCCTGCTAGGTCCATAATGTCCTCTAGCTAGCCCACTGTGACATTGCTCTAGAATGCTCATATTCTCGGGCCATCCCACATATCTCCTGATTATCTTGTCAATACAAATTCTAAAAAGAAAGGGATCCTCCCAAAAGTAATATTTCAAGTCAAAAAAGAATTTCTTCTTTTGTTGATATGAAAAATCTTTTGGAAGTTCCCTAGCAATAAGAAAATTTGCAAAATCTGCAAACCAAGGAAATTCAAGATTAAGATTAGAACCACTTACCATAGCATAGAGTTGCTCATCAGGGAAGTTGTCATCAATATCCTCTTCTTTCAGCTACTCCAAGTTTAGGTTCTCCAATATGGACAAATGATCTACTGTAAGGTTTTTTGCTCCTTTCTTATCTTATATCTCTAAATCAAATTCTTGCAGCAATAACACCTATCAGATCAATCTCGGCTTTGCATCAGTTTTTGAGAACAAGTATCTCAAAGCCGAGTGATCCATGTAAGCCATTACTTTTGACAAGATCAAATACGAACGAAACTTGTCAAAAGTAAAAACAACAACTAACAGCTCCTTTTCTATGGTGGTGTAGTTAGCTTGGGCCTCATTTAGTGTTTTGCTGGTATAATAGATAGGCTGAAAATGTTTCTCCTTCCTTTGGCTCAAAATTGCCCTGACTGTGAAGTCACTCACATCACACATTAACTCAAAGGGAAGATTCCAATAAGGGGACACCATGATCGGAGCATGTATCAATTTCTCTTTTAAAACATTAAAGGCTTTTAGACACTCTCCATCAAATATAAATTCATTGTCCTTCTCAAGAAATCTTGTCGAAGGGCAAGCAATTTTTAAGAAGTCTTTGATAAACCTTCGATAAAACCTAACCTGCCCAAAAAAAGCTTCTAATCACCTTTATGGTTGTAGGAGGTGGCAATTTTTCAATGGTTTCAATTTTTGCTCGATCCACCTCAACACCTTTGCTCAAAATCTTGTGCCTCAAAACCATGCCTTTACTAACCATAAAGTGACACTTCTCCTAGTTGAGCACAAGATGGGTCTCTTCACACTGAACTAAAACTCTCTCCAAATTCAGTAGACAGTTATTAAAGGAGTCCCCATAGACTAAAAATTTATCCATGAAAACCTCCATGATATCTTTAATCAGCTCATCAAAAATTGCCATCATGCACCGTTGGAAGGTGGTTAGTGCATTGCACAAACCAAATGGTATCCTCCTGTATGCAAAAGTACCATAGGGATAGGCAAAGGTTGTCTTTTCTTGGTCTTTTAGGGCAATAGGAATCTAAAAGTAACCCAAAAGACCATCCAAAAAATAGTAGTATTCATGTCTAGACAACCTTTCTAACATTTGGTCGATGAAGGATAATGGAAAATGATCTTTTCTAGTTGCATCATTTAGCTTTTGGTAGTCAATGCAAACCCTCCATCTGGTGACCATTCTTGTAGGGATGAGTTCATTATTTTCATTAGGCACTACGGTCATTCCTCCTTTCTTTGGTTCTACTTGAATCGAGCTCACCTAAGAGCTATCTGAAATTGGATAGATGATTCCTACATTAAGTAATTTGATCACCTTAGCCTTCACTACCTTTCATCTTTGGGTTTAGTCTCCTTTGTGGCTGCACAACTACTTTAAACTCATCCTCCATAAGTATTTTATAAGTGCAAAATGATGGATTGATACCCTCATTGTCTACTATCTTCCAAGCTATTACCTTCTTATACTTTTTCAGCATTTCAATCAACCTAGCTTTTTGCTGGGAAGATAGGCTAGCATTCAAAATTATCGGTAATTTCTTTCCCTCTTCCAAGAATCCATACTTAAGGGGCTCTGGGAGGGGTTTAAGTTCTAGAACATGTGGGTCTACTATGGAAGGCCTCATCTTTTCCTCTTTGGGCATTTCAATTAGTTCAGATGCCCGACTCTTAAATGACTTGTTTGCCTCCAAATAAGCCAGTTGTTCTTTTACTTCCTGATCCTTAACATTTTCCTGCACTAAACACAACTCAAGGGGATCCTTGGAAATAATGTTAGTAATAAAATTGATGGTTTCATGCTCAACAACATCATCGCATGAATTCCTCTCATCAAGTTCAAGTGGGTACTTCATAGCATTAGCAATATGAAAGAAAATTTTTTCGCTACCCACTCTCAAAGTCAATGTGCCATCATGGACGTCAATAAGGGTACAGGCTATATTTAAGAATGGCCTACTAAGGATAAGTGAAACATTCGCATCCTCATCCATATCAATGATGACAAAGTCATTAGGGAAAATAAATTTCCCGACTTTTACCAACACATCTTCCAAAATCCCTTGAGGATGTACCACAGACTTATCAGCTAACTGAATAGTCATATGTGTTGGTTTGGGTTCTCCAATACCCAATTCTTTAAACATCTTGTAGGGCATAACACTAATGCTAGCCCCCAAGTCAGCTAAGGCATTTTCAATTTAAAGGTTACCTATGAAACATGGAATATTAAAATGACCAGGGTCTTTCAACTTCTTAGGTAACCTTTTTTGCAAAATTGCCAAGCTCTTTTCTGACAAATGCACAAATGATACCTCTTTGAGCTTTCTTTTGTTAGAAAGTAGCTCTTTTAAAAATAGCATATTTGGGCATTTGTGATAAAGCCTTAGCAAATGGTATGTTAATATGAAGTTGCTTAAATAATTCACAAAACTTACCGAATTGAGCATCCATTTTATCTTTATGGAAATGAGCTAGATATGGCACTCGAGGCTGATACTCCTTTACTGTTGGGGTAGGCTCTTATGTTGCTTCTTTTCTCTCTTTCTCCACTACTGCCTTTTCCCTCTCTACAACATCCTTTTTAGCTTCTTTGTCAATGGCACCCTGTGCCTCTTCCCCAACCACTTATTCTTGGTTTTTCTTAATAGCCCCTTCAACTTGCTTGCCACTCCTTAGAGTGATTGCTTTCAGCTGTTCTTTTGGGTTTGCCTCAGTCTTGCTCGGCAAACTTCCTTGCGATTGGTCACTAAGCATTTTAGCTGTCTTCGCCCATTTGATTCTTTAAATTATGAATGGAGGCCTGTTGATTCCTAAGAGCTATCTTAGCTACCTTGTGCCTCTGGTCAAAAGACTCAATAAATTTCTCCATCGTCTCTTCTAAAGAAGTCTTCTTAGGTGGAGCTTGCTGGTATTGAGGCTACTACTGAAATCCAGGTGGAGGTCTTAGGTTAGACTGATTATCCCACAAGAAATTAGGGTGATTCCTCCATCTCGAATTATATGTGTTGCTGTAGGGGTTGTTCTGCTGTCTCAGAGCATTTCCTATATAATCAATCTGCTTTGGCTTAGCAAAATTATTGCCACTTTGGCAATCTTGACTTTGGTGTCCTCCCCCACACCAATCACAACACATAACTTGAGCTTGTCTTCTAGATGAAGATATAGTCAAAGAATCCATTTTTTTGTTCATTGCTTTAAGCTGCGCAGTCAATGCGATAATTGGGTCCACTTGATGTCAACCACCCCCTCCAATTCTTCTCTGATCTCTGGGGACTTGCTACTAATAATTTGTTAGAGCTATGTCTTCAATCAAGTCCCTTGCCTCTTTAGGTGTCTTATTGTTAATGGAATCACCAGTTGCCACATAGATAAACTGCTTGTATGTATAGTTCAGACCGTTGTAGAAAGTTTGAATATGGTGCCATAGTGGAAGGCCATAATGTGGAAACCTCCTCAATGAGTCTTCAAATCTTTTCCACACATCATAAAGAGTCTCACCATCTTGCTGAAGGAAGGAAGTTATGTCGTTCCTTAATTTAATGGTCTTGGATGGTGGAAAGTATTTCTTTAAGAATTTCTCTGCTAATTAAGTCCATGTAGTAAAGGTGCCAGCTGAGAAAGACTTGAGCCATTTCTTTGGTTTGTCCCGGAGTGAAAAAGGAAATAAACGCAGCCTAATCACATCATTTGAGGCATTATTGATCTTAAATGTGTCACAAATCTCCAAAAAAATTCTCAAGATGAGTGTTAGGATCTTCATCTATGAAGCCACCAAATTGGCAAGTCTGCTGCACCATCTGTATCACATTCAGCTTAATTTCAAAATTGTTTACAGCGACTGTCAGCCTCCGTATACTTGTGTTCGCCCCATTAAGAGTGGGCCTTGCATATTCTTACATGGTTCTTAGCTGGTTTTCTGCCATTATTTTAGCCTCTTCTTCAGAATCAATGTCTTCCAAGTTTGCTACCTCTCCTAACAAGGCTAGCTCCCGTTCCTCCTTTCACTTTTGTCTCAATGTTTTATCTAACTTTGGATCAAATTCAAGTGGATTGGAGGAACTAGCTTTGGTCATAAAAAGAAAAAAGGTACCTAAAAAGAGAATTTTGCAAAGAAAACCAAAACAAAAATTAAATAACAAATAAAAATAAAAGCTAAATCACTAGCTTTAACTCTATTGCTAATATTACTCTAGAAGTCCCCGACAATGGTGCTAAAAACTTGATGCGTATTCTGCAAGTGTACAGATCGCACAAGCAATATAGTAGTGAGTGAGTTTATCATTTCACTAGATACTTTAGGTAAGTACTAGCTCAAATGTCTACTAATGTCTAGTTAATCAAATTGGTGTTGATGAGAATGATTATAATTATATTCAAACTAAACTAAAATATAATTTAAGTAAAATAACAAGAAGGAAAAAGTAGATGAATTTAGGGATAAAGGCCCATTCAGGTATTGAATCCCCCTAGCCTCTAATTGTGTAACATGAACTACACATCAATCAAATTCATTCCATAAGTTGAATTGGCATTTTACTGAATTAGATAAAAATCTCTCTCGAATGATTAAATCCATATTTCCCAAGAGGAATGCAAGGAATCTCTTCTCAAGCAAACTTAATTAGGTCATGCTTTAGATTCGAGAAACTATCTACCAAAGAAGTCTTGTAAGCCTATCTCTAGTGCCCTAATCAACCCTCAATCTCTACGAGTGATCAATTCACATTAAGCTATCTCTAGTCAATTATATGAAAACAATCGCCAATTAATAATCATGCAATTATCAATTAGTATTTAAGCAGTAATAATCATAATGATAATACAACTCAAGGAATGATTTAATTGAATAAAAAGTAATTCAATCTATATAAAAGGTTCTAGGGTTCATCAATACCCAAATTGGAAAGAATTAGTTCATATCATACATTGAAACCAAAGAAAGAGTTAAAGAAGTAAGAAATCCCAAACAATTTATGAATTAAGTGCAGAGAAATCTTGTTCTTTGATCCGCGATCTTCAATGTCTTCTTTCCCTTCCTATTCTCTCTTTAATCCTTTGGTTCCCCCTCCCAAAATGTTGTCAGATTTGGTTTTATATTTCTAAAATTTCTAATGCGCACTACTGGACCCACGGCTGGGGTTCTAGCCATGGCAATGGAAGAATGAAAGAAAACGTAACTTCCCACGGGTGAGACCCCAGCCGTGCCTCCACCCATGGGAGGCTACTGGATAATTTTCCACTATGCTGTTATCATACGGCTAGAATTCCAGCCACGGCTCAACTCATGGCAGCCCATATACTTCTAAAAATTAGCATTTTGGCATGGATCTTTCACCATCCTGGGTCACAGTCGGATCATGGCATCCTTGGACACTGGATTAACTAAAAGAATTGTGAAAGCACTAAAACAAATAGATTAAACTCAACTGGAGGCATAAAATACATTAAGAACAAGGGCCAAAATATAGTGTTTTCAACACTTATCACATGCAAATTTCATCAATTTAATTCCCTAATTATGACTACCACACTCAATCCTTAGCAAATGATCAAGTCAATTAAGCCAAACATCAATGAGAAATTGTCATATATAGAGAAAACATCAAATTATGAGCTAAAGAGGGACCATTCCAATTTATACCATTATTACAATTTAGCTTGCTTGAAAAAAAATGAAAACAAAACAAGGCAAAAAGAATAAAAAAAATAAATAAACATAAAAAAAATAAATACCCCTCCCCCACACATAATTTACATATTGTCCCTAATGTGTTGAATTCAAAGAAAAGGGAAAGGAGAGAGAGAAAACTGCCTTATCATTGCCATGAATCAAAATGTACGGATGCCAGATTGGTGGTCTTGCCATGTCAATTTTAGCTATAGACCAAGAGAGATTGTGCTAAACAAAATATAAAGATCAATAAAAGTGAAATGAAAAATAAAATAAAAGAAAAACAAAAGTCCATGTAATAATATAGAGAATACAGTAATCCAAAATAAAAAATAAAAATAAAAATAAACAAAAGGATAAAAAGATAGGACTACTTGTCCATCTCATCATCTTCTCCATCACCATCATTGGAGACATCAACATGCTGTGGTGGCTGGTATGGTGGAGGTGGCGGATGCTATGGCTGAAACCCTAGAGATCTCCAAAACTCTAACATGGACTCCTAAAGCCATGTCTACTATGCTTATTGGCATTCAAAGGCAGTCTGAACAGAGGCCTGATCTCACTTTATGGACTATCACATGTCATGTTAAGCAATCTGCATATGCCGTTGATCAATCTAAAATTCCCTAGCTTGCTCTTAATCTAACTAATCTGGCACTTAAACTTTGTAGGTTTCCTATTGTCATCCTGAACAACACCAATGGTGTGGCCCCAATCTCTAAATGCAGGCATCTAAAAATATGGTAGAATAGAGGGCCTAACCGAACTAGAGGGAACATCAATAAATGGAGACTGTGGTGCATCAAAAATGGGTATTGGATCAGGGATATTGATCAGCTGAGGCTGAGGTGGAGGTGTGTTAGAAGTGGGAATTGGAGGGACTAGAGCAAAAGTAGTAGCAGGTGGTGCTTGTGACTTGACAGCCCTTGTCAGTTATAGCCTCTTCAAAGTATCCATACTGAGCAGCTTAGGGTTCCTATCCACTGTCATAGGCTGGTAGTTGTCTAACACACCCAAGGTTCAAGGTAGCTTAGTGATATACATCCCCTATGCAAACAACCAACCAATCCCTTTTTCGACTGCTCGTAGAAGAAGTATATGAGAATATGGGCAACATTATAATGAACCCCACAACCATACACTTGAAAAAGAAAAGGTCCTATAATCTAACAACTCCTGTGTTATTCTATCAGGTAGCAATAGTGTGTGCCAATAGGTTTTGCACTACCTGATGAGTAAAAGATGCAAAGTTCGATGCCTTGGACACTTTAGGCACATACTGGCTTACTCTTGGGGCGAATCACTCCCAAACTCTAGTAGGCTTAACATTATATTCAACAAAATCTACCTTTGCTTGCTTATATGCATCAGTCCCCATCTCCTCCTCAGTATATAATCCTAAGTGCACTTTGAGCTGATTAATGCTCAAATGGAATAGTTTACCATCCAATCTAAACCTCATAGTTGGCTCAGACCAGGAGAGTTTTGTCTTCTCATACTGGAATGTATAGTGGAACTCTAGTGTCAATTTCCTATATGTTGCCTCATTAATGGCAAAGAATTGTTGCCAACCCGATTGGTGTATCAAACCTCAAACCTCATCAGCAAGTCTTTTTGGTTCAAATCCTCCTAATCTAAAACTCAAGCTAGAAAGCATTTCTTGTTTGCCAATAGTGCAAACCTCTTCCTGTCCTCCTCCTTTGTAAACTCGAGGCATCTGTGATCCTTTATAAATGTTACTGTTGGGGTAGCTGTAGGTTGGTTCAAACTGCCTTCCCCTTAGCCTTCTTAGTGTGTAAGGTAGTGTTTTTCCTTGTGGTTGGTCGCTTGCGTGGGCCTATGTTTTGCAAAACAAATGACAAAACCCAACATAAAGCAAAATAATACCAAAATCATATGTTAGTTTGATAAAAATTTTGACATTATAATAGCATGGAAACTATATTTCAAAATTTTTGGTACCTACACAAAGCAACTAAACACAACCACTAAACCAACAATTAATAGCAATGATAAGTATAAACACACACACATTTAACACTTTCAGAACCAACCCTAGTGTACCAAACATAATGACATATGCAAATAAATCAATAGGTTATGGAAAATTGGCCTAACCATTAACACATACAGTTCGAGATTGCAATAATTCCACAACCTAATGAAAGCTAAATAAGAAATTAACAATGTGTTCTCAACATAGGATTAGATTTATTTTATCAATAACCTAAATAAAAAATGGCAAAATTAATAAAACCTAACCTTAGAATCATGCCAAAATACAAGCTCCAACATCAAATCTTGAAGTTCAAAGTACAAATCATGCTAAACCCAGTAATAAACATCAAGAATTCATAAAAGAAATAGAGAAAGAAAGAATTTGAACTCAAACCTGAAATTTGCATAGGAAAAATTCAAACTTCGTGAGTTCAATAGCACAAAAACTTCCTCCAAATTACTTGATAGAGGTTGAAATCCTCCTTAGAGTGCTTATGTGTGTGTTTTTGAGTGAAGGAAGGCTAAGATTTTAAGAGAAAATTGAGTGGATCTGAGAGATTTTGAGAAAAATTGTGTTTTAAAACACGGCCGAACCATTTTAAAACATAGTGACATAGGCATTGACATGCCCGTGTCATTGAGCATGTCACCTTTTTGGATGTTTTAAATTTTTAAAAGTAAAGCATGGTCACTGACACACCTATGTCATTGGAAGTGTCAAAGCTACTACTAAATTACATAAATGACTTGGCTATTGACACGATCGTGTCATTGGGTATGTCAAAACTACTAGACAATAAAAATAATTACACGTTTAGTGACACGCCCATGTCATTGGGTGTGTCATAGTTTATGGAACTTCAATTAAATGACACGTCTAGAGACATGCCCATTTCATTGGATGTGTCACCTACCCCACAACACTTAGTCAAAATTTCAATCTCTTTTCTCAATAGGCTTGTTCGACCATAAAAACTAACACCACCAAGCAAAGAAAAAAAAAATTAAAATTGAGAAAAATAATAAACCAAAACAATGAAAAACAAAAACCAATAAACTAAAAACACTCAAATTAGTGGGTTGCCTCCCTCCTAGCACTTCTTTAACATCGTCTTAGTTGAACGTGTAGGGTGATTGCTCACCCCACCTCAAATATTTGAATTTTTCTTGCATGATTTTGAAATTTACCCTTTTTAGGTTGAAGTATCCTACCTGACTCATGTGCACAAAATTTCTTAAGAAAATTCTGCGCTTTAGAATTCAACAATCAAACTTACATATCTGCTAAAGACTTCCATTTCCTCTTAATTTACTTACTTAGCTTGAACTTAAATGTCTTTTTTTCTCTTCCCACAGATGCCTCCTCTGTTTTCTTAGCCCTAACTTGAACCAAAGGCCCATCAATTTTAGAAACATTGTCCTTCTTGATTTCCTGCAAACATCACACTCTAAAGATTTCTTTTGAACAACATCAATCATATGATTCAGTGTTTCATGCTTAACTATGTTTTAAAAAGAATAAACATTATCTAGTGTGAGTGTGTGATGAGAGATTTTAGAAATTTGGAAAATGACCTGTTCCTCGCCCACTCAAAGTGTCAACTTACCATCATTGACATCAATGATAACCCTAGCAGTGGCTAGGAAAGGTCTACCTAAAATGAGTGAGTTCTTAGTATTGTCATCCATATCCAACACTACAAAATCCACAGAAAAAATAAAATGACCAACTTTGACCAACACATCCTCAATGATACCCTTAGGGTATATAACAGATTTGTCCACCAACTGAATATTCAAATGTGTTGGTTTTAGTTCTCCTAAATCCAATTCTTGAAAACCTTATAGGGCATAATGCTGACAATAGCCCCAAGGTCTGCTAAAGCTCCATTAATTTGTAAACTACCTAATAAGCAAGTAATAGTAAAACTCCCTATATCCTTAAGTTTTTTTGCTAGTTTTTAGATAATCACTAAGCTCTCCTCTAATAATTGAATCACAGATACTTCCTCCAGCTTTCTCTTTTTGGTCAGCAATTCTTTCAAAAATTTTGTATACCTTGGTATTTGGAAAAGAGCATCTACCAAAGGAATATTGATATGTAATTATTTCAAGAGAACTTACCATGATAAGCATCCGTCTAATTTTGTTTCAACCTCATTGGATAAGGAATGCGAGGCTTGTAATATGGACCTAGAGAGGTAGGCTTGACTGCTTCCTCGTCTTTACTTTTCTTTCCTTTCGTCTCATCACCCTCAACTTGTACTATCACTTTCTGCTTCTCAACCTCTTCTAAACTTTTGCCACTTCTCAAAGTGATTGCCTTAACCTGCTCCTTTGAATTTGCCTTGATGTTGCTAGGTAAACTTCCTTAGGGTTTATCACTAAGCATTTTAGTAATCTGGCCCATCTGATTCTCCAAATTATGAATGGAGGCTTGTTGATTTCTAAGTGCTATCTCAGTGGCCTTATGCCTTTGGTCAGAAGACTCAATGAATTTCTTTAGCATCTCTTCCAAAAGAGTCTTTTAGGTAGAGCTTGCTAGTATTAAGGCTACTATTAAAATCCAGGTGGAGGACTTAGGATAGATGGATTACTCCATGAGAAATTCGGATGGTTCTTCCAACCCGGATTATATATATTACTATAGGGGTTGTTCTATTGTTATCTAGGCATGTTGCTGACATAATCCACTTGCTCCTACCTAGTAAAATTATTACCATTATGGCAATCTTAGCTTAGGTTTCCACCCCCATACCAATCATATGACATCACCTAAACTGACTTCCTTGAAGATGAAGCTAGGGAGTCCATTTTTCTGTTCATGGCTTTAAGCTAAGTGGTCAATGTAACAATTAGGTCCACTTGATGTGAACCAACCCCTCCAATCCTTCTTTGATCTCTAGGGACTCACCACTGATAGTTTATGAGAGCTATGTCTTCAATCAAATCCCTTGCCTCTTCAGGTGTCTTGTTATTTATGGAACCACCGGCTGCTACATTAATAGACTGCTTACTTGCATAGTTCAAACCATTGTAGAAGGTTTGAATCTAGAGCAATAGTGGAAGGCCATGATGTGGACACCTCCTCAACAAGTATTTAAATCTTTCTTATGCATCATAAAAGGTCTTACCATCTTGCTGAAAAAAGGAAGAAATGTCATTCTAGCGATTCAATCCCTAATTACTAAATATTATAAAAGGAATATCTTCTTAATTTATAATTAAATGGAAACAACATTAAAATCAAGGAACCATAAATCAAAGAATCTTATAGGTCTATCTCTAAACCATAAATCAAAGAATCTTATAGGTCTATCTCTAGCACCCTAATCAATTCTCAACCTTTATGAGTGATCAATTCTAGCTAAGCTTTCTCAAGATAATTAGCAAGAGAACTAATTCTAATTATCAAGCATGCAAGTGACAATTAGGAAAAACAATTATAAATCATAAAGATAAATCAATCCTAATGAATGATTTAATTGATCAAAAATCCATTCAATCCATACAAAGTAATATATGATTCATCAAATACCTAGGTATTAAAAATTTAGTTCATAATGAAAAAGTAACAAAAATAAAAGATAAAAGATAGAGAAATTAAGCAGTCCATAGTGGATGAATGATAATCCAAACTTGAATCTTCAATTCTTGACTGGAAACTTGAAGAACTTCAATCTTTCCCTTCAGTTTTCTTTGCAAAACTATTTTCTTTGCCTTAGGAAAATGCCTATTCAAAAATCAAATCCCCCAAATTTTGTCTAAAATTAGCTTTTATACCTTGGAAGTTAGCTTGACATGGCCAGTGACACGCCCATGTTGCTGGGCGTGTTGACATTCTGAACACACAGATCTCACCTCTTTAGATACAGGAATGATATAAGCAGTGACACGTCCATGTCATTGGGTGTGTCAATCAAAAATTTGTCCAAAAATGCATAGTTTCTAGATTTTTATCCACGCTTCCAGCTTAATTGACCAACGCATTGTAGAACATAAAGGATTCCTGGAAATACTCTAAAAAGCACTTAAATAAATAAATCAAACTCAATTTAACAATAAAATGCTCTAAAATCAAGGGGTAGAATATAGCCAATTATACATTTATCAAAATTGAAGAAAAAAGATTTTTGGTTTTGAAGATTGCCAGAACTTTTGGCATAAAACTGACAAAAATTGGGAATTTTTGTCTCTAAAAATTTATCTCATAAATGATTGGGAGTGGGCCCTATTTATAGGGGAAGATATGAGAGGAAGTTAAGAAATAACTGGAGGAGCGGCCAGCATAGGTAGCACACAAGCCGGTGCATTAGTAGTGCTAAGGTACTGGTATAATGGGCAGCGCACTGGCACTACTAAGGTGCCAGCATAGTGGGCGACACCACTAGCATGTCAGCAGAAGTGGTGGCATGCTTCTAGTGTTGCTCAATGTAGCAACACAATTTATGTACCACCTTGTCAGGCGGCACTAAATTGATACTACCTGGCCTTAACACGTTTTTAGATCTCTATCAACCCTCTTGACCTGTTTTGGCCTATTTTAGCCTATTTTTGGTCCTATTTTGAGTCTGATTTGATTTTACAACTTCATAATTAAGTGCTGGTCATTTAGAGGTGTAAATTTAAGGGTTCATAGTTGCTCCCTTATTAGATTCGACTAATCAAAAGTTAGGTTTGATAAGTGTTAATTAGAGGAGTTTTGATGGTTTTCTGACAAAATCGAAGGTCTTGATCTACTTCAAGAGCTATATTGAGGAGCCATGTCTAATTTTAAGCCTTTTTTTTTACTCCATTTAGAGTGTTGGATATTTTTGCATTTTTGTAGTTTATGTAATTTTAGAAGATTTTGAGCTCTAATTGAGACCCAATTTATTCTTGGAGGTAGGTAGAAATCTTATGGACCCATCGCTTTGAATAGAACTGAATGTTGAGCTAAAATAGGCCAATTATATCAAAATCGAGTGATTTGGACTTGCAAGTCAAAAGATCAAATGATGCAATTATGAGGGGGCCCCACCAGCTTGGCTATATGTACCCCTTAAGCCTTATTCATTCCTCACATCTCATTTACACATTCTTTCTCTCCAAATTCTCTCTCTCAACTTCCTACTAAGTTTCCTTCACTTCTTCACGATGGAATACCATTATGCTGCTTTAATGGACAACCCAAATCTTGAGATATTGCTGAAAGAACTAAAGCATCATGTCAGTTACCATGGAAGACTTTAGGCATGTCCAATTCCTTCACTTTTGGTTAGTTTTTGACAAGAAAAATAATGCATTATAAAGTAGAAATTTTTTTTTTTTTTTGACTCTCTTTTATTCTTTTTTTTTTTGCCTTGATTTTGATTTTTTTAAGCATGCGCAAATGATTCCAAAAGGAGGCAGGAGTATTATGGAGTTGGTTTATCTTTTCCTAATGACCAGGAAGCCATAAGTCAGTGACTCGAGTCATTTGGTTTGCTTGGATGGCTGGAGTTAGAAGTTAAGGGTATTGTCAATGCTGCTATGATTACAGCTTTGGCAGAGCACTAGTGGGATACTAAAAATACATTTCACTTCCCATGTGGTGAGATGACAGTTACTCTTTTTGAGTGGAGCATGATCATGGTATGCATTTTGGCTCTCGTCCCCTTAAGTTCCATCCTTCTTGGATTGACCTCTCATTTTTGGAGATGATTACTCTTATTATAGTTGACCCTCCTTGTGGGAATGTTAATTTCTTATGCTTATGGCTTCATCACATCTTGAAAAATATGAGGGAGACACTATGCCATTATACCATAGATCCAGGTGCTACGCTATTTGCCTTCGCTATTTTATGTTGTAGTTTTTTGCATAATGGCAAAGATTCTTTTAGATGAGATTGGTTAGTTTGACTGAGGAGGCATAAGCCTTTGTGCCATGTATAATAATATGTGTGGTATTTCACGTAGAAAGTATAATGGCCATGGCAGCACTTTTGTTTTTTAGGAGGTGAATTTTTATGCTTCATCTATGCCTCTTGCCCCCTGTTATATAGTTAAATTGATTTTCTATCTTTTTTGTAGTATTGGACCTATGAGCATTTTCCATGGTTGGCCCCTTTAGTTGTAGGATAATGATATTGTTGACCCATCATATGGGCACCTTCAGAGACATGCCAATAGGAGGACTAGGCATTTATGCCGACTTTTGAGATTTGCAGATCGACCTTTCCTTCATTGACCCTTGAGTAGGGACCTTTGTGAACGTAGACTTATATTTTCCTTTCATTCATTATCTCTTGCCCAATGATCTTTTTTGTAGGTGAGATTGGCTCCTTTTACTAGGTTGATGGCCTAGGTACCAAAATGAATTAAGCAAAGCCTGGACTTGTCCTTTTGTCATCTCTTATTGTGCTGTGGGCCTTTGAGACTATTCTACTTTGGAGAGAGAATGAGAGTGGTTCTGGTGCCTCCTCCTAAGGATATAAAACATAGTTTGGTTATACTGAGTGAAGACACTTTG
This sequence comes from Reutealis trisperma, assembly GCA_947687605.1. Classification (NCBI taxonomy): domain Eukaryota; kingdom Viridiplantae; phylum Streptophyta; class Magnoliopsida; order Malpighiales; family Euphorbiaceae; genus Reutealis; species Reutealis trisperma. The sequence goes on from CANTUT010001132.1 coordinate 107,356, forward strand.
GCTGTAGGAGTTTCTTATCTAGACCTCCTTTTACCTAATGCTAACTATGATGAATTCAGTGAGGCTTTCTTGATGCTGGGCACACCTCCTTTAAATGTATAAGGGAGGTTGACTCATTAGGGGTCTATTTCTAGCACCTCTTAAGTGCCTTGCTTTAGGATCTAGCAATTAAATTCTTAGGGCATTACTAATGCATGTTGAACACACCTACCAGGTTATAAAATAAACTCAATGTCTATTTTACCCTAGCTAAAGGCAAGTGCACCTATCATTCAGGTAGTATAGCAGTAACGAGGTCGATCCCATGAGGATACTACATAAGTACTAGCTCTAACCTCAACTATTGTCTAGTGATCAATATTTCAGAATAATTAAAGTAAACTAAATTAAAACAAAAGGAACTAAAAATAATAATGAGATAATTGATAGATATAAACAAGGATCATGTTATCTAGATATGAATCCCCCTAGCTCTCTTGCATTCTATGAATAATGGAATCAATCACATTAAACAATGAATTGAATTGGTGTTCCACTAATTTAGATTAAAACCTCTCTCAAATGATTTAACCCCTAATTCCTAGGCAGAGTGTAAGGAATCTCTTCTCAATACACAATTACATAGTTCATACATTAAGAATAAGGAACAAAATGCCAAAGGTTTTTGTAGGCTTATCTCTATTGCCCTAATCAACCCTCAATTAACATAAGTGATCAATTCATATTAAGCTTTCTCAAGTCAATAATATGAAAACAATATCTAATTAACAAGCTAGCTTTTGCTAATTAGAATAATAAGATTAATCATAAAAATAAAACAATCAAAGATGAATTCATTAAAACTAAAATGATTCAATCTATATAATTGAAACTAGGGTTTATCAAATCTAAATAAAAAGCAATTAGTTCATGCTAGAAACTGAAAACAATAAAGAATGATAGAAATTAAGAAAACCCAAACAGTTCATGAAAAATCTTGAGGAAATCTTGATTTCAATCCTTGATTAATGCTTCAGATCTAGTGGATCTTCCTTGAAAATATAACAACCCACACCCATCTTAGGAATTTTTATGACCAATTTGCTTGAATTTAGAACTATTAAGACAAAGTGTGTGCTTTTATGGGAATTCATGTGCTATGTGCTTGATGGGTATGTAGCATGTTAGATTAGCTCTAATATGCATGATATGAATTATTATTGAGAATAAGTGATTTATATGAAGTACATGAGCATAAAATAATTTATTGCACATAAAATGAATTTTCATGCAAAAAGTGATTTTTAAGAATAAAATAAATTTTATGAGCACTTGTAAAATATTTTTAAATAAATATTTTGGGGAAATTTTAAGGAAAATAATAAGAAAAATATTTTATTTTTAATTACATATAATCAGCCCATAAAACAAATAAAAATGCCAAATTCCCAAAAGCCCACTACACCAAAACACTCCTCACCTTGCTTATTAAGGGTAATCTTGGAAATTGGCCAAGAACCCTAAATATATGAGGTCAATTTCAGCCAGCCCTTGCATCCAGCAGCCACCATTCTATTTTTCATTATTTTGGCAGAAAAATTCTCCTAAAAATAATCTCTCTACCAAAATTCACAAAATACCATCAAACTTTGTGATTTCTTAATCGTGTTCGTAAGTTTTTCTCTCCTTTCAATTTATTATTGGATTTCTATGAAAATAATCATGAGAAAGTTATTTTGAACTGAATATTTACTGATTTTTATTGATTAAATTTGGCCTAGGTGAGTTTTTGAAAGAGAAAATGATTTTTCTACTGAAAACACAAACATCTCTATGTGAATCCCCCAAAGGTAAATCCTAAAACTCAAAATTTTCATACATAAACTCAAGGGGAGGTTGTTGATTTTTACATATTTGTGTTATAAATAGATTTTTATTGTGTTTAGATGAAAAATATTGATTTAAAACATATTTTTATATATTACTATAATGACCAAAAAGTTTCAGAAAACAAGGAAATTCATGGTTTTTGTCCTAGAACTTAAAAGTTGAAAATTTTCATGTGTATGAACCCTAGGGGCTGCCAATTTGTATGATTTTGTATCCTAAACTGATTTTTGTTATGGTTGGATGAAAAATAATGGTTTAAAGCATGTGTTTACATATTACTATAATGACTGAAAAGTACCAGAAACATTATAGGAGTATGGTTTTCATCCTAAAACATAAAGTTAGAAAATTTTCATGCATATATATCTATATGGGTGCCAATTCCTATGGTTTGGTATTCTAAAATTATTTTTGTTTGATTACAAGAAAAATCTTGGTTTATTCCATGTTTTTGCATATTACTGTAATGAACGGAAAGTATGAAAAGTAAGAAAATTCAGGTTTACCTTGAAGAGGGCATTCAACCTACTTGGGAATTTTTATTCCAATATCTATAATTTTTATGTAATGTATTTTAATGATTATTGACATGTATATATGAATGATAAATGATTAAATTGCATGTTGGTTAAGGAATGACCTTAGGCAAGTTTAGAGGCAATTTGATATACTTAGGATATCTTAACCTTATGTTGTAATTAATATGTAAATGTGATTAAGTAATATGGAGATAGGGTTTATAATGAGTTAACAATGAGTTAATGATCTTGAATTGATGAAGGGATTGATTGTATGAATTGGTCATAAGAGATAAGCATGATTCTTGAAAGGTTACTTGTAAGTGGACATGTATAAGAGTGTTAAATGTACTAAGTTAAATGTTAAAGTGAATTGATATTAAGATTATGATATAATGCTTGAATCTAGAAAAGTCTTGGTATGAATTATAATGTGTTTTCATATGGGCCTACAAAGACTAAGTGTGTAAGACTTTACAAGTTAATGTGTTATGTGCAAGTGTTGAGTGCACTTTTAAGTGCAACTCCAAGTGTATGTGAATGTCATATGTGCATTGGGTAGTTATGGGATACGATAGCATGATAATTAAATAAATACTAAGTATTGAATTAAATATTATATTAGAGCTTGAAGAGTTTTAGAGGTTCAAGGACTACAAGTATTGGGAGTGAATGAACCACAAGGTGAGTAAATATTATATTATGAACTATGAGTAATATGAGTACTATTAGCTTAAACATCCTACCCAAACTATATGCACGAGTGGTCACATGACTATGTGATGATCTGTGTGATAAGCCCCAAAATATTTTGGACAAATTTTATTGAGAATTTCAAAAACAATAACCACACAGCTAGAGACATTGCTGTGTGGCTACCTATGGGACCTAAAGTGATTGAATTAGGCTTTGTAGTCTTCATAACTTTTGTAGCTCTTTCTCTTAGCTTTTCAATGACACCTAAATCTCCTTAATCAAACATTTGTAGTACAAGTTATGCTCAAAATACTCCAAGGTGTCCAAGGCTATCAAAACACCAACTTTGCCTTCATACTCCACACAGCCAACACCACGCGCGTATCCTTAAGCATGGCTTAAGCATAGGTCTTCAATCCTTCACCCAAAGTGCACCATTTTTTTTTGCACCTTCACTCCATCATTCTAAACTAAATTGATCTATGGCTTCTAAAATATAGAAATCCCTAAAAGAACTCTAAAATAACACTTAACAAACAAATCAAACTCAATTTAAATATAAAACATAATAAGAACAAGGGGTAAAATGTAGTCAAATATGCACTTATCATTTACTCTCGAGAGTCGATAGCTTGGGACCCAGGTTTGGTCCCTAAGGTTTCATGGATGGTCCTTTGGATGCTAGTGTTAGTGCTTCAGCTCTGGCTCCAGATGTTTCTGTGGGAGGCCCGATTGCTCCAAATCCCCATCTTCTTTACTTACTTTGTTTCCTGCTCATGTTGATTCTTTTTCTCATAATAGTGAGGATCATCAACATGATCTGTCGAATAGGCAACTGCCCTTCTTTCATACCATTCCTAAGAATATCATAGAGATATGATTTCATATAGTTGCCAGTTAGTTCTTAACTTTTTTCTAGTGATTCTTTTGTTAATAATTTCTTTTTAGATTCTGATTGGTTTCACTCGCTACCACTGTGATCGTCAGGATCGTCAAGAAGTGGGGTTGTCTAGGCAGGATTGTCATAGGTCTAAGCACGACTGTAAGTGATCATCCTATTTGCTTTACATATTGAATAAATTATTATGTATGCCATGTATGTATGTTTCTAAGATGATGATGCACTTTTATCTTTATCTTATATTCTATGGATGTATGCATGATGTTTATGAATGTGAGGCATGTAATCCCTATGGCTTAATAGGACTCCTATTATGCTTTCCTTATGTTTTTCTATCATTTTCTTCTTTTCTTTCTTTTGTCATTTTTTTTGCACTGATTCTCATATGAAAATGATATTCAAGGCATGAAACTTCCTGGAAACATTGCCAAAATTTTGTTTGGGGGTTGAATATGCAGAAGGAAATAGGAGATAAGCTGAGTGATATGGCATAGGTGATAGTAGCATGAAATTGGTGTTGCTATTATCGTCAGCATGGAATTTAACTAGCAGTATGCAAGTCATGCTACCATTATGAGAAGCATAAAAGCTGTGCTACCAAGTGCAACCGTGGGATTTTGGTGTTGCTGGATCTATTTTCAAGGTAGATTTGGGCTTGTCCCTTTTAAGTGCTTTTTGAGCTGAAAATATCATACTACCTCTATTTCAAAGCCCCAAAATCATTTCTTTTTGCTCTCTTCATCCCTTTTTTTTATTTTATTTTTCTTGTCTCTCTTTCTTTTTCTCCCACTTTTTTTTTTCTTTCTTTCATTCTCTAGCATTATTTTTGTTTTTTTACTCTCCTTTTTCTTTCCTCACTATGGAGCCCTATTTTAGTCACTCTATGCATATATGGACCAAAAACCTTGAACAAGTGGAGCATATTAATTTAAGGAGGTTTGGGATTAGTGTTATGCCAACTCTAAGGGGTGTGAGGATTGATTAGGATTTTTTGAGGGCTTGTATGAGATTTTCGGACCCTGATATCTATGTGTTTAGGTTTGGGGCAAGTATGAAGGAGATGTGCCCTACTTTTGAGGAGTTTAATGTAATTATAGGATATGATCCTAAGGTGGGTCTGGCTATTCTAGTTGAAAGGGTAGGTTATTTTAACTCTTTCCAGAGGCTTTTGGGATTGGATGTGGCAACTGCTAGGCCTATGGTTGTAGGGGATTACGTTGATTTGACTATTGTGATCACCAAGTTCCTTGGTCTTTAGGGTTTTAAAGAGGGTGACTGGTAAGATTGCTAGATACAAGACTTATGCTTTTGCTTGACTTCAGGTTTTCATTTCATAGGCCTTGTGGGTTGAGGGATATCAAAGTGACAGAGCTTATGTCTTAGATAGAGGATTATCGCTAGATTGCTACCATTGTTTTAGTTGAGACCATTCTTAACTTAGATTAAGCATATAGGAGTAATAGGCCTTATTCTATAGGCCCAATTATTCTAGAGGTATGTTTTCTAAACTTTCTTTCTTTTTACTCCTATTCTTCTTCTCATTGTTCATATAGTCATATTCCAAAATAGATATGGCTCATAGATCACTTAAGAGTTGTCTCTCCTCATACTCGAAGGGATTACTCGATCTCTTGGTCTAGATCATGCAAGATAGTAATAAAGTTCAATTATGAAAAGGAGTGTATCTCATAGCTATTTGAGTTAGGCCTAGAGGAGCTGTTATGGCATTATCCTTAGTATAAGATCAAGAGGTTCATGACTATGATTTTTTATTACAAGATGGTGTATTTGCTCGGACTACATATGGTGACCTTTTACTAGGGGACTAGAGTGATGAGAGAAAAGGGTCATACACAATGAGTGTCCTTTGATGATGCCCTCTTCCAGTATACTCTGATCACTCCTATCATGGGCACGTTTATTATGAAATGTTGGCTTCAAGGATTTCACACTGTTCTTCCTTCTCATCAATCTGATAGGATGGAGGAGGATAATTTATGATGGATGGCTATGTTTTAGCTAGTAGAGAAGGTGAGGAGAGTAGCCTCACTGCATGAGATTGAAGATGAAGGTACTGCGGAGGAGGCTGCTCCTAAGGAGGATAATCTAAAGGAGAAGAAGAAGATCATTTAGATTTTTAGGACTTTAGATTATCATGATATTAGGACTTTAGATGTAACCATAGATAGTAGATTTTGTTTATTTTCTTTTTTTTTTTATCATATGTTAAAAAGATGTTATGAAATTTAAATAATACATCATTTATTTGCTCTAACTTTAGCCTAAGTGACCCTTTCAGGTTTTCAACTTAGTGAGCTCTTTTTTTTTTTTTTTTTTTTTTGCAAGTAGAGAACCAAGTAATATAGACACAAAATGGTAATTTTATTAAAATTTGGACCATACCCATAATAGGCTGCCTACATATCTCCTTATACACATTCAATTTTAACCGATTAACATATATTTTGGAGAATCATGTCCACTTAATGCTAATTTACATGATGCATGAAAAAAAACAAAGAAAACTAACATTTATACAAAATAATGCTTCAGTTGATCCAAGTTGCATGGACTAGCAAACTGTATATCATCTAGATCCATAAGGATAGCCCTTTCACCTGATAAGATTTATTTAAGTATGTAAGGTCTAGCCTAATTCATTTTGAATTTTCCCTTGGGACCATGCACTAGAACTCTAATTTCTTTTAAAACCAAATTCCTTCTTCTAAGCCTCTATCTCTAACTTTTTGCTAAAGTGCCTTGATATTTTCTACTGCTAATCGTAGATCTGATATAAGGCATCTATCCTTTTTTTGTCAATGGCATTGAGCTGATCATGATAGCCCTTTAACCATTCCATTTCTTCTAACTAACTTTCTCGCATGATTTTGGCTGATTTGATTTCAACCTCGATTGGCAAAACAACTTCCATGCCATATACCAGGGAGTAAGGAGTGGCGCCTATTGAGGTGCAAATAGAAGTTTGATATCTCTGTAAGGTGAATGGTAGTTACTGATGCCAATTTTTATGCTTGTCAGTTATCTTTTGTAGAGGGGTCTTGAGTATGTTGTTAGCTACTTCAATTGCACCATTTGTTTGAGGATGGTAGGGAGAGGACTTGTGGTGTTGAATCTTCTCTTTCATTAATAGTTAGACCACCTCTTTTTGAAAATTGTACCCATTAACTATAATAATCTTGAAAGGAATTCCAAACTGACAAAGGATGTTAGTTTAGATAAATGGGTCACTCTTTTGGAATCCAACACTTGATATAGAGCAGCTTCAACCCATTTTAGAAATAATCAATTGCCATAAGTATGTATTCATGTTTTGCGAAATATTTAGGGCTTATGCTTTTGATAACATCAATACCCCAAATTGTAATTAGGTTGAGTGGAATGGGAGGCTATTTTTGAAGCTTAGCATAAATCTAGCATTTATGGCATCTCTACATAAACTTGGCACAATCTTCATTCATAGTCAACTAGAAATACCATAAATTCATTATTTTTAGTGCCAATGCAATCCCATTCATATGAGGGCCTTATTCTCCTCTATGGACCCATTCCATGATCTGTTGAGCTTCATCTTTAGTCAGACTTAGGTGTATGTTATCCCATGCCTTTTTATACAAGACATCACCATTTGGGATAAAGTTATTGGCTAGCTGCCTCAGAGTTCTTCTTTCTTATTTAATTTCTCCTTTTGGATACTTATCATGCTAAAGCTAGTTGAAAATGTCCCATAACCAAGATTTCTGGTCAGCCAACTGAAATTCATGCACATAGTGAGATATCTAGGCTCCTTTTTCACCTTGATCACCATAGGTTTGATTATCTCACTATCACTCATATCTAGCATTGATGCAAGTATGGCTAAGGCATTTGCAAACTAATTCTTGGCTCTAGGCAAATATTGAAATGAGAGCTCATAAATATTCTCTCAAGATCTTCCAGGCATTTATGGTAAGGAACCAAATGCTCCTCTCTTATCTTTCATTTGCCAATGGCTTGGGACATAATCATATTCGAATCCCCATAGACCTCTAAGTAGTTAATTCTTAGGTCTCACTAGAAACTTCTAACCTAATTATGCAATCTTCATATTCAACTTCGTTATTCATCACTTTAAAAGCTAGCTTGACAACCATGGGTAGGTTTTCTCCCTTAGGGGTAACCAAGATAATTCTAGCACATAACCCCTTATTGTTTGCTACACTATAAAAGAAAAGCTTCTAGACTTTAGGTTAAGTTCCATGATGTCTTCATCAGGGAATTCTAGCTCAAACCATTCACTATCTATAGGGGTGACAGCTAATTGATCGGCTACTATACTCCCTTTTATAGCTTTCTTTTGTATATACTTCATATCATAAGCTGCTAAAATAGCCATCCATCTTTCCATTCTACTATCAAGAACTAGTTTCTCTATAACAAATTTTAAGGGGCTCTTGTCAACAAGTATATGAGTAATGTAGGAACTTAAGTAGTGCTAAAGGTTATGATAGACCTATATAAAGCAAGGCATAGCTTTTCAATCTGGTTGAATTTGAGTTCATGGGTGAGTAGCTGCTTGGTTAGGTAGTAAATGGCATTTTCTTTATGGGAGTCAGGGGCATTTTGAGCAAGCATTGCCTCTATAGCCTCTTGAGTGATAGAGAGATATAAGAGTAATGGCTTACCATGTCTAGATGATCGTAGGACAAGAGAGTTTAGGAGGAATTCTTAGATTATTTCAAAAGCTCTTTAGTAGTCTTCATTTCATTGATTAGAGGCTCTTTTCTTCAACAGCTTGAATGTAGGCCCACTGACATCAGCCAGTTAAGAGATAAATCGAATAATGTATTAAAGCTGTCCCAAGAAACCTCTAATCTCTTTTTTTGTCTTTGGAGGTGGCATCTCTAGAATTACTTTTGATTTGGTTGGATCAACCTCAATCCCTTTTTTACTGACCATATACCTAAGGAAAACACCTAATGATGCACCAAAGAGGCATTTTGTTGGATTTAGTTTTAGGTTATATTGGCAAAGTCTAAGGAAGATGCCTCAATGCTTCTAAGTGCCCTTCAGCTGTCTCATATTTTATCACCATATCATCCACATGAACTTCAACATCTTTATGGATCATGTAATGGAAGATAATAGTAGCCATCCTTTGATAAGTTGCCCTAGCATTCTTCAACCCAAATGACATTACCCTATAACAATATGTACCCCATTCAGTCACAAATGCAGTTTTCTCCTTGTCTAGTTGATGCATTTGAATTAGGTTATAACCAACAAGCAGGTCTGTAAAAGAGACTACTTCAAATACTACTATGTAGTCAACCAATAAATTAATATGCGGCAGTGGGAAGTCATCTTTTAGACATGCTTTATTTAGATCTTAGTAGTCAACACACATTTATACTTTACCATCCTTTTTTAGAACCAGAAAAATATTGGCTAGCCATGAGGGGTATGTGATTGGCTTTGTGAACCTATTAGTCAGCTGCTTGGTGATCTTTTCTTTGATTGTCAAAGACTATTCTATTTTCAGTCTCTACAGTTTTTGTTTGATAGGCTTCACATGTTCATAAGTGGGTATCTTATGTATTACTATACTCGAATCTATACTAGTCATATCCTTAGGGGCCCATCCAAACAGGTCAACAAACTCTTGGATCAACTTCATAGAGCCATCCTTGTTATAACATATAGATGCAATGAATGTATGTTTTAGATTTTCATTAGAGCCAATATTGATTGGTTCTTTCCTTGCATCATTTTTTTTTATTTCATTTATCTCTTTTTTGATGTATTATTCAAATTAGATTCAAGAGATGATGTGTCAAAAGAGATGGGAGACACAGGATCATAAGAGGAAAATTCAAATTTCTTATTACAAACAAAAAGACCATCATCCATGGTTACATCAAAATTGAAAAAATGACCAGGATGATTATTGATAGAACAAAAGGAAGAAAAAGACTCAAGAGAATCTTGCTCAGACTCTTAGTCAGACAAAGACTCTAATAAGGATTCTAATGGGGACTCTGACTGATCATATCCTCCTTCATGGTACCAGTTGTCAAGTTGGTTCTAGACAGGTTAGATCAAATGGCTCGGATCTATCTCCTCTTCTCCTCCAATCATAAGGACTTGCTCAAAGAGAGTGGCCTCCATATTATCCTCCTAATCCTAGTCCAACATGAAAATTGGCTCACACTCTTTTATGCTCAACCTAACATCAAAGAATATTTCAAACTTGATATCAATTTCTTAGTAATAGGACAAACCCATAGTTTAGGAAAACTGCAATATGGAAAGTCTTTACCTTTTTTCATAAAATAACCATTCAGGGTTTTGAAATAGGGGTGCATAGGCCAATCATAAGATTCACCTCTCTTTAGGGCTGCTATCTTCTATTTGGACCTTTGCTCTATTTTAGCGAGATCCTCATTAGTGGGCTCATAGCCAAGCCCAAAAAGTGGAATAACTGTAGGGTACTTCTTGAAGCTTCTCATCCCCTATTGGCCCTTGCTTTAACATAATCCAGGAAAATAATTCATATTCCTCATCATGTTAGCCATAGCAATATTACCACAAGGATCAAAATCAAAAGGAACAAATTCTTTACCTCTTTCTCCTTCAATGAACTGCACTGCATCAAAAGAGAATCTAGTCAATGGAAATGAGGCTTGTTTAGGCTAAATTTCCAAAGTGGGTACAGGGTTTGAAGTGAACCACTTCTCCCATTCTATCACCCTTAATTGTCATGATAGAAGTTCCATGAGGGAACTTGAGTTTCTGGTGCAAGGATAATAAGATGGCTTTGGCATGATGGATCCATGGCCTTCCAAGGAGTATGTTGAAGCATGCTAGTACATCAATAACTTAGAAACAAATAGGAGTAATGATAGGGCCAATAATAACATCCAAGGTAGCAACTCCTAACACCTCCCTTTTGGTATTATCATAAGCCCTTACAATTTGATAAGAAGGTGTGAAATCAAAGGCTTCCAATCCTAAACAGCTAGCCACCTTGAGTGGGCATACATTTAAAGTTGATCCATTATTAAACAATACCATTGGGAAAATCTTTCCATGCGTCAAGACTATTATGTATAAGGCATAGTTATGGCTTGGCACCTCTTTAGGAAGGTCATGGTCAGTGAAAGATGTGGCAACAACTTTGGTGGTGTTAGTGGGTGAGGCTACTAAGATTTCAGGAGTGATATCTATTGGAGGCTAGCATTGGTTCAGTGCCTTGCAAAGAGCTTAGCGGTGAGGGTAATATGATTGAATTAACTGCAAATAAAAACATTGGCTTGGGTCTCTTTCAATTGTTTGAGGATGGGGTCTTGTAACAACCCACACCCACCCTAGGAGTTTTCTTGACCAATTGCTTGAATTTAGAGCTATTATAGCTAAATGTGTGATTTCATGAAAATTCATGTGTGATATGATTTATAAGTATGGGGAATGTTAAATTAATTTTAATATGTCCAATATGAATTATTATTATGAAATAAATGATTTATATGAAGTGCATTAGTATGAAATAATTTATTTCACATAAATTGAATTTTCATGCACAAGGTGATTTTTAAGCATAAAATGATTTTATGAGTATTTTTAAAATATTTTTAAATAAATATATTGGGGAAAATTTTAATGAAAATAATAAAAAAAATATATTTTTTTAATTACCTATAATCAGCCCCAAAAATTAAATAAAAAGCCCAAATACCCAAAAACCCACTACACTACAATACTCTTAACCTAGCGCATTAAGGGTAATCTTGGAAATTACCCAAAACCCTACATATATTAATTAAAAATTCAGCTAGCCTTAGTGTTCCAGCAGCCACCCTCTGTTATTTTATTATTTTAGCAGAAAAATTCTCTCAAATTTATTCTCTTTATTGAAATTCACAAAACACCTTCAATCTTTGCGATTTATTGACCATATTTGTAAGTTTTTTTTCCTTTCAATTTCTTATTTGATTTCTATGAAATAAATTATGAGAAAATTATTTTGAATTGGGTATTTACTGATTTCTATAGATTTAAATTAGTTTCGGTGAATTTTTTATAGGGAAATTAATTTATCTATTGAAAACACTAACCTTCCTACGCGATTTATCCAAAGTTGAATCCTGTAACTAAAAATTGAAATTTTCATGCATAAACTCAATAAAGGGCAGGAAATTTCAGCATCATTGAATTTTAAACTAATTTTTGATGTGTTTGGATGAAATATCAAATTAAATCATATTTCTACATATTACTGTAATGACTGAAAAGTTTCAAAAAATAAAGAAATTCAAGGTTTCTGTCCTAGAACTTGAAAGTTGGAAAAGTCTATGATTATATATACATATGGCTGCCAAGTTGTGCATAAAGAATCCTAAACTGATATTTGTTTTGTTTGGATGAAAAATAATGATTTAAATCATGTGTTTACATATTAATGTACTGATAAGAAAACATCGGAAAGCTAAAAAACTTATGATTTTCACTCTAAACCCTAAACTTGGAATTTTCATGTATGAGAATTGTCCATGGCTACCAAATTGTGTGTATTGATGTTCTAAACTAGTAATTATTGTGATTGAATGAAAAATAATGGTTTAAAACATGTGTTTACATATTGCTGTAATGACCTGAAAGTACCAGAACAAGAAAACTCATGATTTTTCATCCTAGAACCTAAAGTTGAAAATTTTCATGCATATGGATTTATATATGAGCCAATTCCTATATAATTGTGTTCTAAAATGATTTTTATTTTGACTACATGAAAAATCTTAGTTTAAACCATGTTTCTACATATTACTATAATAGATGAAAAGTGCAAAAAGTAAGAAAAATTCAGTTTTCTTTTAATAAGGTATTCGGCCTACCATGAGATTCTTATCCCAATGTCCATAATTTTTGTGTAATATATTTTAATGATTTTTGACATTTATGAATGAATGATAAATAGTTATATTGCATGTTGGTTGAAGGAATGACCTTAGACAAGCCTAAGAGGCAATTTGGTATACTTAAGGTATCTTAACTCTATGTTGTGATTAATATGTGAATGTGATTGGATAATGTGGAAGTAGGTTGTATGATGAGTTAATAATGAATTAATGATCTTGAATTTATGAAGAGATTGATTGAAGGAATTGGTCATAAGAGATAAGCATGATGCTTGAAAGGTTATTTGTTAGGTTGACATATATGGAAGTGTTAAGTGTACTAAGATGATTGTTAAAGTGAATTGATATTAAGGTAATGATATTGTGTTGACCTTAGAAAGGTATTGACATGAATTATAATGTGTTTTCATATGGGCCTATAAATGCTAAGTGTATAAGACTTTTAAAGTTAACATGTCATGTGCAAGTGATAAAGTGCACTTATATGTGCAACTCTAAGTGTATGTGAATGTTATATGTGCATGGGGTAGTTATATGATAGGATAGCATCACGATTAAATAAATTCTAAGTATTGAATTAAATATTATGTTATAGCTCGAGGAATTTTAGAGGTTCAAAAGGGCTACGTGTTCTAGGAGAGAAGGAACCATAATGTGAGTAAATATTATAATATTATTATAGGTGCAAGCCATCATGATATGTGTACCTTTGGCATTCTTGAAACCCAAGTTCTTTCTATTGTAAAGTGAAACTCTATGATTTCCTTATTAAGCTTAAGTTGCCAAAGGATAATTGGTCCAAAACCATTTTTGATTATCTAATGATAATACCTTTATGATTATAGTCCTAACTTGTATTCTTTCTAGAACTATAGTATTCTTGTATTTTTTGTTCTAAAAGTTAAACTGCCATAGCTATTGCAATACAAGTTATTGTTGCCTTAAATATTATTGTTATATGTGATTACCATTAGCTCTAACTATGGTACCAATAACCCTTTATGGATAAGTCCTCGTGCCGATGCGGGTAATCATCAAAACCTATGCACTTTGTCTTAACCCAATGGATAGCAGTTGTGTATCCACCTCAGCTAGAAGGAGTGGTTTTAGCTATGAAGACTGATCAGCTTCATGCTTCTCTATGTGATAGGAGTTAGAATTTGGTTTAATGCCACCTCTCCTCTATGTGTTCAAGTGATTATGGCAATACCTTCACTCTATGTATTATGTGTTATAAGTGTGATTTCTATAGACCTTGTTAAATTATAAACCTTGATTCATGGTTTGTACAACATGAACTATGTGTTATAAGCTATGGGTTTCCTTTTTTTTTTAAAAAAAAGGATATGTGTTATCATTTGTACCATATTGCTTACTCATTGAGATCATCTATCTCACCCCTTTTTCCTTGTGTGGTTCCAAGTGAGAAGTATTGTAACAACCCACATCTACCCTAGGAGTTTTAGTGACAAATTATTTGAATTTAGGGTTATTGTGACAAATTGTGTAACTATATGAAAATTCATGTGTGACATGATTTATGAGTTTGGGACATGTTAAATTAATTTTAATATGCCTAATATGATTTATTATTGTGAAATAAATGGTTTAAATAAAATGCATTATCATGAAATAATTTATTTTTTCGTAAAATAAATTTCCATGTAAAAAGGTGATTTTTAAGCATAAAATAATTTTATAAGTATTTTTAAATAAATGTTTTGGGGGAAATTTTAATACAAATAATAAGAAAAATATTTTATTTTTAATTACCTATAATTAGCCCAAAATTAAATAAAAAGCCCAAATACCTAAAAGCCCATTATACCAAAACACTCCTAACTTAGCTTATTAAGGGTAAACTTGAAAATTGCACCCCAAACCCTAATATATAATGAGAATTTTGGCTAGTCCCTAATTTTCAATAGCCACCATTCTATTTTTTAGTATTTTGGCATAAAAATTTCTCTCAAAACAATTATCTCAATCGAAATTAAGAAAACACATTTCAATTTTTTGATTTCTTGACCGTAATCGTAAGTTTTTCTCCTCTTTCAATTCCTTAACTGATTTCTATGAATTAAATTATGAGAAAATTATTTTGAACTAGTTATTTACTGATTATTACATATTTAATTTAGTTTGAGTGAGTTTTTGAAAGAGAAATTAAATTCTCTACCGAAAACACAAATCTTTCCGCGCGATTTCTCTAAAGGTGAATCTTACAACTCAAAATAGAAAACTTTTATGCATAGACCATATCAAAGGGGGGCTTTTTCTACATCATTGATTTCTAAACTAATTTTTATGTGTTTTGATGTAAAATATTAGATTAAATTTTATTTCTGCATATTATTGTAATGATCAAAAATTTTCAGAAAACGAAGGAATTCAAGGTTTTGGATGAAAAGTAATGATTTAAATCATGTGTTTACATATCGTTGTAATGAACAAAAAGTGCGGAAAGTTTAAAAACTCATGATTTTCTGCCTAAATCCTAAATTTGGAATTTTCATGTATGAAAAGCATTCATGGCTACCAATTTGTACCTATTAATGTTCTAAATTGACACTTGTTGCGATTGAATGAAAAATAATGGTTTAAAACACCTTTTTACATATTGCTGTAAGGACCAGAAAATACCAAAAAAAAGAAAACTCATGATTTTTCATCCTAAAACTTAAAGTTAGAAATTTTCATACATATGAATGTATATGTGGGTTGATTCCTACATGTCTATATTCTAAACTTATTTTGTTTTGATTACATGAAAAATCTTGGTTCAAATTATGTTTTTACATATTATCATAATAGACGGAAAGGGCGAAAAATAAGAAAATTCAGGTTTTGCTTTTGAATAGGGCATTCGGCCTACATTGATATTTTTATCCCAATGTCTATAATTTCTATGTGGTGTATTTTGATGATTATTGAATGTATGTATGTATTATAAATGGTCAAATTGCATATTGGTTGAAGGAATGACTTTAAATAAGCCTAGTGGCACTTTGGTATACTTAAGGTATACCTAATGTATCTTAATCTTATGTTGTGATTAGAATGTGAATGTGATTCTGTAAAATGGAAATAGGTTTTATGATAAATCAATAATGAATTAATGATCTTGAATTGATGAAGATATTGATTAAATGAATTGGGAATAAGAGATAGGCATGACATTTGAAAGGTTATTTATTAAGTTGACATATATGGAAGTGTTAAGTGTACTAAGATGATTGTTAAAGTAAATTGATATTATGATAATGATATTGTGTTGACCTTAGAAAGTTATTGACATGATTATAATGTGTTTCCATATGGGCCTACAAAGGCTAAGTGTATAAGACTTTTAAAGTCAACATGTTATGTGCAAGTGATGAGTGCACTTCTTTGTGTAACTTTAAGTGTGTGTGAATATTATATGTGCATGGTGTAGCTGTGGGATCATATAGCATCATGATGAAATAAATACTAAGTATTGAATTAAATATGATGTTATAGCTTGAGGAGTTTTAGAGATTCAAAAGGGCTACAAGTACTATGAGCAAAGGAACCACAAGGTGAGTAAACATTATGTTTTGTGAACCTATGATATCTTGAAATTCAAGTTCTTTTCTATTTTAATGATTTCTTTATATGCTTGGGTTGCCAAAGGACAATTGGTCCAAAACCGTTTTTTATTATCTAATGATAATACCTTTGCAATTATTGCCCTAACTTATATTTTTCTGAAACTACACTATCATTGTATCTCTAGTTTGAAAGTTAAACTACTATTACTATTGGGATACTTGTTATTATTGCCTTATATGATAACCCTTTATTTAGAAATCCTCATGTTGATGCGGGTAATCATTGAAACTTATGCACATTGTCTTAACCCGATGGCTAGGGGTTGTGTATCCACCTCAGCTAGAAGGGGTGGTTCTAGCCGTGGAGCCTAATTAGTTTCATGACTTTATAAGTAATGGGTTGGGAGTTGGAATTTGGCATGAGGCCACCTCTCCCTTGAGTGAATGAGCTAGTATAGTCATTTACTCTGATTAGGTAATAAGTGTTTTAAGTGTGATTTCTGCAAACCTACTAAAGTGATAATCTTGCTCAATTGAAAATTGTGAAACCATGATTTGTAAATCATGAACTATGTGTTATATGCAATGGGCTTTCCTTTAAAATGGGATATATAATAACATTTATACTATATTGTTTTGTCATTGAGATCATCTATCTCACCCTATTTTCTTATGTGGTTTTAGGTGAGCAATATAAGGAGGCAAGGTGATGGCTTAAGCATTCTACTTCGCTTGGAGATTCCTTGTCAAAGGCTTTAATAATACTATGTTATGAAGAGATATTCATAGACGCTCTAGGAGTTTATTTTGGGATATTAATTATTGATGAATTTGTCTTAAAACTTTAAATGTTATTTTCTTATGAGATGTTTCCCAAGTGTTTTACTAAACCATTCTTCCGCATATTGAGGTTTATTATATTACTGGATATTTAAGCTAGTGCATGGGGTTTGGTATGATCCTAGGTAAGAATTGTATATGCATAAGTGGGTTCTACGAATGTGGGTGACTTATATCTCCCCATGTTCTAGGATTGTCATATCTCCAAAAATGGGATGTGACAAGTATGAGGAGGTAAGATGATGGCTCAAGCTTTCTACTTTGCTTAGGGGATTCCTTGTTCAAGTTAATTAGTTTAATATGTTATAAAGAGTCATCCTTAGACGCTCTGAAAATAATTATTTTTATGTGTTTATTTTGAGATATTATCTATTGAGGCTTTAACTGGATTATGAATATTATTTCCTTATGGATTATATGTGAAGTGTCTAATTATTATCTTCCACAACTTAAGGTTTTCTTAAAAAAAAAAAAAGGGTTTATTCAAGTTAATGTAAGAGGTTTTGGTACGATCTTAGGTGGTATTTGGATAAGTATAAGTGGGTTCTATGAGTGTGGATGACTTTATGTCTCCCCATGTTCTAGGACTATCATGTCTCTAAAGTTGGGATGTGACAAAGATGGTATCAGATCTGTAGTTTTAAAAGTCTAGTTTATACTTGTTTATGTATAGAATTAAATAAGTATAATCCTGGAGCATAGGAATTCTTGTCATGTCATTGCAGTCTATCGCTAGTATAGTTTTGTAAATCCTAATAACCTATAGTACTCTTTATTATTATTTGTTTGTGTGCCTTATGATTCTCTTATCAGATGACGAAGAAGATCACCCCTGCTAGAGGACCTCGACCTAGAGCACCATGTGTGGCCTATAAGAGGACACAGAGAGAGAAGTTCAAGAAGGTCATACCTGTGTTCCACCTGAAAAGAGAAAAGACTTTTGATAAAGAGGACCCCGTGGAGTGTCTAGGTTATAAATGGATTCAGAGTAAGATGCAGAGGTTAGAAAGAGACTATACGGAATTAATGGAAGACAATCCATGTCTTAGGTCTTTAGTGCATGCTTTGAGAATAGATGTGGAGAAGAAAAGGCATAAGGCCGAGAGAGCTGAGTGTGAACAGAAGAGTAGGCATAAGGGCAAAGGTCACAGGGGCCAGTATAGGGGAGTAGGAGGTCTGGGAAAGGAATCATTGCCAACAACTGCAACATTTGAGAAAAGCAATGGTCAATTGAAGCAGTTTCCTACTTGTTGTCATTGTGGCTGAAAACATTCTAGGGTTTGCCAAAAAGCTTCTGGCTCATGTTTGAGGTGCGAACAAATGGATCACTTCATTAAGGACTACCCTTAGATAAGGAATTCAGGAAATGTGACCTCGGTGCCTCCACCATCTGGACCATCTTAAGATCAAGGGCAAGGAGCCAAGAATAAGAGATACAACTGAGACTCTTGCTTGTATATGGTAACAATTAGCTTAGGGGCATAGGACTTATATGATATGAATAATATTATTTGATTACTTAGTGACTTAGTATGAATTGATTCTTTTAATGCCTATGAGATGATTGACTTTAGATGATAGAAGAGCTCATTATGCTATAAGTTATGTGTTACATGGTTAGGATACATGATACATGCTATGATATGTGAGATATATGCTAGGTGATATATGTCTTGTGATGTGATATTATATGATGGGTGCTTATGTTAAAGGCATGCTAAATATGACATTTTGATTTAGGGTTAAATGGATTAGAAGGAGAAGTGGACTAGGTTTTGATCTAACTAAGATTAATGATTGATAGGTATAATGTTAAGAGGTACAAAATGCTTACATGTTACAATGGTTTGATATATAAATTATACAAAGTTATTAAATGATAATTGTGATTGATGCCATAAGAAGAGAAATGATACTTATTAATGGTCAGTAGGTGAACGAAACAAATTAGTTACATTATATATACATAAGTATATGGTGGGAAGTAAGTGAAATACATTAAGGAATTTATGGCATAGATGCTACCCTATATGCTAGAACAACAAGAGAGCTAGGGATTTTTCTGTCACTTATATTAATATCAAGTATTGTCAAAGGAAGAATATTAATCTAGTGTAACTTAAAAGAGGAAGGTATTATTCCCATTCAAATTTTAGTACAAGAAGCTTGATTGATTATGGTGTTATGCATTTATTTGTGTCTCCATATTTTGCTAAGAGTCTTGATAGAAATAAGGAATTGATTAATGAATCCTTAGTAGTGTCGACCTCTTTGGGAATAATGATGGAAGTAAAGTATATGTCTAAGAATTGTGAGGTAGACATTGATGGATAGAAACTTCCTGTGGAGTTATTGAAACTTGATGTCCTAGAATTCGATTTGATCTTAGGAATGGATTGGTTATATGAGTATGGAGCTTATATTGACTATAGAGGAAAGCAAGTAGAATTTCAAACTAAGGATAGGGAGAAATTTGTGTATCAAGGAGATACCTATAATTAAGGTCTACTAGCATAATCATGAAATGGATCAGTATACTTAGAAAGCTGAGGAAGGGATGCGGTAGAGGCATCCCCAGTTTTTTGAGAACATGTGACCAAGTATTGAAATTTAAGGATGAATTTCTTTTAAGAGGGGGAGACATAAAAGGATAAGTATTCTCAGACTTATAAGGATAAGTATGATGCTAGTAAAGATTCATTCTTTAGTGATGAGATTCCTTTGAGTATATATGCTGCAATTAAAGTATAAGGATTTGAACTTTTATAAAGTAATAAATGTTAAGGCCATACGAAATTGTAAATTTGAGGATCCATATGGACTTGATCTATGAGAGTATAAAATGATTTAATTCAAAATTTTATATGATTTTGAGATAAAATGTTCTAGATTTGATTTGATTATGTATTTGTGTTTAGTATGTCTACCTACAGGCATTGAGTTTTGCTTTACAGAATCATACACCATCAATCATTCATCATGAATCACATCAAGCATTGCATTAAGGTTGTATGTTACATGCATGGATGAAAATGTTTTGATTCTTACAAATGATTCTTACATAAATCATCATGAAACTTCCTGTGGAGTTATTGAAACTTGATGTCCTATAATTCGATGTGATCTTAGGAATGGATTGGTTATATGAGTATGGAGCTTGTATTGACTATAGAGGAAAGCAAGTAGAATTTCAAACTAAGGATAGGGAGAAATTTATGTATCAAGGAGATACCTATGATTAAGGTCTACTAGCATAATCATGAAATGGATCAGTATACTTAGAAAGCTAAGGAAGGGATGTGGCAGAGGCATCCCTAGTTTTTTGAGAACATGTGAGCAAGTATTGAAATTCAAGGACAAATTTCTTTTAAGAGGGGGAGACATAAAAGGATAAGTATTCTCAGACTTATAAGGACAATAAGAGGATAACTATGATGCTAGTAAAGATTCTTTAGTGATGAGATTCCTTTGAGTATATATGCTACAATTAAAGTATAAGGATTTGAACTTTTATAAAGTAATAAATGTTAAGGCCATACGAAATTGTAAATTTGAGGATCCATATGGACTTGATCTATAAGAGTATAAAATGATTTAATTCAAAATTTTATATGATTTTAAGATAAAATGTTCTAGATTTGATTTGATTATGTATTTGTGTTCAGTATGTCTACCTACAGGCATTGAGTTTTGCTTTACAGAATCATACACCATCAATCATTCATCATGAATCACATCAGGCATTGCATTAAGGTTGTATGTTACATGCATGGATGAAAATGTTTTGATTCTTACCAATGATTCTACATAGTTTTGAAAATTTAATTGTTTTGAACATACTTGAAAGGGATTTGAGTCCTTTGGATGAGAAATGTTTTAAAGTGTTAGATACAATAATGTTCAATTGAGGTTACTGGAAAATTTGGTAGTGACCTTTAGTATAGAAAGAATTTTTATTGAGATAAGCTAGAATGGCATAGATATGGAAAGATATAAGAGTTGCATAGGGATTTCATTGAATATCAATGGTATTAAAAGGTTTACTATTTTAACATGGATAAGTTAAACGATTAGAAAGTGAAGTATAGCAAGATGTAAGTAGAAAATATAAAGTGAGATGATATTATGAGCTAAATTTATAAAAAAAATTAAATTATGAGGCATTAGGTAATTAAGTCATGGTAATGATATATATATTATGTAGAAAGAGAGTAAGTCTGAAATAGTTATGAGAAGTTTATTTGGGATTGTAAATTAATAGAATGCAAGTTCATTTGAGATATGATATATATAAGAATGTTTGTTAAGTTTAAATATGTTTTAAATTGATAATTGATGGGAGTGTAGAAATTGTAATGTCAGCAAGGTATTAAACATGAAAATATTTATTGAGGTTATAATAGATTAAGTAATAATTATTAATATGAGAAGAGAATTATCAAATATCAATTGGAGTTATTAATTTGAAATTATCTATTGGATTCTTATATGACTAATGTGATAAATAATGAATGGAAATGGTAATTAAGGTATTAGTGTAGACGTTAATATTAATAGAGATACAAGGAAAAGAAACGCTTAGGATTATATGTGATTGAAGGTGAGATTAAAGGTTCTATTACTTTTGTTTAAGGTTAAGGGATACAAAAATTATCAAGGACTAGTTCAAGATTTGTTTGAACAAGAAGATTAACATAGGTGTAGCTTAAGTTGAAGGTTTATCGGTGTGATTTTTGATAGATTATGAGTACATGCCTTACTGTATTTGATATGTTAATTGTAGTTAGATATTGTATTGGAGTGGCACAGCAGAGCATGGCAGAGAAGTTAAGTAGAGTGTGTTATGCCATTAGATTTGAAAATTCGAGGATAAATTTTTTTAAGGGGGAAGAATGTAACAACCCACACCCACCCTAGGAGTTTTCTTGACCAATTGCTTGAATTTAGAGCTATTATGGCTAAATGTGTGATTTTATGAAAATTTATGTGTGATATGATTTATGAATATGGGGCATGTTAAATTAATTTTAATATGTCCAATATGAATTATTATTATGAAATAAATGATTTATATGAAGTGCATTAGTATGAAATAATATATTTCACATAAATTGAATTTTTATGCACAATACGATTTTTAAGCATAAAATGATTTTATGAGTATCTTTAAAATATTTTTAAATAAATGTTTTAGGGGAAATTTTAATGAAAATAATAAGAAAAATATTTAATTTTTAATTACCTATAATCAGCCCCAAAAATTAAATAAAAAGCCCAAATACCCAAAAGTCCACTACACTAAGACACTCATAACTTATCTCATTAAGGGTAATCTTGGAAATTACCCAAAATCCTAAATATATTAATGCAAAATTCGGCCAGCCCTAGTGTTCCAGTACCCACTCTCTATTATTTCATTATTTTGGCAAAAATATTCTCTCAAAAATTATTCTCTCTACCGAAATTCACAAAACACCTTTAATTTTTGTGATTTCTCGACAGTATTCGTAAGTTTTTCTTTCCTTTCAATTTCTTATTTGATTTCTATGAAATAAATTATGAGAAAATTATTTTGAATTATGTATTTACTGATTTCTATAGATTTAAATCAGTTCGGGTAAATTTTTGGTAGAGAAATTAATTTCTCTATCGAAAATACCAACTTTCCTACGCGATTTCTCCAAAGGTAAATCCTATAAATAAAAATTGAAATTTTCATGCGTAAACTCAATTGGGGGGGGGGGAATTTTTGTATCATTGAATTTTAAATTCATTTTTTGTGTGTTTGGATGGAAAATATTGAATTAAATCATACTTTTGCAAATTACTGTGATGACCAAAAAGTTTAAGAAAACAAGGAAATTCAAGGTTTCCATCCTAGAACTTGAAAGTTGGAAAATTCCATGATTTTATATACATATGGCTACCAATTTGTGCATAAAGAATCTTAAATTGATATTTGTTTTGTTTTGATGAAAAATAATGATTTAAAACATGTATTTACATATTACTGTAATGATCGGAAAACATTGGAAAGCTAGAAAACTTATGATTTTCACTCTAAACCCTAAACTTAGAATTTTCATGCATGAGAATTATCCATGGTTGCCGAATTATGTGTATTGATGTTCTAGACTAGTAATTGTTGTGATTGAATGAAAAATAATGGTTTAAAATATGTGTTTACATATTGCTGTAATGACTGAAAAGTACTGGAAACAAGAAAACTCATGATTTTTCATCCTAGAACTTAAAGTTGGAAATTTTCATGCATATGAATTTATATATGAGCCAATTCCTATATAATTGTGTTCTAAAATGATTTTTGTTTTGATTACATGAAAATTCTTGGTTCAAACCATGTTTTTATATATTATTATAATAGACGGAAAGTGCAAAAAGTAAGAAAAATTTAGTTTTTCTCTTAATAGGGTATTTGGCCAACCATGAGATTCTTATCCCAATGTCCATAATTTTTGTGTAATGTATTTTAATGATTATTGACATGTATGAATGAATGATAAATAGTTAAATTGCATGTTGGTTAAAGGAATGACCCTAGACAAGCCTAAGAGGCAATTTGGTATACTTAAGGTTTCTTAACTCTATGTTGTGATTAATATGTGAATGTGATTGGATAACATGGAATTAGGTTATATGATGAGTTAATAATGAATTAATGATATTGAATTTATAAAGAGATTGACTGAAGTAATTGGTCATAAGAGATAAGCATGATGCTTGAAAAGTTATTTGTTAAGTTGACATATATGGAAGTGTTAAGTGTCCTAAGATAATTATTAAAGTTAATTGATATTAAGTTGATGATATTGTGTTGACCTTAGAAAGGTATTGACGTGAATTATAATGTGTTTTCATATGGGCCTATAAAGACTAAGTGTACAAGACTTTTAAAGTCAACTTGTTATATGCAAGTGATGAAGTGCACTTATATGTGCAACTCTAAGTGTATGTGAATGTTATATGTGTATGGGGTAGGTATGGGATAGGATAGTATCATGATTAAATAAATACTAAGTATTGAATTAAATATTATGTTAGAGCTTAAGGAGTTTTAGAGGTTCAAAAGGGCTACGTGTTTTAGGAGCGAAGGAACCACAAGGTGAGTAAACATTATGATATTGTTATATGTACAAGCTATCATGATATGTGTACCTTTGATATTCTTCAAACCCAAGTTCTTTCTATTCTAAAATGAAACTCTATGATTTCCTTGTTAAGCTTGGGTTATGAAAGGACAATTAGTCTAAAACCATTTTTAATTATCTAATGATAATACTTTTATGATTATTGCCCTAACTTGTATTCTTTCTAAAACTACACTATTCTTATATCTTTTGTTCAAAAAGTTAAACTGCTATTGCCATTATGATACAAGTTATTGTTGCCTTAAATGTTATTGTTATATGTGATTACCATTAGCTCTAGCTATGGTACCATTAAACCTTTATCCAAAAGTCCTCATGCTGATGCGAGTAATCATCGGAACCTGTTTACATGGTCTAAACCCAATGGATAGGGGTTGTGTATCCACCTCAGCTAGAAAGGGTGGTTCATGCTATAGTGCCTGATCAGCTTCATGCTTCTTTATGTGATAAGAGTTGGAATTTGGTTTAATGCCACCTCTCCTCTATGTATTCGAGAGATTATAGCAACAACCTTCACTCTATGTGTTATGTGTTATAAGTGTGATTTCTACAAACCTTGTTAAATTATAAACCTTGATTCATGGATTGTAAAACATGAACTATGTGTTATAAGCTATGATTTTCCTTTTTAAAAAAGAGGGATATGTGTTATTGTATGTGCCATATTATTTACTCATTAAGATCATCTATCTCACCCCTTTTTCTTTGTATGGTCCTAGGTGAGTAGTATGAGGAGGCAAGGTGATGGTTCAAACATTCTACTTCGCTTGGGGGATTTCTTATCCAAGTTAATTAGTTTAATATGTTATGAAGAGTCATCCTTAGAAGCTTCGGGAATAATTATTTTTGTGTGTTTATTTTGAGATATTATCTATCGAGGCTTCAACTAGATTATGAATATTATTTCCTTATGGATTATATGTGAAGTGTCTAATTATAGTCTTCCCCAACTTAAGGTTTTCTAAAAAAAAAAAGGGGTTTATTTGAGTTAATGTAAGAGGTTTTGGTATGATCCTAGGCAGTAATTGGATAAGTGTAAATGGGTTCTACGGGCATGCGTGACCTTATGTCTCCCTATGCTCTAGGACCATCATGTCTTTAAAGTTAGGATATGATAGATCTTCATCAGGTTCAAGACTCCTTTTCATTTTTCTGTAAGAGTTGTGTAACAACCCATACCTACCCTAGGAGTTCTTATGACAACTTACTTAAATTTACAGCTATTATGACAAAATGTGTGCTTTTATGAAAATTCATGTGTTATATGATTGATGAGTATGTGGCATGTTAGATTAGTTCTAATATGCATAATATTAATTATTATTGTGAAATAAGTGATTTCTATAAAGTGCATAAGCACAAAATGAGTTATTGCACATAAAGTGGATTTTCATGCACAAAGTGATTTTTAGGCATAAAATAATTTTTACGAGTATTTAAAAATATTTTTAAATAAATATTTTCGGGGAGTTTCAATGAAAATAATAAGAAAAATATTTTATTTTTAATTACCTATAATCAGCCCATAAATAAAATTAAAAGGCCCAACTCACCAAAGCCCAACACACTAAAACACTTCTAAACTGACTCATTAATAGCAAACTTGTAATTTTGCCAAAACCCTAAAAATAAAATCTAAATTTTGGCCAGCCTTATTGTGGCAGCCACCATTCTATTTTCCATTATAATTTTCTATAGAAAATCCTCTCTAAAACATTCTCTCAACTGAAATTCACAAGGTGCTTTCAAACCTTGCGATTTTTTATCACCTTCGTAAGTTTTTCTCTTCTTTCAACCTACTATTTGATTTTTATGAAACTAACTATGAGAAATTCATTTATGGCTGTGTATTTACTATTTTATTAATTTTTAATTTAGCTTAGGTCAATTATTTGAAGGAGAAACTAATTTTGGACCATAAACACAACTCTTTCTTTGCACATCCATCAAAGGTGAACCCTAAAACTCAAAGTTAGAATTTTTATGCAATTATATAAGGGGGGCTTTCAATTTTCTCATTGATGTGTTCTAAACTAATTTTTGTTATGTTTAGCTGAAAAATATTGATTTGAATCATGTCTTTGCATATTACTGTAATGACTGGAAAGTACGGAAAGCAAGAAAATCTATGATTTCCGTCCTAAAACCTAAAATTGGAAATTTTCATGCATATGTTTTCAAAGTTCTAAAATGATTTTTGTTATATTTATATGAAAAATATTAATTTAAATAATGTGTTTTCATATTACTATAATGATCGAAAAGTGCAAAAAATAAGAAAATCCAAGGTTTCCATAGAATATATGCATTCAACCTATATAGGGATTTTGATCTCAAAGTCTATAGTTTTTGTATGATATATTTTAATGTTTTTTGTCATATGTATATCAATGATATATGATTTAATTGCATGTTGGTTGAAGGAGTGACTCTAGACCAAAGCATCGAGACAATTCGGCCTACGTAGTTTTTCTTAACTACTACTATATTGTGATTAATATGTGTATAAGATCAAGTGGCATGTGAATTAAGCCTTATGATGTGTTAGTTATGGATTAATGACCTTAAATTGACTATGAGGTTGATTGTACAATTTGGTTAAAAGAGATAAGCATGATACTTTTAAGGTTACATGTTAAGTTGATATATATGGAAAGTGTCAAGTGTACCAAGTTGAATGTTAAATTGAATTGATATTAAGATCATGATATATTGTGTTTGACTTTAGAAAATTCATAGTGCAGGTTATAATGTTCTTTCATGTGAGCCTATGAAGGCAAAGTATATAAGAATTAAAGTTAATAAGTTATGTGTAAGTGATAAGTGCACTTCTAAGTGCAACTCCAAGTATATGTTAACGTTATATGTGCATGGGGTAGTTATGGGATATGATAGCATGATGTCAAGCAAATGCTAAGTATTGAATTATAATGTTATATTAGAGTTTGAGGAGTATTAGAAGTTCAAGGGCAACAACAATCAGGGGCTAAGAAACCACAAGGTGAGTAAACATTATGTAATTGTTACAAGTACAAGCTACCAAGTTTTTTTTTCTATTTTCAAATACAATTATATAATTTCTTTGATAAGCTTGGGTTGCTAAAGGATAATTGGTCCAAAACCATTTTGATTATCCAATGATAATAAAGAACCTTTGTGATTATTGCCTTAACTTGTATTCTTTCTGGAACTACAGTATTATTTATCTTTTGTTCAATGAGCTAAACATCTATTATTATTATATTACATATGATTGCATTCTTCAATGCTATTGTTATAAGTGATTGCTATTAGCTCTAGTTATGGTACCTATAAACCCTTTTATATAGAAATCCTTGTGTCTATGAGGGTAATCATTGGAACCCGTGCACACACTCGATGGATAGGGGTAGTGTATCCACCTCAGCTAGAAGGGGTAGTTTTAGCAGTAGATCCTGATCAATTTCATGCTTTTCTACATGTTAGGAATTGGAATATGGATTGATGCCACCTTTGTTCTATGTGTTTGAGTGAATGTGGAAATAGCCTTCACTCTCTACATGCTAGGTGTGATTTTTGTGAACCTTATTGAATTGCGAACTATGAACCATGAGCTGTGAATTGTGAATTGTGAATCATAAATTATGAGTTATAAGCTTTGAGCCCCTTTTGAAGGGATTTGTGTTATTATATAAGCTATATTGTTTACTTATTAAGATTATCTATCTCAGTCCTTTTCTTTATGTGGTTCCAGGTGACCATTATGAGGAGGTAAGGTGATGGCTCAAGCAATCTACTTCGCTTATGGAATTTCCTTGTCTATGTTTATTAGCATATTATAATTTGAGCCTCAGCAGTTTCATTTTTGGAATATTATTTATTTGTTAATTTATTTAGAGTCTTAAATGTTCTTTTCATATAGATTATATTTAAAGTATTTTAATACTATGCTTCCACTAGTAAAAGTTTTCTTTATTATTGGATGATTAAGTTAATGTATGAGGTTTTGGTACGATCTTAGGCAGTGTTTATATATGCATGAGTGGGTTCTATAGGCATGGGTGACCTTATATCTCCCCATGTTCTAGGATCATCATATCTCCAAAATTGGGATGTGACAAGTTGGGAAGGCTATATGGGTGGTTGGTTGACTTGAAGGACAAGTGTTTGGTGAATTTTGCCACTTCTAGTTATAGCATCAATTTCTTCAACCAAATTACTTAGGTTAAGCACATAACAGAAATCATAAGCTGATTGAATTAAAGAGATAGGTTTAACTCCAAGATCATGGGTAGTGATGAAGTTAATTTCGTGATTTGGTAATGGATTGGTGGAGATGTTAGGCTTAGTCTTTGATGGAATAATATTACTACTATCAATTAAGTCTTGGATCCAATGTTTTAGAACCTTACATGCTTTAGTTTTGTGCCTAGCTCCTTGGTGATACTCACAATATTCATTAGGATTATAGCTTTAAGTAGTGGATTAAGGGGTGTTTAAGTTCTAGAGGCTTCACTATCTTTACCTCTAATGTCTTATTACAGACTACAACTAGTAAGACCCTAAGGTTAATGAAGCTTCTCCTTTCCAGTCTTAGAGATTGGTGATGAGAAATGGTTGATACCTCTCCCCCCCATTTTGATTTATTGAGGAGGTAATAGTAGATAGTAAGGAGAGTTTTTCTTATATCTAGAGGTTAAGGGCTCTTTTTTTATGTGACCACTCTAGATTAGGTCTTTTATTTTTAATATAGTGGAAATAAGAGCCTTGAAATCTAAAAGGTAATGGGTTAGAAGGTGGTTTTGGTAAACTAGAAGAAGGTTTTGATAATGATGTTAATATACTCTTGCTCAATAAGGCGGTTCACCATTTGAGTAGCCTTAATCCTTCACCTAATAAGGAACATAGAAAAAGATTCTTTGGTGAGTTGCTTAGTGGTCTCTAGTCCCTCATAGTAATATTCACCTCAATGTTATAGTGGTATTGTTTGACAAATGCATTGCATATGTCATCTTGAGTCCCTTTTTAGTTTTGATCAAGGTTAAGTAGCCATTTTACTGTAGTTTTGATTGGGGATTACTGAAACAATTGAGCAAGGAGCTCATCATTCACTCTAAAAGGTCTCATTGCCCTTGTATACATCTTCAAGTGGGTTTTTAGGATAGGTGGTTCAATTGGACTTGTCAAGGTTTGGAATTTTGAATTTAGGTGGAAACCTGGCATTAGGGAAGAGGGTTAGGTTACTAACATCATCCTAGTCATCGTGCCTCTTCAAGTTTTTAATAGTCCTTTCCATGGTTTCAAACTTCTCCATAAAGGCTTTAAGCTCAAGATGAGAGAAAGTTCCTTCCCTTGAAAAAGGGTTCTTAGGAGAGGAAGTAGCAGAGTGGATAGTGGTATTTGCGATTTGTATGGGTTACGGGGTAATCCTGGGAATTTGCATGGATTGGGTAGTGCTGGCATCAACTATAGTTTTTTTCCCTTTATCAGTTAAGTTAATGGGTGTTTGAAAGGAAGAAGCAGTGTTTGTGTGGATTTGGGTTAAGCCTATGGTTTTTGATTCAAGTTCATAGCAGGTGAGGTCACTGCTAGATTGAGAGAGACTTAGCTTATCATGATTTGAACCTCTTTAAGGGTAGACTGTCTTTGTTTTTGAAATAGGGTCTTCTAAGTTTCTAGGGTGGCTTGGAAATTTCTTTTGACAGACTCAAGTTGCCTTTCTCATCTTTAGAGAAGACTAGTAATGAATGTCTCTAATTGGGGCATCTCCTCCTTTTGATGGGTTACAGCTTAGTCAGTGCCTTTTGGTGGGTTGTTGGTTTCCTCGGCCATTTTATGTACCTTAGGAAAGCAAAATAGAAAAGGGATAAGTGTTTGACTCAGAAAATTGGGGAAGGAATCATGATGTAAGGCGATCACAGACTTTCATATGGTGATGGGTGAATTATGGACTTGGGTTAATAGTTTCTTTTTAGGAAAATGGGCTCTCCACTTTGTTCAAGGCTCTTAAATGCATGAATGAAAAGTCATTTCATGAATGTGCAAATAGGCTTTATTTAGGGTGCATACAGCTTAAGGTCTAGGTTCTAGATCTATTACATGAAAGGGTAAGGGTGGCTTGGATAGGGTACTCGTCAACTAAAGCAGTGATATACCTAACCACATATGAGTCAAGGAGCCTTACATGGATCCAACGGTACGTGCATACTCATTACACCTTTGAAAGAATCAAAGGATTCATTGTGGGGTGGATGATTTCACTATTAGCAAATAGATCCAAAGAGGGTTACCCACTTGATATTACTTTTTATCCATTATTTTTCTAAGAAATCTAGGTTGAAAGGCAATGAGCATATGCAAATGATGCATGAAAGCCATTTCTATATTAAAAGTACCAAACTTTAGTTTCAACCAATTATTAGTCCACTTTTCTTTTTTTTTTTTTTTAAAAAAAGAGTCCCCAGTAGAGTCACGTACTATGAGGCCTCGCCTGAGCACTGGTCCAATATGCTAAGTGGGGACAAAATACTCATTTGGGTTTGAACTCACGATGGAACCCTTAGGTTTAGATAGGTTGATTTTGAAAAATATGTTAAAGTTACCACTTTAATTTTATTTTTATTTGGGAAAAAGTTAAGGTAAAAACCTAATTAAATGACTCCAATTTTATCCCAATAGAAAAAATGCACTAGTCCTCAATTACTAAAGAGAATTTGGGGACCAGGTTTTTGGTTTATTTAGAAAAGGAAAGTTTGGAAAATTTAATACAAAATGACTTTAAATAAATTTCATGAATAGTTTACATAATGCATGAATAGAAATAAAGATGATGCTTGAGCAATAATATTCGGGTAATGCATGATAGTTATAAAGCAATAAACAAAATAAAATCTACTTATGAATTATTACAAACTAAAATGAAAAAAAAAACAATAAAAGAGAGGATCTTTTTTTTAGCCCTTATGGGTATTAGGAAAAACACACATTCCTTAACTAATTGTAAGAATCCATAAATTAAGGAGAAATTAGCACAAAAGAAACAATGAAATTATACATAAAAAAAAATAGAAGTAATCTCATTAAAGAAAGATAAAACAAAAGGGAAAATTATATTTAAAAATATTTTGGAGTTGATTCTTAAAAGACTAGTATGCCTACATATCCCTTTTGAATGGGAATTAAGCTCCATATAGTTCTTCCTTCTTATGAAGGAGGGGTTTTGGAAAAGATTAAGTTGATTCGCTAATTTAATTCAAATTTAAAATTAACAACTTTAGAACTTTTCAATATTAGGCATAAAGGAAGATATAAAAGAGAGAATTCTAGATTTGATTTAAGAAATCTCAAAAGAAGGAATTATACCTTGGTTTTGCATTTTCTTTGAATAAACAGGGCAAGCCTTACACAAGTCTAAGCTCCACCTTGGTTGGGATCTCACAAAATAAACCTTGCACAGAAAAAATTAAACAAAAAAGAGAAACAAAGAGATAATAATTGAAAAAAAAAAAAAAGAACTTCGAATTTAGATCTAAAATTAAAGAAAAGAGATTTTTTTGTTTTGAAATTGGAAGAACTTTTGGCTTAAAACTGACAGAAATTGGAAATTTTTTATCTCTACAATCTTGTCTCCCAACTGATTAGGAGTGGACCCTATTTATAGGGGGAAGAAATGAGAGGAAGTTAAGAAATAATTGGAGTAGCAGCTGGTGTAGCGCAGGCAAGGTGGGTGACACCATATGCTGGCAGAAGTGGCAGTGAGCTTCTAATACCACTCAATACAGAACATGCCGCCTAATAAATTGATGCTGCTTAGCCCTAATGCGTACCTAGATCTCGGTTAGACCAATTTGAATTATTTTAGCTCATTTTATCCTGTTTATGATCTAATTTAAGCTAGTTTGATTCTATAAGTTCATAATTAAATGTCGGTCATTTGGAAGTGCAAATTTGAGGATTCACATAATCTACTTATTTCAAATTCGAAATTTTCCCAAAATCCTAATAAAACAATCTCGACCTTATAAGACTATTTCTATAATAACTTGAGTTCTAGTAACCCAAATATCTTTTTCTTTTTGTGTATAAAATTAGACATATGAGACTATAATATATAAAAAACTAAGGTCATAATTTGTTCTACACAATTCATAGTGAATTTTCAAATTCTCATGTGCAGGGGTAGACTGACTATTCTTCACTTTCTTGATCATATCTCTTACCATGCATACTTAATTAAAAATTTCCTTCTACAATTTATTCGTACACATATACAAGTTCTCCTAATTTAGTCTCTAAAGTCCTTAAATCCGAGGATAAATCTCATGTTGTATACTAGGTCAACATTCTAAACAGTGTATGTTGAGTTAGCTATTTTCCATATCAAATCATGTTCTTTTAACCTAAAATTTTCAAGAAATTAGGAAACATATGTATTAATCCCCATACTAAATTTCATATAAAAAATCATTTACCCCTTGAAATAAATTAATTAGAGTAACTAAATAATTATGCCCTGTATAGAAATTCTATTTAGCAACTTGTATTCTCCAATTATTTTACCTTATCAAATTAACTCCAAATGATCTAAAATTTTTATAGAATATAAAAGACATAAATCTATAAATTTCATATTTTCAACTTTAATTCTTTCTCTAAATATGTTCGAAAATCCCCTTTTATCCAAAACCCTAACCAATAACCCAAATGTAACTTATACAACTTTAATCAAGTAATCAAGAGGTTAAAGATTTAATTTCTTATCTTTAGAGCTTGATTTCTTCCTTTGATAAAGGATAGATAGCCCTTTCCTAGCCCTCCCCTCTTTAGAATAGTTATGAGAATTTTCTTTTGTGTTTAAGATGGATTGGTGGAGAAAAATGAAGATGGTAGAAGAAGTATGTAGAAATTTAAAGGCTCTTATAAGTCAAAGAAATAGAAATTTTGAAAAAATTAGTTGCTTAAAATGGCATGTTTGGCTAACCATTACATGATTTTTACATTATTTTATTATTTATTTTCTTATTATTTATAGTAATTCCACTCCTTATTTCTTTTCCTCCCTTCCACTAACTATTTCATTTTTAAAGGGCATTCTAGTAATCCATGAAACTTTAATTTCCCTTTCAATTTATTTTTAATCATCTCATTGTCATTGTAATTTTTATATTATTATTTTTAATTTAAAATCTATCCTAAATTGTAAATGTCCTTATCAAATCATATAGGGTTGTATTTATATTTCATTTACTTATCATACTTCATATTTTCTTTTCAAATTCAATTCTATTCTAAACATATCTATATTGTATAATATATCTTATCCATAAGTCCTCATTAGTATAGATTTAGGATTTTACACTTTTAGGGTTCCAACCTTTGTTAATCAAACACATTCCATCAATATCCCAAGACTAGACCAACTTGGATGTAGAGAATTCTTACACATACTTACAATGAGAAGCTTAACATATTTGATCATCACTAACTTCGATACCTGGCTAGATGTTTAGCAAACATTATTCATCTAAACTTGGGATACATAACTAGCATGAGATTAGGGTATTATGATAAATAGAGGTGATGGTCTTTTCAAACTAATATGGCCAAAGCAAGGAATCTTAAGATCATAAACATGCTTTAAGAATTTGACTGACTAATTAACCAATTAATAATCAAATAAATTATTTAGCAAACTTCACTTATTTAGCAAACTTCACTAACTAGATTATAATTCATTAACAATTTTCAATTTTAGAGTGCGACTTATGCAAGAAAGTGTGAGATATCGCCTGAGTGCCCCTCTCTCATAGGAGGAATGCCTTAAGGAAAGGTGAATGATTTTTAAAGAGATCATGGAATGAGTTTCAGTGCTCATGATTAGAACAACTATCATTCGAAAAATTGATTTTTGATTTTGAAAAATGATTTCAAGAGTCATCATCCTAATTTATTTTAAAATGAGAAAATTAAGGAAAAACCTATTTGTGACTCCAATTCATTAATTTTAGTTAATTAATTTACCCAAGGATAAAATCATTAGTCTCAAATTAGGTTGGGCTTGGAGATTAGGTTTTTGATTTTGAATAATCATGATTTGGCTCTTAAGTGTAATTTTACTTAGAAAAATTGATTTCATGAGTGACAAATATTAAATGACAATTAAAATGCATGAGCATAGCATAATATTATTACATGGCATAAGTATGGGTGCAAGGAAAATTAAAAGAGCATTTAAATAAAATCATCTACAAATTAAGGAGAGTGTTACCTCTAGTCCTTATAGATTACTAGCAGAACTATATAAGTGCTCCTTAATTTCAAATCAATTAAAGTAACTAAATACATTAATTAAAAAATGGGATGTCTTCTCTAGCCCTTATAGGTACTAGGAAGACCACAAATTTCCTTACAAAAGTAGGAAAATAGATAATTATAGTTGAAGGTAAACAGAAAATGAAATTAATTTGAAATAGGATTTGAGGTTTATATTTAAATTCCAAAGTGTCTATGTACCCCATTGAACGGGAATTAAAACTCACGTAGCTTATTCTATGATTAAATAGAGGGGTTTAAAGATTGATTGGATTAATTTTGATCTAGGAGTTAGGTGAAAATACCTTTTTTTTAGTGGATAAGATGGACAGAGTGTTTTATTGGACCAAAGATTCATTTTATTAGGACTGGATGATTGGATTAATTAATAGATTTATTAATTAATTAAAATGATTAATTAATTAAGTAATTAGGATGAAGGTGAATTAATTACAAAAAGATTGATTTGAACCTAAAAAGTGATTAATTAATTAATTAAAAGGATTAATTAATTAATTAATTGATTGATTAATTTAAAAAAAAAAAAGATGATTAGTTATTTAAAACAATTCACTTAGGTTTAGGTGGAGTAATTGATTGATTAAAAGGATTAATTAATTAGTTTAAAGAGAGTGATTAGAGGGAGAAGAAGAAATCAACAAATGGAGCTAACAACAAATGCTCAAGGTGTGAAGGAGTTGATAGGAAATGGAAGGTATTTATAGCCATACGGTGTGAGGTAAAAACACCAAAAAAGGCTAAAAAGTGGGCAAAAAGGAAGGGCATTTCTAGAAATTTCAGGCTAGACTAGGGATCACAGGTGAGGATCTGCACAGCACCTAGTGTGGATCTATGTGAGTGTCTATATGGATCCATCCTAGGCATTGTGGCAACCGCGCGTCTACCAGATCTGCATTGTCCTCACCCATGTTGGAAAATAAAGTGTTTGGATAGCAATGTACTTGAAGGCTAAAAATTTTCTTTTGGGTGCTGCTCCCAATGAGGTCACACTCGAGCAATAGTGTAATAACTCACCCCTACCCTAGGAGTTTCATAATCTAATTTCTTTAATTTAGAACCATTATGGCTAAGTAAGTGCTTTTGTGAAAAATTCATGTGTTATGTGATTGATGGGTGTGTGGCATGTTAGAGTAGCTCTAGTATGCCTAATATGAATTATTATGGTGAATCAAGTGATGTATATGAAATGCATAAGCATAAAAGTATTTATTTCACATAAATTGAATTTTCATACCCAAAGTGATTTTTAAGCATAAAATAATTTTTATGAGTATTTTTAAAATATTTTTAAATATATATTTTGGGGAGAATTTTAATAAAAATAATTAAAAATAATTTATTTTTGATTACCTATAATTAGCCCATAAAATAAATAAAAAGGCCAAATTTCTAAAAGCATACTACACCAAAATACTCCTCACTTAATTCATTAAGGGTAATTTTTTAAATTGCCCAAAACCCTAAATATGAAAAGAAAAATTCAGCAAGCCCCTTGTAGCAACCACCATTTTGTATTACATCATATTTTATGCAAAAAATTTTGCCAAAAATAATCTCTCAACTGAAATTCATGAAATACCTTCAAACTTTGCGATTTCATGACCGTTTTGTAAATTTTTCCTTTCCTTTTAATTTGATATTTGATTTTTGTGAAACTAATCATAAGAAAATTATTTTGAACTGAGTATTTACTCATATCTATTAATTAAATTTGGCCTAGGTGAATCTTTGAGAGAGAAATTGGTTTTTCTACCGAAAACACAAACCTCTCTACACGAACCCTTTAAAGGTGAACCCTAAAACTGAAAGTTTGAAATTTCATGCATAAACTCTACAGGGGGGCAATTTGCATATGTTTATGTTCTAGCCTGATTTTTGTTATGAATAGATGAAAAATATTGATTTAAAATATATTTTTGAATATTACTATAATGATCATAAAATACCGAAAAGCAAGAAAGTTCATGATTTTCACCCTACAACTTAAAATTGGAATTTTCATGCATATGGATTACCTATGGCTATTGATTTGTGTATATTTGAATTCTAAACTGATTTTTGTTATGTTTGAATGAAGAATAATGGTTTAACTCATGTGTTTACATATGACACATCCTAACTTTGGAGACATGATAGTGCTAGAACATGGGCAGACATAAGGTCACCCATGTCCGTAGAATCCACTTATACTTATACAAATACTGCCTAGGATCGTACCAAAACCTCTTACATTAACTTAAATAAACTTTTTTTTTTTTTGAAAACCTTAAGTTGTGGAAGCATAATTAAAATATATTTCAAACATAATCCATAAGAAAATAATATTTAGAATTCAATTAAAACTTCGAAGGATAACATTTCAAAATAAATATCCAAAAATGAATATTCCTAGAGCGTCTAAGGATAAATCTTCATGACATATTAAACTAATTTTCTTGGATAAGGAATTCCCCAAGCAAAGTAGGATGTTTGAGCCACCACCCTGCCTCCTTAAAATGCTCACCTGGAACTACACAAGGAAAAAGGGTGAGATAGATGATCTCAATAAGTAAACAATAGTGATTGTACAATAACTCATATCCCTTAGAAAGGGCTTATAGCTCATAACTTATAGGTCATGATTCATAGTTTGCAATTTAGAAAGGTTTGCAGAAATCACACTTATAACATATAGAGTGAAGGTTATTGCAATAATCACTCGAACACGTAGAGTGAAGACTATTGTCATAATCACTCGAACACATAGCCGATGATTACTCGCATCGGTACGAGTAGCACATAGCTGATGATTACTCGCATCGGTACGAGGATTTTTGCATAAAAAAAAGTTAAATGTACCATAGTAATAGCTAATGGTAATCATATATAACAATAACATTTAAGCCATCAATAACATGTATCCTAATAGTAATAGCAGTTTATTGAACAAAAGATATAAGAATAGTGTAGTTCCAGAAAGAATATAAGTTAGGGTGATAATCATGAGAAATTCTCATTGGATAAACAAAATAGTTTTGGACCAAATGTCCTTTGGCAA
This sequence comes from Reutealis trisperma, assembly GCA_947687605.1. NCBI lineage: Eukaryota > Viridiplantae > Streptophyta > Magnoliopsida > Malpighiales > Euphorbiaceae > Reutealis > Reutealis trisperma. The sequence continues at coordinate 145,181 of CANTUT010001132.1, forward strand.
CCCAAGTTTTACAAAGAAATCACTTAATTAAATTTTTGGATAAAAGGAACTTGGGTTTCAAAGATCGCAAAGGCTTACATAACAATATATCACATTCTTATAACACAACATAATGTTGTTCACACTTATAACATGAACATGGCGTTTACTCACCTTAGGGTTCCTTTGCTCCTAGTATACATAGTCTCTTTGCACTTTTAAAGCTCCTCAAACTCTAATATTTAATTTAAATATTTAATTTAATACTTAGTATTTATTTACTCATGATGGTCCTATCCTATTGCTATCCCATGCACATATAGCATACACATACACTTAGAGTTCACATATAGGTGTACTCATCACTTGCACATAACACGTTGACTTTGAAAGTCTTGCACACTTAGGCCTTATAGGCTCACATGTAAACACATTACAATTATGTCAATACCTTTCTAAGGTCATCACAATATTATTACCTCAATAACAATTTACTTTAACCATCAACTTAATACACTTTACACTTCCATACATGTCAACTTAACAATTAACCTTTCATGTGTCATGCTTAACCCTTATGATCCTTTTTATTCAATTGTCACTTCATCAACTCATAACATGTGTTCATCACCAAGTCATCATAACATCTAGTTCCATATTTTTCAACCACATTTGCATTCTAAACACAATATAAGGTTAAGATACCTTAAGTATGCCTTAAGTATACTAAAATGCATCTAAGCTTATATAAGATCATACCTTTAACTAACTTGGAATTTTATCATTTATTGTACATACATACATGTTAATAAGCATTAAAACACATCACATAAAAATTATAAACATTTGGATAAAAATATTAAGGTAGGCCAAATGCATCACCAAAGGAAAAATTAAATTTTCTTTCTTTTCGAACTTTCTGTCTACCTCAAAAATATGTAAAAACATGGTTTGAACCAAGATTTTTTATGTAAAAACAACAAAAATCATTTTAGAATTTTTAATTCATATGAATCGGCGACACATAGTATCTTTGACACATGAAAATTCAACTTTTTGGGTTATAGGATACAAAACCATGAGTTTTCTTATTTTTGGTATTTTTCCATCATTTCAGAAATATGTAAACAGGTTGTTTCAACCATTATTTTTCATTCAAACTTAGCAAATATCAGTTTAAAACATGTCCATGCATGATTCAAAAGCCATAGATAGTATTTATACAAAAAAATTCGAAATTTTAAGGCTTAGGTGAAAAATCATGAGTTTTCATGCTTTCCGCGCTTTTCGTTCATTACAACAATATACAGACACATAATTCAAATCATTATTTTTCATTTGAGCAAAAAAAATATATATTAGAATGCTTTCTCACACAAATCGGCAGCTACATATTAATTTAGTAATAGAATTTTCCAACTCTTAAGTTCTAACACAAAAACCTTGAATTCTTTTGTTTTCTGAAACTTTTTGGTCATCGCAGAAATATAATTTAATCCAGTATTTTTCATCAAAATAGATCAAATATAAATTTAAAAATCATTCATGTAGGAATCCCCCCCTGATATGGTCTATGCATAAAAATTTCAATTTTGAGTTATAGGATTCACCTCTGGAGAAATCACGTAAAGAGGTTGATGCTTTCAGTGGAAAAATTGATTTTTCTCTCAAGAAATAACCTATCTTGAATTTTATCAGTAAAAATCAGTAAACATTTAGTTCAAAATAATTTTCCCAAGATTAGTTTCATAAAAATCAAATAGCAAATTGAAAGGAAAAGAAAAACTTATGAAACGGTCGCGAAATCGCAAGTTTGAAGGATTTTTTTTTTTTATGAATTTTGGTAGAGAGAAGTATTTTAAAAGAATTTTTCTATCAAGATACAAAAAAAATGGAATGATAGCTGGTAGAATGAGAGTCTGGCTGAAATTTTCATTATATATTAGGGTTTGGGATGCAATTTTCAAGTTTGCCCTTAATGAGCTAGGTTAAGAGTGTTTTAGTGTAGTGGGCTTTTGGGTATTTGGGCTTTTTAATTAATTTAGGGCTGATTATAGGTAACTAAAAATAAAATATTTTTCTTATTATTTTCATTAAAATTTGCCCCAAAAAATTTATTTAAAAATACCCATAAAATTATTTTATGTTTAAAAATCGTCTTTTTACATGAAAATTCATTTTACGAAAAATAAATTATTTCATGCTAATGCATTTTATTCAAATCATTTATTTCACAATAATAATTCATATTAGGCATATTAAAATTAATTTAACATGCTCCAAACTCATAAATCACACCACACATGAATTTTAATATAGTCACATAATTTGTCACAATAAGTCTAAATTCAAATAATTTATCACTCAAAACTCCTAGAGTAGATGTGGGTTGTTACATTCTCCTTCCCTTAAAAGAAATTCATTCTCAAATTTCCAAATCTAACCGCACAATGCACTTTACTTAACTTCTCTGGCATGCTTCTGCTGCGCTACTCAAACCCAATATCTAACTACAATTAACTTATCAAACACAGTAAGGCACATACTCACAATCTATTAAAAAGAATCACTTTGATAAACTTTCAGCTTAAGCTATGCCTATGTTAATCTCTTGTTCAAACAAATCTTAAAACTAATCCTTAATAATTTTTTATCCCCTTAACCTAAAAAATAAAGTAATAGAACCTTTAATTTCATCTTCAATCAAATGTAATCCCAACATTTCTTTTCCTTATATCTCTATTATTATTAGCATCTATACTAATACCTTAATCACCAATTGCATTCATTATTTATTATATTAGTCATACAAGAATCTAATAGATAGTGCCAAATTAATAACTCCAATTGATATTTGATAATTCCCATTCCATTCTAATAATTATTACTTCATCCATTATAACCTTAATAAATATTTTTGTATTTAATACCTTGCTAACATTATAATTTCTACACTCCCATCATTTATCAATTAAAACATATTTAAACTTAACAAACATTACTATATATATTATATCCCAAATGTACTTGCATCCTATTAATTTATAATCCCAAATAAACTTCTTATTACTACTTTAGACTTACTCTCTTTCAAAAAAATATATACGTCATTATCATGACCTAATTACCTAATGTCTCATAATTTTTATACATTTAGCTAGCAATATCATCTCACTTTAGATTTTTTTCCACCTACATCTTGCTATACTTCACATTCCTAATCATTTAACTTATCCATATTAAAATAATAAACCTTCTAATACCATTGATAATCAATAAAATCTCTATGCAACTCTTATATCTCTCCAAATCTATGCCATTCTAGGTTATCTCAATAAAAATTCTTTCCATACTAAAGATCACTACTAAATTTTCTAGTAACGTCAATTGAACATTATTGTGTCTAACACCTTAAAACTTTCTCATCAAAGGACTCTAATCCCTTTCAAGTATATTCAAAACTATTAAATTTTCAAAACTGCATAGAATCATTTATAAGAATTAAAACATTTTCATCCTTGCATGTAACATGCAACCTTAATGCAATGCTTGATACAGTTCATGATGTATGATTTCATAAAGCAAAACTCAGTGCATATGGATAGACACACTAGATGCAAGTACATAATCAAACCAAATATAGAACATTTTGTCTTAAAATCATGTTATACCCTCATAGATCAAGTCCTTATGGATCCTCAAATTTACAATTCATATGGCTTTAACATCTATCATCTTATAAAAGTTCAAATCCTTATACTCTAATTACACCCTATATACTCAATGGAATCTCATCATTAAAGAATCTCTACTAACATCATACTTATCCTTTTATCAACATTACAAGTCTGATAATACTTATACTTTTATATCTCCCCCTCTTAAAAGAAATTCGTCCTCAAATTTCAATACTTACTCATATATTCTCAAAAAACTAGGGATGCTTCTACTACATCCCTTCCTCGGCGTCCTAAGTATACTCATCTATTCCATGATTACGTTAGTAAACCTTAATCATAAGTATCTCCTTGATACACAAATCTCTTCCCATCCTTAGTTTGAAATTCTAACTGCTTTTCTCTATAGTCAGAATAAGCTTCATACTCATATAGCCAATCCATTCCTAAGATCATATTGAATTCTAGGACACTAAGTTCTAACAACTCCATAGGAAGTTTCCATCCATCAGTGTCTACCTCACAATCCTCAAACATATACTTCACCTACCTTATATTGTAAACTTATGTATATATAATGTAACTGATTTGTTTCATTCTCCTACTAATCATTACTAAATATCAATTCTCTTCTTTTGGCCTCAATCACAATTATCATTTAATAACTCCATATATTTCCTATATCAAACCATTGTTACATGTAAGCATCTCATGCCTCATAACATTATACCCATCAATCATTAATCTCACTTAGATAAAAACTTAGTCAACTTCTCTTTCTAACCCACATAACCCCGTTATTAAAATATCATCTTATTAGTTCATCTTATTAAAATAGTCTCTTTGCACTTTTAAAGCTCCTCAAACTCTAATATTTAATTTAAATAGTTAATTTAATACTTAGTATTTATTTACTCATGATGCTCCTATCCCATAGCTATCCCATGCACATATAACATACACATACACTTAGAGTTCACATATAGGTGTACTCATTACTTGCACATAACATGTTGATTTTGAAAGTTTTGCACACTTAGGCCTTATAGGCTCACATGTAAACATATTACAATCATTACAATACCTTTCTAAGGTCATCACAATATTATTACCTCAATATCAATTTACCTTAACTATCATCTTAATACACTTTACACTTCCATACATGTCAACTTAACAATTAACCTTCCAAGTGTCATGCTTAACCCTTATGATCCTTTTTATTCAATTGTCACTTCATCAACTCATAACATGTGTTCATCACCAAGTCATCATTACATCTAGTTCCATATTTCTTAACCACATTTGCATTCTAAACACAATATAAGGTTAAGATGCCTTAAGTATACCTTAAGTATACTAAAATACATCTAAGCTTATCTAGGATCATACCTTCAACTAACTTGCAATTTTATCATTTATTATACATACATACATGTTAATAAGCATCAAAACACATCACATAAAAATTATAAACATTGGGATAAAAATATTAAGGTAGGCCAAATGCATCACCGAAGGAAAAATTAAATTTTCTTTATTTTCTCACTTTCCATCTATCTCAAAAATATGTAAAAACATGGTTTGAACCAAGATTTTTCATGTAAATACAAAAAAAATCAATTTAGAATTTTAATTCATATGAATCAGCCACACAGAGTATCTCTCACTCATGAAAATTCAACTTTTTGGGTTATAGGGTATAAACCCATGAGTTTTCTTGTTTTTGGTATTTTTTGATCATTTCAAAAATATGTAAACAGGTTGTTTCAACCATTATTTTTCATTCAAACTTAGCAAATATAAGTTTAAAACATGTCCATGCATGATTTAGCAGCCATAGATAGTATTTATACAAAAAATTCTAAGTTTTAAGGCTTAAGTGAAAAATCATGAGTTTTCACGTTTTTCGCACTTTTCGTTCATTACAATAATATACAAACACATGATTCAAATCATTATTTTTCATGTAAACAAAACAAATATCATATTAGAATGCTTTCTCACACAAATCAGTAGCCACATATTTATTTAGTAATAGAATTTTCTAACTCTTAATTTCTAGCATAAAAACCTTGAATTCTTTTATTTTCTAAAACTTTTTGGTCATCGCAGAAATATAATTTAATCTAGTATTTTTCATCAAAACACATCAAAAATCAGTTTAGAAATCATTCATGCAGGAATTGCCCCCCTTGATATGGTCTATGCATAAAAATTTCAATTTTGAATTACAGGATTCACCTTTGGAGAAATCGCGTAGAAAGGTTGGTGCTTTTAGTGGAAAAATTGATTTTTCTCTCAAGAAATAATCTATCCTGAATTTTATCAGTAAAAATTAGTAAATATTCAGTTCAAAATAGTTTTCCCAATATTAGTTTCATAAAAATCAAATAACAAATTGAAAAGAAAAGAAAAACTTATGAAACGGTTGCGAAATCGCAAGTTTGAAGGATTTTTTTTTATAAATTTCGATAGAGAGAAATATTTTGAAAGAATTTTTCTATCAAGATATAGAAAAATGGAGTGATGGCTACTGGAATGAGAGTGCTGGCCAAAATTTTCATTATATATTAGGGTTTGGGATGCAATTTTCAAGTTTGCCCTTAATGAGTTATGTTAGGAGTGTTTTAGCGTAATGGGTTTTTGGGTATTTAGGCTTTTTAATTAATTTAGGGCTAATTATAGGTAATTAAAAATAATTTTTTTATTATTTTCATTGAAATTTCCCCAGAAAATTTATTTAAAAATATTTTAAAAATACGCATAAAATTATTTTATGCTTAAAAATCATATTTTTACATGAAAATTCATTTTACGAAAAATAAATTATTTCATGCTAATGCATTTTATTCAAATCATTTATTTCATAATAATAATTCATATTAGACATATTAAAATTAATTTAACATGCCTCAAACTCATAAATCACATCACACATGAATTTAATATAGTCACACAATTTGTCACAATAAGCCTAAATTCAAATAATTTGTCACTAAAACTCCTAGGGTAGATGTGGGTTGTTACAACATATTAGTGTGTGAACCCTCAAATTTGCACCCTTAGGATCCGACCGCAGCTTGACACTTGATAAGATTCGTGTGCTACACATACGGCGGTCCCACTCGCCGGTTAGTGGGCAAGGGTCAAGGGGACAGCGCCCCATTGAAAAAAAATTTCTTGAAACATGCACCTTTAAATGATTAACACTTGATTATGAACCCGTAGAATCAAACTGGGTTCAAATCGGATCAAAGATGAAGACGAACGGGCCAAAAAATGGAATGCAGCAACCCGCGGGCCTACTGCGGTAACTTACAGCCGGCTGTGCTTACTGCAACCACCTCTGCGGTTACCACAAAGGCCCCTGCGGTTACCGCAGAGACCTCTATAGTAGCCAATTGGCTACCGTAGTCGGTGCTGCGGCAATAACAAAGTGCTCTACGGTTGCCATAGCCGTCTCTTCAGTTACCGCAATCGTACCCTTTTAGAATTCTACCCAGAAACTGTGAATTTTTAGCCCCAAACTCCTCCTATAAATACATTACACCTCCTAACAACTTTCAGACACACAATTACATGCTTCTATACTCTCCATAAAACTTTCTAAACCCTATTTCTAAGCTTTTCAATCATCAAAACCCTCTTCTTAAACCTCCAAATCTCTAAAATCTCATTCCAAAACCTCCTCCATCACATAATACTTTATTCATAAGCTTCCCAATCATCTCAAAACCCTATTCACAAGCCTCCTAATCACCTCAAGTTCTATTCTTAAGCTTTCTAATCAAGAAAAGGTTCAATTCAAGCCCCGTTCTTTCAAAGGGAATTCGTGGTTATCAAGCAAAGTGTTATCCAAATCCCTCTAATAAGAGTTCACACTATTCAAGAGTCCTTCCACAAGGAGTGCTCATGATATCCCTAGGCCAAGGCGGAACTTAGATCCGGTGCCAAGCTGATTCCCTACGTTCCTCGCTGCCAAAAGCCAAAGGTAAAAGTTCTTTCCTTTTCAATTTCAATTTCAAGATCTAAATCTGAAAAGATCTAATTTTTGCTAATTAAAATTTGACCTAATTGACAAATCTCTAAGCCCTTTAAAATCAATCAAAACATGATAACAAAGGCAATGACTTAAAAACCCCTCCTTTGCAAGAAGGAAGAACTGCATGGAGTTTGATTCCCATTCAAACGGATACGCAGGCTTGTCATCTCTAAGGCACTCAACTCCGCTAAAATCAACAACTTCTTCTCTCTATCACCTTCTTCACATAGTTTTGGATCAAAATTGTTTTTCCTAAATAAAAGTCTAACTTCTAATTCTTTTTTATTATAATTGTTTTAATACTCTCTTTCTTATTTTAGTTGTTTAGATTATTTTGGGAATGTGTGCTTTTCCTAGAACCCATAAGGGCTAGAGGAAAGATCTCTTGATTTTCATATTTTGACTTGTAATAGTTTTAAGTAGTTACTTCTTTATCTTTTTGCATCTTGTGATAATCATTATCTCATATTTATCACGCATTTCATGAGTAATATTTGTTTCATGCATCATATTATATCTATTCATGCATACATAAAAACTTCTTTTTATAAAATCTGTTTTGTATTTAAAGCCAAATTAATTTTTTTGTATTGTTTTAACCAAAACCTAGTCCCTGAGCCCTCTTTGGACATTCAAGAATTAGTGCTTTTCCTTAGGATAAATGGTATAATTTTGAAGTCAATTAAATTGGGTTTTCCTTTAATTTTTCCAACTAAAAACAAATTAAAGTGGCGACTCTCTTTGCAAATTACAACTTACAAATTTCAATTTTTCTGAACTCATAGCGGGTTTCAATCGTGATCTTTCTTCCAAACAGGCATTTTTGATTCCCTTTTAGTGAATCAGACTGGGTGCTTGGGTGAGGCCTTATAGCTGGCGACTCCATTGGGGACTTCAAAAATCTTTTTCAAATAAAGGATAAAGTGGACTACTCTTGGTAAAGCAAAAGTTTGGCTTTTATTACAAAATGGCTTTTTCATGCATCACTACATTGGGCTCCTTGTCCAAAACATTAATTTCTTTGGAAAACAGGGGATAGAAAGTAACATCGAGTGGGCAACCTTCTTTAGGTCTACTTGCCAATAGTGAAATCATCCAGTCCATGACGTATCCTCTAATCCTTTTAGAGGTGTAACAAGTATGCATGTACCATTGGACCAACACGAGGCTCTTTGACTCACATGTGGTTAGGTATATTGCATCTCTAGTGTAATGGGTTCCTTTCAAACCACCCTTGCCCTTTCATGTATTGACTCATAGAACCTTCCTTTAGGATTGTATGAACCATAATGCTAAACTTGGTAATTCATGAAACCTTTTTCAATCATTCATGCATGCATAGATTGAACCTTATGAAGAGTCTAAAACCGATCCAAACACCTTCATACCTAAAAGCCATGGTCAAAATCCAAAACCTATGCTCCACCTAAACCTATGGTCAAAACCCAAAATCCATGGTCCACCTAAACTCATGTTCAAAACCCATAACTCATGGTTCACCTAAACCCATAGTCCGGTCCTTACCAAACCCATGTTAAACTCATGGTAAAAATAAACCCATATATGGTACCCCCATCCAAATCCATAATCCTTGTCTAAGTTAAACACTGACCTAGCTCTATTCTAGCTTCATCTTTCACAATTCTTACCCAAGCTAAATACTAACCTAGCTTTCATCCTTCACAACTCTTACCCAAGCTAAATACTAATCTACCTTTATCCTCAACAATTCTTACCAAAGCTAAACACTAACCTAGCTTCGCTCTTATCCTTAATCATTACCCAAACTAAATGCTGACTTGGTTTCATCTTTTACATTACTATCCAAACCTATGCTTCTATTTAAACCTATGGTCTAGTCTACCATTGTCCAATTATCACCAAACCCATGGTCCACCCAACCTCTAAATCTATGGTACATCCATGACCCAATCACAAAACCCATGGTCCCTCCATCATTAAGCCCATACTAAACCATCTATAAATTGCAAATCCAATTAATTGAGGCTAAACTCTAACCTAGCCTTCCTAACTAAACCTTGGTTTCTCAAAAACTAAAATCTGACCTAGCTACTCAAAGCTAAAAATCTAACCTCGCTACTTAAAAGCTAAAATCCAACTTAGCTACTCAAAAGCTAAAATTTGACCTAGCTACTCAAAAGCTAAAATCTAACCTAGCCATTGAAAAGATAAAATCTAACCTAGCTACTTAAAAGCTAAAATCCGACCTGGCTACTCAAAGCTAAAATCTGACCTAGCTACTCAATAGCTAAAATCCAACCTAGCAACTCAAAACTAAAAATCTGGCCTAGCTACTCAAAAGCTAAAATCCGACCTAGCTACTCAAAAGCTAAAATTCGACCTAGCCACTCAAAGCTAAAATCTGACCTAGCTACTCAAAGCTAAAATCTGACCTATAGCTAAAAACCTATCTAGCTGACATCACAGACCTCTACTCTCCTTTTAACTCATACCTTGCCAATCTACCCATAAGACACCATCGTCTATAAGCCCAACATCCTTGGCCCATTACCTTCAAAACCAATCCATTACCCCCAGATTGACAAATGCCTATAAGTCTACCCTAAGTCCAATACCTTTGGCTCAACACATTACCCTTGGCCTAATCTAATACCCTAAACTCAATACCTTTAGCCCAACACATTACCTTCAACACAATATCTTTGACCCCCGTACAATACCTTAAGGCCAATACTTTTTGCCCAATACACTATCTTAAGTCTAATACCTCTGGTTCAACCTAATACCTTAAGCTTGAGACCTTGACCTATGCAACATTAGGAAATCATCAAAAGCCCAAATGTAGTTAGCCTACAACATCAATGGGAGACTTTTTCCTCAAAATGTTCATGCCCATTTCATTGCTTCTTTTCCAAGCACTTACCTTATTCTTTGACTTGATTTTAAAGGTACCAATGGCAAGCCTAACTGACATGGAAGCTCTAACCAACCTACTCAATAGGAAAGAAGAGAACCTTCAAGCTATTCTCATCTTTCCCCTCGATGCTCAATGAGCCAATTTCAATCAGTATTTAGCTAGCCAACAATCCAGTTTCAATAATGCCCTAATCCATATTTCTTCTGCTTTCACTAATGCTTTGAGTTTCCAATGCCAACTTATCATCGATGAAGTGAGAGGAATGTTGAACCAAGCTAAGCCCATTAATGCTGCACCTACCATTGATATAACCCATAATTCTACATCCTCAATCTCAAACACCAGTGCCATTCTAGCCTCAGCCATGCCATTAGTCTTTGATACTTTGAATCCTTTTTAAAGTAATGAAAACCCCACCTCTTTTGCTATCAAAAAACCTTTAAACCTCAACATTGATGCACTAGAGCAAATCCTCACAATGGGAAAAGGGTGCAAAAAGAGCAATACCTCCACTCTCCTTGCCTCTACTGAACGGAAGGATATAGACACCAACACTCCCCTTGTTGATGTTGAGCGAGAGAGTATAGAGATAGCTGGCATGACTAGTAGGTGACCCTTGAAATCTCAACAAAGGGCTTTCACAAATTTGGGAGTTCCATTAGTAGCAGTTTGTAAGAAGGCTTTGAAGGCAAGAATGGTAAAACCCCTGGAACCAAGAGTCCCCCCTAATCCCTTACCAAAGAGTTACCACCCCAATGAGTATTGTGAATATCATTAAGGAGCGGGGCACCAAACCAATGCATGTAAACCTTTGAAACATAAAATCTAGGATCTGATTAATAGTAGAGATATCATCCCCCTAAAGCAAGACCCAAGACCTTAATTCAACCCTGAGTAGCATAACATGGAAGAGTTCAAGCCTAGCTAATCTGACCTATTTGAGGTTGAATTCCAAATCTAAGTCTGAGTCTAAACCTAAGCCTAAAAGTCTGAGTCTAAGTTTGAGTCTGAGTCTGTCATTTTATTTTATTTTGTCAACCATATCAGTCTCTTTTTTTGTTATTTTATAATAAAGTTTCCTTTATAATAATGCATCTATGTTTTCTTTTTCATTATTTATGCATTAACTTTCTTATCTTCCTTAATTGAGTCTGACATGGATGAGCTTATAAAAAAAAAGAAAAAAAAAGAAAAGAAAATGAAGAAAAAAGGGGTAAAGATTAAATCCACCATAATTAGCATAAGATCAAAATGTGGGGTGTCCTCATTCTCTCAAATCAATAAAGGATTCACAAGCTCCTAACTAAAGAAGGACCTCTCATCAAATAGTTAAAGCACAAGGAGCAAGTAAATGTAATTACCTATTGCACAATTAGGTAATCAAATGATGCATCTCAACAAGGAGTGACAAGTTCAAAGAAGACCTCTGTCAAACCTAGAATTCAAAGATTAGAGCCTTATGACATAGCAAATCATGGTGGAATGCTTTCTCCCAAATTTCATTAATCCAAGCTCGCTAAGTTGAAAATCTGAAAGGATAGCTTAGGCAAAAGTTAGAGCTAAAAAAAAAAGGGAGAGAGAGAGAGAGAGAGAGAGAGAGAGAAAGCTCATCCAAGTCACCTTCCCTCACGTCGAAAGTTGTTAAATTATCAATCTGTCTGGTCTCATGTCTCTAAAGTCATCCTTCCTCATTAAAGACTCATTATTTCAAGTTATGCTATCTTCTATGCCCTTATCTTACAATAGGACCATGTCTTCCCATAACATCATCATTTGTTATCAGTCCATCCCATCACTTAGTTCAAAGAGTTAATACATATCTCCAGTCCATCACATCCCTATCTCTCATTTAGGAACATGATCCCTAAGTTGTCTTCTTCCATTAGCCCTTTAGCCATTCCTAAGGGCTCCTTGTTTTTACCAGTGTAGTAAGTGTGTCATCAAGTCAAATCAATTAAGTGTCACTCCAAGAGTCTCTTCAATCTCAAACAATCAGAAAATCTTGACTCACTCTTTTCCATGATTTATGCTACAACAAGCAAAACCATACAACCTCTATAAATCTTTTCAAAAGTTTCAGCTTACCTTCAAACTATTCCCGAACTTTTCCATCCCAAGCCTCATTTGCAAATCATACCATCATTTCAATCTCAAGCCACATACCACCCTTTTTTGGAGCAAAATCTCATCAATGGGTAGAACTAAAAATCCTAAGTCTCTCAAGACTCATCATCTTTGAATCTAGTTTCCTTGGCAAAATCAAAACTCGAGGCATATCTCCCAAAGCCTATCATCCTCAAATTGATTAAGAAGGACTTGAACTAGTCAAGGCCCATCTCATGCCTCTTTGGCAAATATCCCATGATCTTTGAAAGATTAAAATTGGTAAAACACATAATCCTTAAGAATCAAAGCCTTTTAAAGCTTGCAAATCATTCTAATGCAACCATGTCAAAGGGCAAACCTTTATCCATGAGCCTATGGCATCCTTGTGACCAGAACTTATAGCACCATACCTGAGCTAAAGCCAGCCATCCAAAGCATCCTCGTAGAAAACTATCCTCAACACTTAGAAGCCTTCACCTTGAAGCCCAAATTTAGAAGCCTTCACCATGAAGCCTAAAACAAGAAGCCTTCACCTTGAAGCCCAAATCTGGAAGCCTTCACCATGAAGCCTAAAACCAAAAACCTTTGCCATGAAGCCCAAATCTAGAAGCCTTTGCCATGAAGCCTAAACCAAGAAAGCCTTCACCATAAAATCTAAACCAAGAACCTTTTACCATAAAGCTCACTCCTAAAACTCTTTCACTATGAAGCCTACTCCTAAAAGGTCTTCATTTATAAAACCCATGATCTCCTCTAAGGCAAAATCTAACTGAGCCTTCTAAATTGATTCCCTAGCCTAACCTTTTTCTCTAAGCCAAGATTAGCCCCCTAGGTCTAGCATCCTAACTTGATCTCTCTAACAAAATCTTAAAAAAAAAAAAAATCTTTGGCCAAGCCTTCCAAATGAACTCACTAAAAGGCCATAACTTGACTGAGCATCTAATATGATCTCTCATGAAGCCAAACCAGACTGAGCTTCCAAATGAACCTAGTGGAACCTGACTCAGCCTTTTAAGATAATCCACTCATTCTAAACAAATCTCCCCTAAAGCCAAAACTAGAAGGCCATAACCGACCAAGCCAATTGTCAGACCAGACCTTCCCCAAAACTAGACCTGACCTAAACCTTATCATCTCAAAGGACATGACCCCCCTATTCAGGCTTTCCAATTTAGCCTTAAGACAAACATGATTACAAACCGAACACACCTAAACCCTGCCCGACCTCTGTTAGCCATACTTGGTGTAACCTCCCAAAGTGACTTTAATAATAGCCATTGACCAACTAGCCTCATACCTAACATGCCCATTTCACCTATAAGCTAGCCAATCAACCAAAAACCAAACCACTTTCATTTATCATCCTAAAGTGGGGGCACCTCCCTTCCAAGTATTCACCTTTCCAAAGTGGGGGCATTTTTCTCCCAAAAGCTCAGCACTCTCCTACCAAATTGACCCTTCATAGGTTTGAGGTATCCAATCATTGCATAGTCAGATGCATTTCATAATAGAATAAGTTGTAAGTCAGACTTTCGAATCAAAATGGATCATCTCTTCCCTACTAGATAGGGTTGTCATCATTCTTATTAGATAAGGATATCATTTTTTAGCTCCTACTAAAAAGGACAACCCTAGGATTCATACATTAAATCTGAATTAGGTATCCCTTTTAATTAGACCATTATAGGATAGCCTTAGGATTCATACCTTAAATCTAAATTAGGTATGCCTTCTAATCAGACTCATCCTAGGATAGCCTTAGGATCTATACCTTAAATCTAAATTAGGTATCTCTTTTAATCGAACTCATCCTAGGACAACCTTAGGATCCATACCTTAAATTTGAATTAGGTATCTATCTTAATCATACTCATCCTAAGATAGCCTTAGGATCTATACCTTAAATCTGAAATAGGTTTTTCTTTTAATCAGACTCATCCTAGGATAGCCTTAAGATTTATACCTTAAATCTGAATTACGTATCCCTTTTGATCAGACCAATCCTAGGGTAGCCTTAGGATTCATACCTTAGATCTGAATTAGGTATCCCTTTTGATCAGACCACCCTAGAATAGCCTTAGGATTCATACCTTAAATCTAAACTAGGTATCCCTTTTAAGCATACCATCCTAGGATAGCCTTAGGATTCATACCTTAAATCTGAGCTAGGTATCCCCTTTTATCATACCCATCATAGGATAACCTTAGAATTCATACCTTAAATCTGAATTAGGTATCCCTTTTGATCAAACCCTCTTAGGATAGCCTTAAGATTCATACCTTAAATCTGAATTAAGTATCCCTTTTGGTCAGACCCTACTAGGATAGCCTTAGGATTCATACCATAAATCTAAATTAGGTATCTCTTTTAATCAAAGCCATCCAAAGATAGCCGTAGGATTCATACCTTAAATCTGAATTAGGTATCCCTTTTTATCAGACCCATCTTAGGATAGCCTTAGGATTTATACCTTAAATCTAAACAAGGTATCCCCTTTCATTAGACCCATCTTAACATAGCCTTAGGATCCATACCTTAAATCTGAATAAGTTTCCCCTTTTATCAGACCCATCCTAGGATAGCCTTAGGATTCATATCTTAAATCTAAATTAGGTATCCCTTTTGATCTGACCCATCCTAAGATAGCCTAAGGATTCATACCTTAAATATGAATTAGGTATCCCCTTTTATCAAACCCATCCTAGGATAGCCTTAAGATCTATACCTTAAATATGAATTAGGTATCCCCTTTTATTAGACCCATCCTAGGATAGCTTTAGGATTCATACCTTAAATATGAATTAGGTATGATTTATACCTTACATCTGAATTAGGTATCCCGTTTGATCAGACCCATCCTAAGTAGTCTTAGGATTCATACCTTAAATCTGAATTAGGTATCCCTTTTGATTAGACCATCTTAGGATAGCCTTAGGATTCATACCTTAAATCTAAACTAGGTATCCTTTTTAATCAAACCATCCTAGGATAGCCTTAAGATTCATACCTTAAATCTGACCTAGGTATCCCCTTTTATCATACCCATCCTAGGATAGCCTTAGGATTCATACCTTAAATCTAAATTAGGTATCTCTTTTGATCAAAGCCATCCTAAGATAGCCCTAGGATTCATACCTTAAATCTAAATTAGGTATCCCTTTTGATCAGACCCATCTTACGATAGACTTAGGATTCATACCTTAAATCTAAACTAGGAATCCCCTTTCATCAGACCCATCCTAAGATAGCCTTAGGATCCATACCTTAAATCTGAATTAGGTTTCCCCTTTTATCACACCCATCCTAGGATAGCCTTAGGATTCATATCTTAAATCTAAATTAGGTATCCCTTTTGATCAGACCCATCCTAAGATAGCCTTAGGATTCACACCTTAAATCTGAATTAAGTATCCCCTTTTATCAAACCCATCCTAGGATAGCCTTAGGATCCATATCTTAAATCTGAATTAGGTATCCCTTTTTATCAGACCCATCCTAGGATAGCCTTAGGATTTATACCTTAAGTCTGAATTAGATATCCCTTTTGGTCAAACCATCCTAGGATAGCCTTAGGATTCATACATTAAATATGAATTAGGTAGGATTTATACCTTACATTTGAATTAGGTATCCCTTTTGATTAGACCTATCCTAAGATAGTCTTAGGATTCGTACCTTAAATCTAAATTATGTATTCCTTTTTATCATACCCATCCTAAGATAGCCTTAGGATTCATACCTTAAATTTGAATTAGGTATCCCTATTCATCATACCCATCTTAAGATAGCCTTTGGATTCATCCTAAGATAGCCTTAGGATTTATACCTTAAATATGAATTAAGTATCCCTTTTGATCAGACCCATCCTAGGATAGCCTTAGGATTCATACCTTAAATCTGAATTAGGTATCCCTTTTGATCAGACCATCTTAGGATAGCTTTAGGATCATTTCATCCATAAATATTTAGATTATCTAAGCATCCTTGTGGTTCCTTTTTCACTAACCATTTTCACCCAGACATGTCTAGACGCTAATTTAGGCATCCAATTAGTTCATCTTACCATCACTCATTTCAGGATTCACTATCATCAAAATCTCCTTTTGCTTAAAGCCAATCCTGATGAGGGGGCAGTTGTGAACCCTTAAATTTGCACCCTTAAGATCTAACTACACCTTGACACTTGATAAGATTCATGCACTATGTATATAGTGGTCTTATTAACTGGTTAGCGAGCAGGGGTCAAGGGGGTAGCACCTCGTTAAAGATAATTTTCTTGAAACTTGCACCTTTAGACAATTAGCACTTGATTACGAACCCATCAAATCAAACTAGGCTCAAATCGAATCAAAGACAAAGAAGAATGGGCCAAAAAATAGAATGCAGAAACCCGCGGGCCAGCTGCGGTAACTCGTAGCCAGCTGCGGTGCCTCTGTGGTTACCACAGAGGTCCCTGTGGTAGCCAATTCGCTACTGTAGCCAATGCTACAGCAACCACAAAGTGCTTTATAGTTGTCGCAGCTGACTCTTCAGTTACCGCAACTGTACCCTTTCATAATTCTACCCAGAAACTATGAATTTTTAGCCCCAAACTCCTCCTATAAATACCTTACACCTCCTAACAACTTCCAGACACACAATTACATGCTTCTATACTCTTCATAAAGCTTTCTAAACCTTATTTCTAAGCTTTTCATTCATCAAAACCCTTTTTCTAAACCTCCAAATCTCTAAAATCTCATTCCAGAGCCCCCTCTATCACATAACACCTTATTCATAAGCTTCCTAATCATCTCAAAACCCTATTCACAAGCCTCCTAATCACCTCAAGTTCTATTCTTAACAAAAGGATCAATTCCAACCCCATTTTTTCAAAGGGAATTCATCATTATCAAGCAAAGGTGTTATCCAAATCCCTCCAATAAGAGTTCACATTATTCAAGAGTCCTTCTTCCACAAGGAGTGCTCATGATATCCCTAGGCTAAGTGGAACTTAAATCCAGCGCCAAGCTCGTTCCCTACATTCTTCATTGCTAAAAGCCAAAGGTAAAATTTCTTTCCTTTTCAATTTCAATTTCAAGATCTAAATATGAAAAGATCTAATTTTTGCTAATTAAAATCTGACCTCATTAACAAATCCCTAAGCCCTTTAAAGTCAATCAAAACATGATAACAAAGGCAATAACTTAAAAACCCCTCCTTCGCAAGATGGAAGAACAACGTGGGGTTTGATTCCCATTCAATGGGATACACAGGCTTGTCGTCTCTAAGGCACTCAACTCCGCTAAAATCAACAACTTCTTCTCTCTATCACCTTCTTCACATAGTTTAGGATCAAAATTGTTTTTCCTAAATAAAAGTCTAACTTTTAATTCTTTTTTATTATAATTGTTTTAATACTCTCTTTCTTATTTTAGTTGTTTAGATTATTTTGGGAATGTGTGCTTTTCTTATAACCCATAAGGGCTAGAGGAAAGATCGCTTAATTTTCATATTTTGACTTGTAATAGTTTTAAGTAGTTACTTTTTTATCTTTTTGCATCTTGTGATTATCATTATCTCATATTTGTCACGCATTTCACGAGTAATATTTTTTTCATATATCATATTATATCTTTTCATGCATACATAAAAACTTTCTTTTATAAAAGCTGTTTTGTATTTAAAGCCAAACTAATTTTTTTGTATTGTTTTAACCAAAACCTACTCCTCGAGCCCTCTTTGGTCATTCAAGGATTAATCCTTTTCCTTGGGATAAATGGTATAATTTTGGAGTTAATTAAATTGGGTTTTCCTTTAATTTTTCCAACTAAAAACAAAATTAAAGTGGCGACTCTCTTTGCAAATTACAACTTACAAAATTCAATTTTTCTAAACTCATAGCGGGTTCCAATTGTGATGTTTCTCCCAAATAGGCATTTTTGATTCCCTTTTAGCATATTAGATTGGGTGCTCGAGCGAGGCCTCACATATTGTAATGATCGAAAAGTATTGGAAAAGAGAAAGATTCATACTTTTCATCCTAAAACCTAAAGTTGAAAATTTTGCATGCATATATAAGTACATGGCTGCCGATTTGTGCATTAAAGTATTCTAAAATGATTTTTGTTATGATTACATGAAAAATCTTGATTTAAACCAAGTTTTTCCATATTACTGAAATGAACGGAAAGTGTGAAAAGGAAGAAAATTCATATTTTACTTGATGGTGTAATTCAACCTACATTACGAATTCCATCCCAATGTCTATAATTTTTATGTGATATATTTTAATGATTGCTGGCATGTATACATGAATGATAAGTGATCAAATTGTGTGTTGGTTGAAGGAATAACTTTGGACAAGTCGAGAGATAATTAGGTATACTTAGGGTATCTTAACCCTATGTTTTGGTTAATATGTAAATGTAAATAAGTAATATGGGAAATAGGTTTTATGATGAAGTGATAATGAATTAATGATCCTGATTTGACTATGAGATTGATTGTGTGAATTGATCATAAGAGATAAGCATGACATTTGAAAGGTTACTTGTCAAGTTGACATAAATGGAAAGTGTAAGCATACTAAGTTGAATGCTAGATTGAATTGCTATTAAGATTATGATATATTATGTTTGACATTAGAAGAGTCTTAATATGGGTTATAATGTGATTTCATGTGGGCCTATAAAGGTTAAGTATGCAAGACTTTAGAAGTCAAAATGTTATGTTCAAATGATGAGTGCACTTCTAAGTGTAACTCCAAGTGTATGCAAATGTGATATGTACATGGGGTAGTTATAGGATAGGATAGCATAGTGATTAAGCAAATGCTAAGTATTGAATTTTAATATATGATAGAGCTTGAGGATTATTAGAACTTCAAGGGCTACAAGTACTAAGAGCAAAAGAATTACAAGGTGAGTAAACATCATGTTTAAGTTACAAGTACAAGTTTTCATGTAATATGAGCCTTTGATATCTTGAAATCCAAGTTCTATTCTACTTTTAATTATGATCATATGATTTCTTTGTTAAGCTTGGGTTGCCAAAGGACAATAGGTCTAAAACCATTTTGATTTTTCAATTATAATATAGTACCTTTGTGAATTGTTGCCTTACCTTATTTTCTTTCTGAAACCACATTGTTATTACCTTTTGTCCAACAAGTTAAAATGCTATTGCTATTATGTTTCATGTGATTGCATTTTTAAATTCTATTATTATAAGTGTTTGCCATTAGTTCTAGCTATGGTACCTATGAACCCTTTACGCAGAAATCCTCGTGCTGATATGGGTAATCATTGGTACCTGTGCACATGGTCCTAACCCAATGAATAGGGGTTGTGTATCCACCTTAGCTAGAAGGGGTGATTCTAGCATGGAGCCTGATAAGTTCCATGACCCTTTATAAGTTACAAGTTGGGAGTTAGAATTTGGTATAAAACCATCTCTCCTTTGAGTGAATGAGCTAATAGCCATCACTCTTTACAAGTTTACAAGTTACAAGTTGATTTCGATGAATCTTGCTCATTGCAAACCATGATTTATGAATCTTGAACCCTTAAAAGGGGATATATGTTATTTTACAAGTCTTGTTATTTACTTATTAAGATCATCTATCTCACCCCTTTTCCTTGTATGGTTTCAGGTGAGCATCATGAGGAGGCAAGGTGATCACTCGAGCAATCTACTCCGCTTAGGAAATTTCCTCATCAAAGTTTATTACTATGATATGTTATGATGAGTCTTTAGACGCTCCAAGAGTTCTTATTTTGGAAGTCTTATTTTGGAATTATAAGTTGATGATTTATTTTGGAGTCTTAAAAATGTTCATTTATTTTTTGGTTATGTTTAAAGTATATTTTAACTATTCTTCCGCAACTTGAAGTTTTATTATAAATGGTTTAATTGGGTCAATACATGAGGTTTCAGTATGATCCTAGGCAGTATTTGTATATGTATAAGTGGGTTCTACGGGTATGGGTGACCTTATATCTCTCCATATTCTAGGACTGTCAAATCTCTAAAGTTAGGATGTGACAAGCGGCCCAATCCACTAGAGGGAATGGGATGCTCATTCAGGCTTAGACTTACAATAGAACCCTCTAGTTCAGATTGGTTGATTTTGAAAATGATTTTGGGAGTTGCCACCCTAATTTATTTTTAAATGGAAAAATTAAGGAAAGACCTAATTTGTGACTCCAATTTATTAATTTTAGTTAATTAATTTACCCAAGGATAAAATCACTAGCCTCAAACCAGGTTGAGCTTGGGGACTAGTTTTTTAGTTAGATAATCACGCTTTAGCTCTTAATTTTAATTTTGACTTAAAAATTAATTTCATAGATGACAAATATTATATGACAATTATAATATCACAATTAATGCATGAGCATGGTATGAGTGCAATGAGAAAATTAAAATGAAATATCCATAAATTATATTAATTAAAAAGGGGAAAGGAGATTGATTGTGATTTGGATTTAAGGTTTGGATTTGTATTCAAACATGCCTACATACTCCATTGAATAGGGATCAAAACCCATGTAGTTTGTTCCATGATTGAGTGGAGGAGTTTAGGGATTGATCAGATTGATTGATTTGATTTGGCTAATACCTTTGTTTTTGGTAGGCGGAGAGTTTTACTGGACCGAAATTTGATTTTATGGGGTCCGGATGATTGGATTGATTGGGAGATTAGTTAATTAGTTAAAATGATTAATTAACTAATTAATATGAAGAAAAGGATGGATGGATTAACTAATTAAAAAGATTAATTAATTAATTTGGATGAAGGGTGGATTAAGAAAAATGATTAATTTGATTTTAAAAATTGATTAATTAATTAATTAAAAAAGATTAATTAATTAATTGAGTGGTTAATTTTAATTAAAAAAAGAGAGTTTCAGTTAATTAAAAAGATCAATTAACTTGGTTAGGGTGAGATAATTAATTAATTAGAGAGTCGTTGGAGGGAGAAGAAGAGAGGAATTAGAGGATAGCAATCAACTCTAACTCAAGGTATGTAGTGAAATGAAAAAATGGAAGGGCTATTTATAAGAAAATGAGGTGAGGGTGATTTGGAAAGTGAAAATGTTAAAACACCAAAAGTGTTGGACTAAAAAGGGGTTAAAAATTGGACTGAAAGTGGTAATTTGGTTATTTTCGGTATAGAAGATGTGGCTTCGCGTAGAAGGAGACTTGAATCTATGCCCTTTGGTTTGAGTTGATCTGCCTTAAGCAGCCGTTGCACTTGTCTAAAGCATAGACATTCATGCAGATCCATGTTAGACTGATCTGGCTCCATATGGCACAGGCCCTGCTCGCTTTTCAAGATTTTTCTGGTCAGTTTTTAGAGGTTTTGGATCAATTTTTGAGATTTATGGGTCAGTTTTTAGGAGTTATAGAGTTTAGAAATCATATCGGTCAGTGTCAATAAGCTCAAAATTAATTTTAGAATAGCTGGGCAGTCAATCTAAGAGAAAATCTAATTAGTTTTGGTAAAATTGTAGTATGATATAAAAGGTCTAGTCAAGGTTGGAGAAGTGTCAATATCCAAAAATTAAGTATCCTCGTACTAATATGACTGAAAACCCATTTTTTGCTCTAGAGGCGCTGCCCCCTTGACTCCTGCTGACTAACCGGCTAGTAGGACAGCTATATTGGCTCTACGTAGCACTTTAATCTTAGCAGGTATCAAGCTACGGCTGGGTGCTGAGGTGTAAAATTAAGAGTTTACAGTTGGCCCCTCATCAAAATTGTCTTTTCTATAAGGCAATTATGATGATTGTGAACCCCAAGAGTTGGGATGGTATAAGGAACCAAAGTGATGTCTAGGTTGGTGCTTAGACATGTTTAGGTGGGAGACATAGTTGAAAAAGGAAGATGGTAAAAAGAACCATTTGGATGTTTAAACAATCATTCCTAAACATTTATGGGTGGAAAATATGGCTTAAAAATGGAACCGAGAAAATGGACCAAAGGGATATCTAAACTAGCGGCTAGATATTTTTGGGTGAATTGATGGATTTAGGGGAAAAGATGTGGAAAGTGGAACCATATAGATGTCTAGGTGATCTTTTCTAGACATTTATGAGTGAAATTGATGGATTTGGATAAAAGGGATGACAAAAAGAACCACATTGATGTCTAGGTGATTGTTTTTAGACATTTATAGGTGGAGTTGATGGATTTGCATAAAAGAGATGAAAAAGAAGAACCACATTGTGTGACATTGCCTGAGCACTAGCCCTATCCGTTAAAGGGAATAAAAAATGCTCATTTAGGAGAAACATCATGATTGGAACCCATAATAAGTTTAGAAAATTGTATTTTGTAAATTGTATTATGCAAAAGGAGTTGCCACTTTATTTTTATTTATTTTAGTTGGGAAAATTAAAGGAAAAACGCAATTTAATTAACTCCAAAAATATACCATTTATCTCAAGGAAAAGCACTAGTCCTTGAGTGATCAAAGAGAGCTCGAGGAGTAGGTTTCGGTTAAAGCAATACACCAAAAAATATATATATATATAGTTTGGCTTAAATACAAAATAGCTTTTATAAAAAGAAGTTTTTATGTATGCATGAACATATATAATATGATGCATGAAATAAATATTATTCATGCAATGCATGGCAAATGTTAAACAATGACAAGTACAAAATGTGAAAAATAAAGGAAAACTACTTGAAATTATTACAAGTCAGAATATCAAAATCAAGGGATCTTTCCTCTAGCCCTTGTAGGTTCTAAGAAAAGCACACATTTCCCAAATATAATCTAAACAACTAAAGTAAGAAAAAGTAATAGAATAATTGTAATAAAAGGAACTAACGTTTTGACTTCCATTTAAAAAAAAGCAATTTTGACCCTAAACTATTTGAAGAAGGTGATACAGAGAAGAACTTGTTAATTTTAGCGGAGTTGATGCCTTAGAGACGGCATGCTTGTGTATGCCTTTGAATGGGAATCAAACCCCATGTAGTTTTTCTTCTTGCGAAGGAAGGGTTTTAAGTCATTGCCTTTGTTATCATGTTTTGATTGATTTTAAGGGTTTATAGATTTGTTAACTAGGTCAAATTTTAATTAACAAAAATTAGATCTTGCAAATTTAGATTTTAAATTGGAATTGAAAAGGAAAAGGAAAGAACTTTTAGCTTTGGCTTTCAGCAATGAGGAAAGTAGGGAGCGAGCTTGGCACTTAATCTAAGTTCCACCTTGGCTTATATAGCATGAGCACTCCTTTTGGAAGAAAGACTCTTGAACACTTTTGAAGGAAGGACTTTGAATCACCCTTACTTGAGAACCATAAATTCCTTTTTGAAAGAAAGAACTTGAATTGCACCTTTTCTTGATTATGAGGCTTAGAGAGACTGTTTAAGGTGATTAGGAGGCTTATAAATAGGATTTTATATGATAGAAAAGGTTTAGGAATGGGATTTTTGAGATTAAAAAGGTTTACAAGGAGGGTTTTGATAATTGGGAGACTTAGGAATAGGGTTTAAAAAGCTTTAGAGAGAGTATGGAGGTCTGCAATTGTGTGTCAAAGTTGTTAGGATGTGCTAAGTATTTATAGGGGGAGTTTGGAGTTAAAAATACACAATTTTCAATGTGAAATTTTGTTAGAAACCCACTATGGCAACTTATCATAGACTGCAGCAACTGTAATGCCAGTTGCAACAATCGCAAAGCCTACTGCGGTAGTAGAGGTTATAGTTACCGTAGACAGTTGTGAGTTGTCGTAATTGGCCCATGGGTTGTTGCAACTCATTTTTCAGCTTGTTCTCACTTGTTTTTTATCTGATTTAGGCATAATTGGATTCTATAGATTCATGATTGAGTGTTGGTCATCTAGACGTATAGATTAGAGGGTTCACTGCTACCCCTTTATCAAACTCAACTGGACAAGAGGTCGAGTAGGATAAGTGCAAACCGAGGAGAATTCTAATGGTTTTTGGACAATTAAAGATCTTGGTCGGCTTTAAGATTTATATTGAAGTGCCATGTTTGTTTTTGGGCTTTTCTGAATTTGTTTGGACTATTTTTCAATTTTTTTGGACATTTTAAAATTTTAAACTTTCTATATTTATGAAAGATTCTAGATTTTGATTAAGATGCTGTCTATTTTAAGATCCTATGATCCTATTTATTTAGATGAAACTGAATTTTGACTTGAAATGAATATGTTATGGTGAAATCTGGTGACTTGGCTATGCGAACCAAAAGTAAATGATGAGGTAGGGCCTATAGTTCTTTCTATAAATATCTCTCCCCTCATCATTCATTTTCATCTTCCTCCCTCTCTCTCTACTTACACTCTTTCTCTTTAAAACTCTTTCACGAAGATGGCTTATTCAACTTTAAGGCACGTGAGAAGCTATTTGGTGCCCTAAGGTGATGCGAATCCTGAGGTTCTACTACAAAAGCTTAGAGATCACATGAGCTTTACTAGTAGCATGGAGGTATTTATTCTCTTTCCTACACTTGGGTTAGTTTTATATAAGCAATAGAGATAATATGATGCAGCTTGTTTTATTATGCAATCTAATTTGTTATGTAGTATATATATATATATATATTTTTTTTTTGGTTATGATGGCACTTAATGATAATTAAGAAAAAAATAGAAAAAGTGAAGAAAATCCAAGTTGCTAATGCATGCAAAAATTTATTTTCTATGTACTTCATGTAAAGACATGTGACTTGAGACTGAAAAGAGGTAGAAGTAACCTCATGAGGGTTCCTACTTATCTAAATAGCCATCTCAATGTATGAGCTATGATTGAGCCTTTTAGTTTGCTTAGTCTGCTAGACTTGGGTAGTTCTCGCTAGGGAGACTATGCCTTATTAAAGGCTTTGGTAGAGAGGTGGTAGTACACCACTAATAGTTTCCATTTCTCATGTGGAAAGTTGACAGTGACCCTTATAGATCTTCGTTTGCTCTTTAGTTTGCCTTTTTAATGTCAGGCCTTGGACTTTTATGGTTCTTGGACCTCACTAGACAATCAGTGGATGACTAAGCTATTGGGTTTTGACCCTCTTTGCACTGATATTCATGTATCGAGAGTTTGGCTTTAGAATTGGATTAGAGATTTAGATCAGTATAGGAGTTACACAACTGAGTAGGTGGCTTGTTTTGTGCCTTATGATGATTTTGGGTTGCTCCATCTCTCATAAGAGGAGGGATACTTGACTTTAGCATGTCATATCCCAATTTTGGAGATATGATGGTCCTAGAACATGTGGAGACATAAGGTCACCCACGCCTGTAGAACCCACGCATGTATATATAAACATGCCTAGGATCATACAAAAATCTCATACATTAACTTGAATGACTAATAATAAAGGTAATATTTAACTACCAAAAGAATAATTTAAAAATACTTTAAACATAATCCTTAAGAAAAGAATATTTAAAACTCCAAATTTATCATCGAAGCATAATATTCCAAAAATAAAACTCCCTGAGCATTTGAGAGGGACTCTTTATATCATAGTATAATAATAGAGTTGGACAAGGAAATTCCCTAAGTGGAGTAGATTTGCTTGAGCTATCACCCTGCCTCCTCATATAGATCACCTGAAACCACACAAGGAAAAGGGTGAGATAGATGATATCAATGAGTAAACATTATATCTTATGCAATAACACATATCCCTTAGAAAGGGTTCATAGATCATGGTTCATAGTTTGCAATTAAGCATGGTTTGTAGAAATCAAACATATAACCTATAACATATAGAGTGAAGGCTACCGCCGTATTCACTCGTAAACCATAGCATATAGAGTGAAGGCTGCTACCATATTCAGTCATAACTCATAACACATAGAGTGAAGGCTGCTGCCATATTTACTCATAACTTATAACATATAGATTGGAGGCTACTACAATATTCACTCATAGCTTATAACATATAGAGCAAAGGCTGCTATTGTTTTCACTCATAACTTATAACATATATAGTGAAGGCTGTTGCAGTATTCACTCGTAACTTATAACTTATAGAGCGAAGGCTGTTACCGTATTCACTCAGGCTCACAAAGGAGAGGTGGCATCATACCAAATTCCAACTCTTAACATATAACATAATAGCAAAAGATGTTTAGCTTATAGAACAAAAGATAAACAATAATGTGGTTCTGGCATGAATGTAAGGTAAAGCAACAACCACAAAGGCTCTTTTCTTATCAATAAATGACCAATAATAGTTTTGAACCAACTGTCCTTTGGCAACCTAAGCTTAACAAAGAACTCAAATAGTTATAATTGGTAATAGAAAGGAACTTGGGTTTCAAAAATCTCAAAGGTTCATATATCGTGATAACTCATACTTGTAAAATGAATATAATGTTTCCTCAACTTATGGTTCCTTAGCTCCTAGTGCTTGTAGCCCTTAAATTTTTAATAACCCTTAAGCTCTAACATACATTATAATTCAATACTTAGCATTTTCTTAACATCATTCTATCCTATCCCATAACTACCCCATGCACATATAATATTCACATATACTTGGAATTGTACTTAGAAGTGCACTCATTACTTGCACATAACATGTTGACTTTTTAGTCTCGCACACTTAGCCTTTTATGCTCACATGAAAACATATAATAACTCATGCAATGACTTTTTTATAGCCAAACACAATAAATCATGATCTTAATATCAATTCAATTTCACTTCTAACTTATCACACTTAATACTTTTCATATACCTCAATTTAACATGTAACCCTAAAAGTATCATGCTTATCTCTTTTGACCAAATTACATAATCAATCTCATAGTCATTTTAAGGTCATTAATCAACAATCAACACATTATAAGGCCTAATTCACATGCCACTTAATCATATACATATATTAATCAAACATGGTAGTTAGGGTTTGGAAACCCTAGTGTAGGCTGAATGTCTCTAGGCTTTGTCTAGAGTTACTCCTTTGACCAAAATACAATTAAATCATGTATCATTCATATAAACATGTCAACCATCATTAAAATATATATTACAAAAATTATAGACATTGGAATCAAAATCCCACTATAGGCTAAATCACATAACCATGGATTTTTTTGCTTTTTCCCATTTTTGATCATTATAGCAATATGTAAACACATGATTTAAATCAATATTTTTTTAATCTAAACATAACAAAAATCAGTTTAGAATACATTAACATACAAATTGGTAGCCCCTTTTATGCAAATTCATGAAAATTCCAACTTTTAAGTTTTAGGGTTCACCTTTGGTGGATTTACAATAAAAGAGTTGTGTTTACGGTTAAAAATTGGTTTCTCCTTCAAATAAAACACCTAGGCCAAATTAAACATCAAGAAAAATAGTAAATGAATAGTCCCATATGGATTTCCCCTAGTTAGTTTCATAAAAATCAAATAGTAGCTTGAAAGAAGAGAAAAACTTACAAAGACGATCACAAAATCGCAAGGTTTGGATGCACCTTGTGAATTTTAGTTGAAAGAGAAATTTTTTAAAGAATTTTCTATCAAAATCTAATGGGAAAATAGAATGGAGGCTGCCTAAACTCATCGGGCTGAAATTTAGGCTAAAATTAGGGTTATGGTGCAAAAATTACAAGTTTGCCATTAATGAGCTAAGTTAGGAGTGTTTTGGTATAATGGGCTTTTGGTGAGTTAGGCCTTTAATCTAATTTATGGGCTGATTTAAAATAATTAAAAATAAAATATTTTGTTTCTTATTTTTATTAAAATGCTCCCAAAAATATTTAATTGAAAATATTTTTAAAATGCTCATAAGAATTATTTTATGCTTAAAAGTCGCTTTGTGCATGAAAATTCACTTTGTATGCAATAAATCATTTTATGCATTTGCACTTCACATAAATCACCTATTTCATATTCAAGATTCATATTATGCATATTAGAACTAGTCTAACATGCCATTTGCTCATAAATCACATAGCATATGAAATTTCATTAAGCACACACTTTATCATAATAGCTCTAAAATCAAGTAAGTTGTCACAAAACTCTTAGAGTGGGTATGGGTTGTTACATTCTCCCCCCTTAAAAGAAATTCATCCTTGAATTTAAATACTTACTCATATATTATAAAAAAATTGGGGGTGCTTCTACCATATCCCTTCCTCATCTTCCTATGTATACTCATCCATTCCATGACTATGCTAGTGGACTTTATTCATAGGTATCTCCTTGACACACAAATTTATCCCTATCCTTAGTTTGAAATTCTACTTCTACAGTCAATATGAGCTCCATGCTCATACAGCCAATCAATTCTTAAGATTACATTGAATTATAGTATATCAAGTTCTAACAACTGCACAGGAAGTTTCCATTCATCAATGTCCACCTCGCAGTCCTTAAATACATATTTCACTTCTATGATCTCTCCTAAAAGAGTTGACACTACTAGGGGTTCATTCATTAACTCCTTATCTCCGACCAAACTCTTAGCAAAACATGGAGACATAAATGAGCAGCTATGTAGACCTTTTTCTTAGGAGGCATTCTACTATAACGGGTAAAGGTATTAATAAATGTTTAATTAACTACATTTTACCCCTTGTTCTTAATGTATTTTATCCTTAAATTGTGTTTGATTTGTTTGTTTAGTGCCTTTCTAGAGTTCTTTTATGTTTTTAGGGGCCATGGATTAATTTATGAAGAAGCTACGAAGCCAACGAGCGAAAATGGAATAAAACGGGCAAAGGATTGGAGCTCATCTCTGTGACATGGCCAGCGCCATGACCGTGTCCTTGCTTGTGTCATTTAGTGCTAATTCCAATATTTCTAGTAGCTTCACATGGCTTGCGACACGGCCATGGTGTGCAGCCATAACGTCAACATGCCCAGAGACACGGCCATGTCACTAGTCATGTCCTGAACCTAGAATCATGCCTATATAAAGAAACTAACGCAAAAAACTAGAGGAGAGCTGCTATAGAGCAAAAAATGAAGATTTAATGGTTGGCTAAGCCCTAGAGTCACAGGTGAGGCTTTAAGGCTAGAGATATTAATGATTTAATCGAATCAAAGACTAAGATCTAAATGGATGTGGAAGATTGAAGAGAAGATTTCAAAAAAACATCTTCAAGATCTGTTTGAGATTTCTTTGTCCTTTATTTTATACTTCTTTGTTCTTTAATTTTAATATGAATTAATTCTATTTGTAATGAACCCTAATTTTAATTGTATTGATTGAAGGATTTAAACTTTAATCAATTCATCTTTGGTTGTTTTATTTTCATGATAAATCTTATTATTCCAATTAGCAATTGCTAGGTTGTTGATTGGATATTGTTTCTACATTGGACGAATAGAGATACCCTGATATGGATAGATCACTCATAAGAATAGAGAGTTGATTGGGGTGCTAGAGATAGACCTACAAAACTTCTTTGGATGTTAATCTCTTGAACTTAATGCTACTCCTATTTGATTATAGGTTGAGAAGAGATTCCACTATAATACTTAGGAAGTTAGGAATTTAATCACTTGGGAAAGGTTTTATCTAATTTAGTGAGAGTCCAATTCAATCTATTGTTTGATATGCATAAACAACTAGGGGGATTTATATTTAGATTAGCTTTGCCTAGATTATTTCCATTAATATCATTTACTTTCTTTTTTAGGTTAGCTTAGTTAATTTATCTTAGTTTAATTAATCTTCATCTTGATTATTCACTAGACAATAGTTGAAGTTTGTGCTAGTACTTATATACTATCCTCATGGAGACGATACTCATACTCACTACTTTATTACTTGATAATGACTTGTGCACTTACAGTTTGTTAGTATGCATTTCGGCACATCAAGTTTTTGATGCCATTGCCGGGGATAGTTTTATAATATTAGCAATATTAATAGAGATTATTGATATATTTTTTATCTTTATATTTTCATTTTTGTTTTTGTTTTTGCTTTCCTTGTTTTATTTATTTTATTTTTACTATTTTATTTGTTTTTTCTATTTCACATTTTTGTTTTGTTTTAAGTTTCTATTACCAGAAAAAAAAAGAGAAAAAGAAAAATCTCTCTATGGCTGATCAAAACTATCAGCACTGGAACTTTTACCCTGAATATATAATGGGGATACCAGGGAAATCAGTATCACGATCATGGGTACATCTATCACACTGATTTCCTAGAGGAATATGGATGGGAAGCACCAACAGAAAAGTCATCCCTTGAGCTTGCATTAGAAAAATTCACAGCGTCTACAGAGAATTGGGTTAGGGAATTGGACAAAAGAAATGAGGCATTAGCAGTTGGCTTCCCAACTCAATTTGAAATGGACACTACATTGGGGGATAACGAGCATGCACAAGAGGAGCAGAGGTTGGAAGAGATGTTTGTGACTTTAGTGGAAGCTACAAAGAAAAGATTTCAGAGCATCGAGATAGCTTTGAAACACCAACAGACTTCTCTTCACAATTTAGAGAATTTCGCTGGGCAAATTTTGAGACTGCTAAGTGAGAGACCTGAAGGCAATTTGCCTAGTGAAACCAAAGCCATTCCGGAAGAGCAACAAAAGACCACTGCCATCAATTGGTCTTAGGATGATGAAAATGAAGAAAACGAGAATGGTGAGGCAAATTTGGGAATGCTACACAAAGAAGTTGATGAGGATGATTACTTAAGTGAGCAACCTTAAATCCAGCAATGGGACTTGAATGGAGTGGAGTCAGGTGTTGAAGAATTCTTTTTTGAAGATAGTGAGATATGGGAGAACATGGAGGGGGAAGCTATGCATGCTAACAATCACACCTCCCCTATCATTCCAGCCCTCCCATCTTTTGAAGAGAATATAAATAAACTACTCACAACCCTAATAACCACCCTTCCTATACCTCAAATTCCATCAAATGAACACCTAGCCATAACTGTTCTTAGACCCTTGCAACTTTCTCTAAGTGTATATTTGTTAGAGAATCAAGTATGTGGCTAGTACTTGTAGTCTCTAAATTTTCCTTGGAGAGGGAAATCTATTTTGTAGAGGTGTTAAAGCAAAACATTAGTGAATTTAGGTGGAGCATCTTGGAATTACAAGAGGTGGATGCCATTGGCAATGTACATGCTTTCTTTAGTGACAAAGCTGAAATCCCTACATTTAGTCTGTGGGTAACACTGCTCGACGATGGTTTTAAACCTAGCAAGCTTTAGTTTGCATGAAATGGAGAATCAAAAATAATTATTGTTCCTATAAGAAGGCTATGCAAAGGCCACAACCTTTGCATATTCTTCTTTATCTTAGTTTATGGAGGTAGATAGCATAGGGAAACCTCCGAGCAATTGGTGGAAGATGAATAACGATAACGTCCAGTTAATACGACATTAAAGAAGCGCTAAATGGGAGGTAACCCGTTGATGGTCTATTTTAGTTTTTATTTTTATTTTCTTTTTGTTCTCTTTTGTTTTTATTTTACTTTGAATGGATTTTACTTTGGTTATAGTTCAATTTTTCTTTATGCAGAAACATTGATCATGGCACATTCTCACTAGAAGGAGCACCAACATGATTCATGTGGTAAATCATTTTAGGCAGTTAATTCTCTCTTTTACTTTTTCATTTTCCTTGTTTATAACACATTGGGAACAATGTGTTACTTAAGTGTGGGGGAGATGTATATTATTGTGCCATATCTTTTATTGAATCTTGCGATTGAGTAAATTGAATTGTGGTGATAGTTTGATTTGAAATTAACTCTCTCTAGTGATAAATTGGTCTAATTTTGCTATGACAATGACTTGTTACAGTATGGATTGAATGTGGTGGTCATGATTAGGAAATTAATTTTTTGCAAATCTTTTTGCCTGAAATTTGAAACTTTAGTTACACTTTCTGAGCCTATTTTATTCCACTGTTTCTTTTGTTTTAGTTTAGTAGAAATGCTTAATACCTTAGGTAGCTTGACTATTTTTCTTAAAAAAAAAAAACATAAGTATATAAAAAAAAAAGATTATGCAAAGGAGCTTTGAAAATATTTATGTATTCAGCTATTCTTGACTCTTTAAACATAAGGGATTGATAATATGAATAATGCTAGTAGCCATTTGAATGTGTGATTCTAGTTGAGTAACCGAAGGCCGGCACCACAAGTGTTTGCATTCACGTAAAAAGACTAATATGACAGCTCAAACAAGTCAGGCTCCTTAAGTAATTAAAAAGAAAAAATGAATTGAAATGCATAGTCAATGAAAAGTCAAGTGAGTAGTCAGGCACGTAAAGGAAAAATCCTTATAAATCTACTTTTCTTTAACTTTTGTCTCTAGGGAATTATTTACTCAAACTTGTAACTTTAGAATTTAGGTTTTAGGTTTTTGAGATTTGTTTTAGAGATTTCTTGACTTGGCTACCATGTTTGAACCTTGCTGATTTTAAGTTGTCAATCTTTTTGAATTTCTTTAACTAGAGAGGGTAGGTTTTATTTCTTATTGTTGTTACGATTTAATTTGCTTAAGGACAAGCAAATACTCAAGTGTGGGGGAATTTGATAAGTGTTTAATTAACTACATTTTACCCCTTGTTCTTAATGTATTTTATCCTTAAATTGAGTTTGATTTGTTTGTTTAGTGCCTTTCCAGAGTTCTTTTATGTTTTTAAGGGCCATGGATCAATTTATGAAGAAGCTACAAAGCCAATGAGCGAAAACATAAGAAAATAGGCAAAGGATTAAAGCTCATCTCTGTGACACGGCCAGCACCACGGCCGTATCCCTGCTCGTGTCATTTAGTGCCAATTCCAATATTTCCAGTAGCTTCACATGGCTTGCGACATAGTCGTGGTGTGCAGCTATAGTGTCGACATGCTCAAAGACACGACCGTGTCACTGGTCGTGTCCTGAACCCAGAACTGCGCCTATATAAAGAAACTGATGTAGAAAACTAGAGGAGAGCCTCTATAGAGCAAAAAAATGAAGATTTAAGAGTCAGCTAAGCCCTAGAGTCATGGGAGAGGCTTGAAGGCTAGAGATATTGATGATTTAATCGAATCAAATACCAAGATCCAAGTGGATGTGGAAGATTGAAGAGAAGATTTCAAAAAAACATCTTCAAGATCTGTTTGAGATTTCTTTCTCCTTTATTTTCTGCATCTTTGTTCTTCAATTTTAATATGAACTAATTCTATTTGTAATGAACCCTAGTTTTGATTGTATAGATTGAAGGATTTAAACTTTAATCAATTTATCTTTGGTTGTTTTATTTTCATGATAAATCTTATTATTCCAATTAGTAATTGCTAGCTTGTTAATTGGATATTATTTCTATATTAGACAAGTAGAGATACCCTGATATGGATAGATCACTCATGGGAATAAAGAGTTGAATGGGGTGCTAGAGATAGACCTACAAAACTTCTTTGGATGTTAATCTCTTGAACTTAATACTGCTCCTATTTGATTATAGGTTGAGAAGAGATTCCCCTATAATACTTAGGAAGTTAGGGATTTAATCACTTGAGAAAGGTTTTTATCTAATTTAGTAAGAGTCCAATTCAATCCATTGTTTGATATGCATAAACAACTAGGGGGATTTATATTTAGATTACTTTGCTTAGATTATTTCCATCAATATCATTTACTTGCTTTCTTAGGTTAGCTTAGTTAATTTATCTTAGTTTAATTAATCTTCATCTTGATTATTCACTAGACAATAGTTGAAGTTTGCGCTAGTACATATATACTATCCTCATGGAGATGATACTCATACTCACTACTTTATTACTTGATAATGACCTGTGCACTTGCAGTTTGTTAGTGTGTGTTTTGGCACATAAGGTATTCAGTGCTAACTCCCTTCTAACTCATTTAAATCTACCATCACATAATCACACTTACCATGCATTTAAGATGAGTATATATCATATAATATCACATCTTAGGACACATATCATAGAGCATATATCACATATCATGGCATTTATCATGTATCATTATCATGTAACACATAACTTATAGCATAATGACTCTCCTATTATATATAAAAGTCAATCATCTCATAGGCAATAAAAGAAATCAATCCACACTAAGTAGCAAAGTAGTCAAATATTATCATTCATATCATATAAGCCCTATGTCACTAGGCCAATAGTTACCAACTACTAGCTCAAGTTTCACTTATGCCCCTCATCAGGTAGCTTCCAAGGTCGAGTAGGCAAATAATTAATAAGCAGGCAATTAAAAGCAATGTGACCAATGCCACCACATCAATAACATAGAAAGTCTCTATTCAGCATGCGACCCGTCGAAGACAAGGTTCTAGATGGTGAGTAGCAAGAATCTCTAAGTGCATGGTCTCCCATCTGTTTAACACTTCTAGTCTTAATCTACTCCATGTCCTCCCTCAAAGCATGCACTAAGGACCTAAGACATCGATTTTCTTCCATCAGGTATGAATAGTCTCCCTCCATTTCTAAATCTTACTATAAACCCAGTCTTAGTCCAAACACTCCTTAGGGTCCTTCTCATCAGGAGTTTTCTCTCTCTTAAGGTGGATCATAAGCACGACCTTCTTGAACATCTCTAGCCAGGTCTTTTTGCATGACATATGAGGTGCTTTAGATCGAGGTCCTCTAGCAGGGGTGCTCTTCTTGGTCATCTAATAAAAGAATCATACAGCGCACAAAACAGTAACAAGGAGTACAATAGCTTATTAGGATTTTGCAGAACTATACTAGCGATAAATTGCAATTGACATGAAAGGAAAATCCCTATGCTCCAGGATTATATTTAATCTACACAATAAATAGACAAGTCTAAACTAGACTTAAAACCAGGCTCTGATACCATCTTTGTCACATCCCAATTTTAAATATATGATGGTCCTAAAACATAGGGAGACATAAGGTCACCCACACCTATAAAACCCACTCATGCACATACAAACACTGCCTAGGACTGTACCAAAATCTCATGCATTAACTTGAATGAACAATAATAAAGGTAATCTCTAACTAGCAAAAAAATAGTTTAAAAATACTTTAAATATAATCCTTAAGAAAAGAACAATTAAAACTCCAAATTTTTCATCGAAGCATAATATTCCAAAAATAAATCTCCCAACGCATCTAAAAGGGACTCTTTATATCATAGTATGACAATAGACTTAGACACGAAAATTCCCTAAGTGAAGTAGATTTGCTTGAGCTATCACCTTGCCTCCTCATATAGCTCACCTAAAACCACACAAGGAAAATGGGTGAGATAGATAATCTCAATGAGTAAACAATATAGCTTATACAATAACACATATCCCTTAGAAAGGGTTCATAGATCATGGTTCATAGTTTACAATTTAGAAAGGTTCACAAAAATCAAACTTATAACCCATAACATATAGAGTGAAGGTTGTTGCCTTATTCACTCATAACTTATAACATATAGAGTGAAGGCTAATGCCGTATTAACTTATAACTCATAACACATAGAGTGAAGGCTGTTGCTGTATTCACTCATATCTTATAACACATAGAAATATTTTTTATGCTTAAAAATTACTTTGTGCATAAAAATTCACTTTGTATGCAATAAATCATTTTATGCATTTGCACTTCACATAAATCACCTATTTCATATTCAAAATTCATATTATGCATATTAGAACTAGTCTAACATGCCACTTACTTATAAATCACATAGCATATGAAATTTCATGAGGCACACACTTTGTCACAATAGCTCTAAAATCAACTTGTCATGAAACTCCTAGGGTGGGTGTCTGTTATTACACAGCATCTTGGCTTCATTGTAAGATTTGACCTAGGTCTCTAAATATGATTGAGGAGGTGCCACTTTGTCTGTAATGTATAGAGGGATGTCTGATCTCTCTTAAAAAAATTTCTCCATTCTAGGTGGTACCCGTATTATTTGGGAGGTAAGCATATGTTCTTATGTTTCTCATTTTTACTTTCTGTCTTGCGCTGCTTGTTAACTTGATTAACTGCTATCTAGTTTATAGTACTAGGCTTATGAGTACTTTACTTAGGTATCTCCTGCTTTAAGAAATTCAATTCCTGATAGGATGCTTAGGGGTCCTTATGGAATTATGGTAACCATAGCTGCTTTGATAGGATGGGTTTTGATGGTTATCAGACCCATTTTAGCTAATTAGGTGTACACTAGGTATTTGTCTTAATAGTTTGCCTTCTATTGCTTTTGATTGCTTTAGACTTACTTTATGTTTTGTAGGTCTAGTGGAATTCCTATCAAGATCGCTTGCTGATGTGCCAAAATGCGCACTAACAAACTGCAAGTGCACAAGTCATTATCAAGTACTAAAGTAGTGAGTATATGAGTATCATCTCCACGAGGATAGTGTATAAGTACTAGTGCAAACTTTGATTATTGTCTAGTTGATCAAGATGTAGATTGATTAAAAGAAGCTAAATTAACTAAGCTAATAAAATAAAACAAGTAAATGATATTGATGGCAATAATCTAGGCAAAGCTAATCTAGATATGAATCCCCCTAATTTCTCATGTACATCAAACAATGGATTGAATTGGACTCTTACTAAATTAGATAAAAACCTTTCTCAAGTGATTAACTCCCTAACTTTCTAAATATTATAGGGGAATCTCTTCTCAACCTAT
Organism: Reutealis trisperma; assembly: GCA_947687605.1. Lineage (NCBI taxonomy): Eukaryota > Viridiplantae > Streptophyta > Magnoliopsida > Malpighiales > Euphorbiaceae > Reutealis > Reutealis trisperma. Next base: position 182,475 of record CANTUT010001132.1, read on the forward strand.
AATCATATAGAAGCAGCATTAAGTTCAAGAGATTAACATCTAAAGAAGTCTTGTAGGTCTATCTCTAGCACCCTAATAAGCTCTCTATTCCCATGAGTGATCTATCTATATCAGGGTATCTCTACTCGTCTAATATAGAAACAAAATCCAATCAACAAGCTAGCAATTGCTAATTGGAATAATAAGATTTATCATAAAAATAAAACAACCAAAGATGAATTAATTAAAGTTTAAATCCTTTAATCTATACAATCAAAACTAGGGTTCATTACAAATATAATTAATTCATATTAAAATTGAAGAACAAAGATGCTGAAAATAAAAGAGAAAATCTCAAATAGATCTTGAAGATGTTCTTCAAAATCTTCTCTTCAATCTTCCACTTTCACTTGGATCTTAATCTTTGATTTGATTAAATCATCAATATCTCTAGCTTTCAAGCCTTTTCCATGACTCTAGGGCTTAGCCAACCCTCTAAAATCTATATTTTTTCTCTGTGGTGGCTCTCTTTAAAATGTTGTCAGATTTGATTTATAAAGCTGAATTTTAACCTGACACGGCTGAACCCACGGCTGGGGTTCCAGCCGTGCCAACGATAGGGCCAAAGAATTGTAACTTTCCACGGGTGAAACCTCAGCCGTGCATCCACTCGTAGGAGCCTACCAGATGAATTTCCATTTTGCTCTTATCATACAGCTAGAATCCCAGTCGTCGCTCAACCCATGGCAGCTCATGTTCCTCTAAAAGTCAGCATTTTAGCTTGGATCTTTCACCATTCTAAAGCACATTTGGTTCATGGCATCATTTGGCACCGGTTAACTAAAAGATCTCTGGAAAAACACTAAACAATCAAATCAAACTCAATTTAAGGATAAAATATATTAAAAACAAGAGGTAAAGTATAGTCAATTAAGTGCTTATCAAATTCCCCCACACTTGAGTATTTGCTTGTCCTTAAGCAAATTAAATCGTAATAACAGTAAGAGATAAAACCTACCCTCTCTAGTCAAAGAAATTCAAAAAGACTTATAACAACTTGAAATCAGCAAGGCTCAAATATGGTAGCCAAATTAAGAAATCTCTAAAACAAATCTCAAAAATCTGAAACCTAAATTCTAAAGTTACAGGTTTGAGCAAATAATTCCACAGAAACAAAAGTTCAAGCAAAGTAGATTTGTAAGGATTTTTCCTATAGGTGCTTGACTACTCACTCGACTTTTCATTGATTATGCATTTCAATTCACGTTTTCTTTTTAATTAACTAAGGAGCCTAACTTGTTTGAATTGTCATCCTGGCCTTTTTACGCAAATGCAAACACTTGTGGTGCCAGCCCCCGATTACTCAACTAGAATCACACATTCAAATGGCTACTAGCACTATTCATATTCTCAATCCCTTGTGTTTAAACAGTCAAGAATAGCAAAAAATGTAAACATTTTCAAAGCTCCTTTGCATAATCATTTTTTTTTAATATATATATTCATTTCTTTTTTTTTCTAGAAAAATAGTCAAGCCACCTAAGATATTAAGCATTTCCACTAAACTAGAACAAAAGTAATAGTGGAATAAACTAGGCTCAAAAAGTGTAACTAAAGATTCAAATTTCAAGCAATAAGATTCGCAAAAATTTAATTTCCTCATTATGACCACCACATTCAATCCACACTGCAACAAGCCATTGCCATAGCAAAATTAGACCAATTAATCACTAGAGAGACTTAATTTCAAATCAAACTATTTCCACAACTCAATTCTCTTAAATGCAAGATTCAATAAAAGATAGGGTACAATAATATACCTTTCGCCCACACTTAAGTAACACATTGTCCCCAATGTGTTATAAACAAGGAAAATGAACAAGTACAAGAGAGAAGTAACTGCCCTGAATGATGAACCATATGAATCATACTGGTGCTCCTTCTAGTGATAATGTACCATGATCAATGTTTTTGCATAGAGAAAAATTAAACTACAACCAAAGTAAGATCTATTCAAAGTAAAATAAAAACAAAAGAAAACAGAAAGAAAATAAAAATAGAAACTAAAATAGACCATCAATGGGTTGCCTCCCATTCAGCATTTCTTAATGTTGTATTTGCTGGATGTTATCGTTATTCATCTTCCACCATTGGCTCAGAGGTTTCCTTGTACTATCTACCTCTATAAACTAAGATAAAGAAGAATATACAAAGGTTGTGGCGTTTGCATAGCCTTTTTGCAGTAACAAAAATTATTTTTGATTCTTCACGACGTGCAAACTTGAGCTTGCAAGGTTCAGAACCAATGTCGAACAATCTTACCCATGGACTAGATGTAGGGATTTCAGCTTTGGCACCTAAGAGAGCAGGCATGTCACAGATATCAGCCACCTCATGAAATTCAAAGATGTTCCACCCAAATTCACCAACTTGAAGTTTCAACCCCTCCACAAAACAAATGTCTCTTTCCAAAGAAAATTTAGAGACTATAAGTACTGGCCACATACTTGATTCTCTAACAAATATGAACTTAGAGAAAGTTGGCAAGGGTTTAAGATCAGTTATGGCTAGGTGTTCGTTTGATGGAATTTGGGGTGTAGGAAGGGTGGTTATTGGGGTTGTGAGTGGTTTATTTATGTTCTCTTCAAAAGATGGGAGGGCTAGAATGATAGGGGAGGTGTGATTTTCAACCTTCATAGCTTCCCCCTCCATGTTCTCCCATATCTCACTATCATGAAAAAAGAGTCCTTCAACACTTGACTCCACTCCATTCATATCCCATTGCTGGATTTGGGATTGCTCACTTAAGCAATCATCAAATTCTATATGCAGCAGCCCCAAATTGTCCTTGCCATTCTCTTCTGCATCACTATCATCATTCCACAACCAAGTTGTGGTAGTGGTCCTTTGTTGTTCTCTCAGAATGGCTTTGGCTTTGCTGGGCACATTGCCTTCAGGTCTCTTACTTAATAGTCTCAAAATTTACCCAACAAAATTCTCTAGATTGTGAAGAGAAGTCTGTTGGTGTTTCAGAGTTGTCTTGATGCTATGAAATCTTTTCTCTGTAGCTTCCACTAAAGTCACAAATATCTTTTCCAACCTCTGCTCCTCTTGTGCATGCTCATTATCCTCCAATGTAGCATCCACTTCAAATTGAGTTGAGAGATCACTTCTGATGTATGGTTTGTGCTGCTCTCTACTTCCTTAGTCAAATTCTCAGTAGACGCCATGAATCTTTCCAATGCAAGTTCAAGAGATGACTTCTCTATTGGTTTTTTTCATCCATATTCCTCTAGGAAATCAGTGTGATAGATGTATCCATGATCGTGATACTGATTTCCCTGGTATCCCCATTCTGTATTCGAGTAAAAGTTCAAGTCTTGATAGTTTTGATTAGCCATGGAGAAATTTTTCTTTTTCTCTTTTTTTTTCTGGAAACACAAACTTAAAACAAAACAAAAATGCAAAATAGAAAAAAAATAAAATAGTAAAAATAAAATAAATAAAACAGGGAAAGAAAAAACAAAAACAAATATAAAAATATAAAAATAAAAACTAGATCAATAATCTCTATTAATATTGCTAATATTATAAAACTATCCCTGGCAACGGTGCCAAAAACTTGATGTGCTAAAACGCACACTAACAAACTGCAAGTGCATAGGTCATTATCAAGAAATAAAGTAATAAGTATATGAGTATTGTCTCCACAAGGATAGTGTATAAGTATTAGCACAAACTTCGATTATTGTCTAGTTGATCAAGATGTTGATTGATTAAAAGAAGCTAAATTAACTAAGCTAATAAAAGAAAACAAGTAAATGATATTGATGGAAATAATCTAGGAAAAGCTAATCTAGATATGAATCCCCTAGTTTCTTATGTACATCAAACAATGGATTGAATTGGACTCTCATTAAATTAGATAAAAACATTTCTCAAGTGATTAAATCCCTAACTTCATAAGTATTATAGGGGAATCTCTTCTCAACCTATAATCAAATAGGAGCAGCATTAAGTTCAAGAGATTAACATCTAAAGAAGTCTTGTAGGTCTATCTCTAGCACCCCAATCAACTCTCTATTCCTATGAGTGATCTATCTATATCAAGGTATCTCTACTTGTCTAATATAGAAACAAAATCCAATCAACAAGCTAGCAATTACTAATTGGAATAATAAAATTTATCATGAAAATAAAACAACCAAAGATGAATTGATTAAAGTTTAAATCCTTTAATTTATACAATCAAAACTAGGGTTCATTACAAATATAATTAATTCATATTAAAATTGAAGAACAAAGATGCAGAAAATAAAAGAGAAAGAAATCTCAAACAGATCTTGAAGATGTTCTTTAAAATCTTCTCTTCAATCTTCCACTTTCACTTAGATTTTGATCTTTGATTTGATTAAATCATCAATATCTCTAGCCTTCAAGCCTTTTCCATGACTCTAGGGCTAAGCCAACCCTCTAAAATCTGTATTTTTGCTCTATGGTGGTTCTCTTTAAAATGTTGTCGAATCTGATTTATAAAGCTAAATTTTAACCTCACACGGCTGGACTCACGGCTAGGGTTCCAGCCATGCCAATGATAGGGCCAAAGAATCATAACTTCCCATAGGTGAAACCTCAGCCGTGCCTCAACCTGTGGGAGGCTACTAGATGAATTTCCATTTTGCTCTTATCACACGACTGGAATTCTAGCTGTGGCTTAACCCGTGGTAGCCTATGTTCCTCTAAAAATTAGCATTTTGGCTTGGATCTTTCACCATTCTAAATCACATTTGGTTCATGGCAGCATTTGGCACTAGTTAACTAAAAGGTCTCTGGAAAACATTAAACAAACAAATATAACACAATTTAAGGATAAAATATATTAAAAATAAGGGGTAAAGTATAGTTAATTAAGTGCTTATCACTTGCCACCATAAGTGATAGAGTGGATGGGTTCCAATTATGTGCTCTCATCATGCAGACTAATCCTTTGCCTTAGGGATGAGGGGAGGTATTACCTCAAGGAAAGAGTAAGGAGGTAGATTACTAGTGATAAGGTTATGCCTTTACCTCCCTCGACTAATATAAGATACGGGTCGAGTATTATAGATGATGAGGCATTATTGTTAGGCCTCCCTTGTGACCACTTCTTGGATTATGATGCAAATTATAACTACTTCTACTAAGTGTCCCTAGGCTAGATTTTAGTTATGACATTAAGAGTTGACTACTGGTTCTACCCAGACCCTTTGGCTAGGGACCCTTTAAATAGAGCAGTGCCTTTTAGTGTTACTCCTACTCCTGCTACTACTATACTTGACCCTGTAATATCTTCAGAGTCATCTGGTGGTGACATTTGGCATTAGAGTTTGTGGCCCTCAGCACATTGTCAATACTTATCTGTTAAGCAGGGGCAGCTAGTTAAGTATGATTCTTCTGCAGTAAAGCCATTTTGATGGCTTGAGGTTCTGGCAGATACCATAGATGTAGGTTTTTCTAATTTCACCATAACTTTAGGTTCTTATTCAGTTGTTTGACTTTCTTGGCCTTGTAGGTGCCTGTGGATTAGGCTTGTGAGGCCTAGTGGGTGATGGGTCATTTGACTACTGCTCTGTCATCTGTATTGACCCGAGCAAAGTTGGGAGGTGGTAGAGGCAGAGGTGTTAGTGGTAAATGTGAGCAGAGGAAGGAGAGGCACAAACACCGCTAGATGCTTTGTTATCTTTCTTTTGAGTTGTTGGTTTATGGATGACATGTATGGATATTCTTCCCAAATGTGATGTTATGACATGTACAAATGTTCTTCCTAAATGTGATGTTATGAATAGTTCTACTTTTATGAGATGCACTTCTATCCCTAATCATGTATGTGTAATATGTATGATTACAATTCCTAAATGCAACTGAAATAAGGTTTCAAACTTCCATTCTCACTTTTCAATGCTTTTCTGCTTCTTTTGCTCAATTTGTGTTTTTAGTGGAGAGATCTTGCGGCGGTCATGAATTTGCAAAATGGAGGTGGAATTTGGTCTTCACTATGACAGCCGTATAGCACTTGCGGCTACCCAAGCAGCCCTACGGTAGCCAAAATGCCAATTGCATTGAAGTTACGGCAACGGCAGGGAACGTTATGAAAACTATAGTGAACTCCATCCCTGATTCTAATTTTGCTTATTTTTTGCTATTTATAGCCTTCTCCCACCCTTAAAACTTCATTCCATTGACTTTGATTAATATTTTTAAGCATCTTTCTTTCTTTTTTCATCAATTTTTTCCTATTTTCTTGCAATTCTTTTCATAATGGAGCCCTATTTCAGTCATGCAATGTTCCTATGGTGCAAGAATCTTATTAAAGTAGGGAGAATAAATTTAGGAAAATATAGAGTAAGTGCCATGCCCACTTTTAGGGGAGTGAAAATTGATTAGGATTTCCCACACACCTATATATGCTTTTAGGATCCTGCTGCCCATGTCTTCAAGTTTGGGGTAAGCATGGAAGAGATGTGTCCTACTTTTGAGGAATTTTTTATGTTGCTCGGATATGATCCTGAGGCTCTTTTGGCTGCTTCTGTTAAGAGAGTGGGGTATTTTAACTCCTTTAGGAGGATTTTGGATCTAAGTGAGGAAGTGTATAGTCCCATGGTAGTGGAAGATTGGGTAGATTTGACTGCTATAGTTGCAGAATTACATGATCCCAAAACTTTGAGAATGATAAGTGGTTTCATTTAAGGATGCGGTCTCTTGCTTTTTGTCTGACTATAGGATATTCTTTGTGAGCCTTATAGTTGGGGTGATGCTAGGGTTGCTTATTTGATTCGTTAGATAGAAAAGAGAAGATCTATTATGTAACAACCCATATCTACCCTATGAGTTTTCTTGACAAATTGCTTGAATTTATAGTTATTGTGACAAAATATGTGATTTTGTGAGAATTCATGTGTGATATGATTTATGAGTATGTGGCATGTTAAATTAATTTTAATGTGCCTAGTACAAATTATTAATGTGAAATAAATGATTTATATGAAGTGCATTAGCATAAAATAATTTATTTTATATAAAATAAATTTTTATGCAAAAAGATGATTTTTAAGCATAAAATAATTTTATAAGTATTTTTAAAATATTTTTAAATAAATATTTTGGGGAAAATTTTTATGAAAATAATAAGAAAAATATTTTATTTTTAATTACTTATAATCAGCCCCACAATTAATTAAAAAGCCCAAATACCTAAAAGCCTACTACACCAAAATACTTCTAACCTAGCTCATTAAGGGTAATCTTGGAAATTGTCCAAAATCCTATATATAAATACCTAAAATTTGGCCAGCCTTTCATTCCAGCAGTCATCACTCTATTATTTCATTATTTTTGCAGAAAAATTCTTCCAAAATCATTCTCTTTACCGAAATTCACAAAACACCTTCAACTTTGCGATTTCTTGACTGTATTCGTAAGTATTTCTTTCCTTTCAATTTCTTATCTGATTTCTATGAAATAAATTATGAAAAATTTTTTTTGAACTGAATGTTTACTGATTTTTACTAATAAAATTTAGCCTCAGTGATTTCTTGAGAGAAAAATTAATTTTTCTACCGAAAACACCAACCTCCCTATGCGATTTTTTCAAAGGTGAATCCTACAACTCAAAATTAAAATTTTCATGCATAAACATTACCAAGGGGGTAATTTTTACATGCTTCTATTCTAAACTGATTTTTGATATGTTTAGATGAAAAATATTGGATTGTATCATATTTCTGCATATTACTATAATGATCAAAAAGTTTCAGAAAACAAAGAAATTGAAGGTTTTCATTTTAGAACTTGAAAGTTGGAAAATTCTATGGTTATATATACATGTAGCTGCCAATTTGTGTATGATGGAGTTCTAAACTGATGTTTATTTTATTTGGATGAAAAATAATGATTTAAATCATGTGTTTTCATATTACTGTAATGAACAAAAAGCGCAAAAAGCTAGAAAACTCATGATTTTCACTCTACCCTAAACTTGGAATTTTCATGCATAAGAAGCATCTATGGTTGCTGATTTGTGTACATTGATGTTCTAAACTGATATTTGTTATGATTGAATGAAAAATAATGGTTTAAACCACATGTTTACATATTACTATAATGACCGGAAAGTACCGAAAATAAGAAAGGTTTATGGTTTTCACCCTAACATCTAAAGTTCGAAAATTTTTATGCATATGGATTTATATATGTGCCAATTCCTATGGATTAATATTATAAAATGATTTTTGTTTTGATTACATAAAAAATCTTGGTTCAAACCATATTTGTACATATTATTGTAATAAACGGAAAGTGCAAAAAGTAAGAAAATTTAGTTTTTCCCTTTAATGGGGCATTCGGCCTACATTGGGATTCTTATCCCAATGTCTATAATTTTTATGGGATATATTTTGTTGATTATTGACATGTATGCATGAATGATAAGTAGTTAAATTGCATGTTGGTTGAAGGAATGACTCTAGACAACGTTAGAGGCAATTTGGTATACTTAAGGTATCTTAACCTTAGGTTGTGATTAATATGTGAATATGATTGGATAATATGGAAGTAGGTTGTACGATGACTTGATAATGAATTAATGATCTTGAATTGATGAAGAGATTGATTGAATGAATTATTCATAAGAGATAAGCCTGACACTTGAAAGGTTACTTGTTAATTTGACATACATAGAAGTGTTAAGCATACTAAGATGATTGTTAAAGGGAATTAATATTAAGACAATGATATTGTGTTGACCTTAGAAAGGTATTGACATGACTTATAATGTGTTTTCATATGGGCCTATAAAGGCTAAGTGTATAAGACTTTTAAAGTCAACATGTATGTGCAAGTAATGAAGTGCATTTATATGTGCAACTCTAAGTGTATGTGAATGTTATATGTGCATAAGGTAGTTATGGGATAGGATAGCATCGTGATTAAATAAATACTAAGTATTGAACTTAATATTATATTAGAGCTTGAGGAGTTTTAGAGGTTCAAAAGGGCTACGTGTACTAGGATTAAAGTAACCACAAGGTGAGTAAACACTATATTCATGCTATAAGTGTGAGTAAACATTATGTTCAAGTTACAAGTACAAGTTATCATATTATGCGAACCTTTGATATCTTGAAACCTAAGTTCTTTTCTACTTTCAATTATGACTAAATGATTTCTTTGTAAGCTTGGGTTGCTAAAGGACATTTGGTCCAAAACCATTCTTAATTACTCAATTATAATAAAGAACCTTTATGATTATTGCCCTAACTTATTTTATTTCTAGAACTACACTACTATTTATCTTTTGTTTGATAAGCTAAACATCTATTGTTATTATGCCATATATGATTGCATTTCTTCAATGCTATTTTTATAAGTGATTACCATTAGCTATAGCTATGGCACCTTTAACCCTTTATGCAAAAATTCTCATATTGATGCGAGTAATCATTAGCTATGTGATCCTCATGTCAATGCGAGTAATCATCGGCTATATGATCCTTATAATGACACGAGTAATCATCAGCTATGTGATCCTCGTACCAATGGGAGTAATTATCAGCTATGTGTTCGAGTGATTATAGCAATAGCCTTCACTCAATGTGTTCGAGTGATTACAGCAGTAGCCCCCACTCTATGTGTTATGTGTTATAAGTGTGATTCCTGCAAACCTTGTTAAATTATAAACCTTGATTCATGGATTGCAAAACATGAACTATGTGTTATAAATTATGGGTTTCCTTAAAAAAAAAAGGGATATTTGTTATCATATGTGCCATATTGTTTACTCATTGAGATCATCTATCTCACTCTTTTTTCTTTGTGTGGTTCCAGGTGAGCAGTATAAGGAGGCAAGGTGATGGCTCAAGCATTCTACTTTGCTTAGGGGAATACCTTGTCCAAGATAATTAGTTTAATATATTATGAAGAGTTATCCTTAGATGCTCTAAGAATTTTTATTTTTGGATGTTTATTTTGAAATGTTATCTTTCAATGTTTTAATTGGATTCTAAATATTATTTCCTTATAGATTATGTTTAAAGTATATTTTAACTATGGTTTTGCAACTTAAGGTTTTCTAAAAGAAAAAAAGGGTTTATTTCAGTTAATGTAAGAGGTTTTGGTATGATCCTAGGCAGTATTTTTATAAGTATAAATGGGTTCTATAGGCATGGGTGACCTTATATCTCCCTATGTCTCTAAAAATGGGATGTGACAGATTACTGTAATTATACTTGGTGAGACAATTATAAGTTTGGATAGGGCATACGATTCCAACGGCCCATGGACTATCAGCCCCATTATCCTTTAGGTTTATTTCTAACTTTCTATTTTTTTCTTTCATCCATTTCCTCATTTTTCTCCTTATTGTGTACTTTCTCCTAGATTTGGTTGAGAGACCACCTTCAGATAGTTGCTCTGCCTATTAAGGTAGATTACTTTGCTTCCTAGTATAGGATCACACCATCATGATCAAAAAGGACTCTGAAAGGGAATGGATCAAATGGATTCATGAGTTCGATTCTAATGAGTTGCTTTAAAGATGTGAGTGGTATAAGATAGACCGGTTCATGATCATAAGTTTTAGTTATAGGATAGTCTATCTTTTGGGTTTGAGGATGGCCACCTTTTATCATACTACTAGAGTAATGCGTTAGATGAGCCATAAATAAGGTATGCCCCCATATGGTGCTGTATTTCAATCTATCCTTATTATCGAGATTATTGCATGAGCTGTTAGGAATGGATAGGTGAGAGATTTTCATGCTATTCATCCTTCTCACCATTATGACAAGTTTGAGAGTATATCAATTGGTGGATAGCAAACTCATGGAGGTTTGAGAAAGCTAGGAGAGCTACAGTTATTGAAGAGATAGAGAAGGATGAAGATGAGAGCTATGATTGACTTTTGCCTTTTTTTTATGCTTTTTAAGAAGGCTTTTGGCTTATGAGATCAATTTTATTTAATGGCTTATGTCTTTTATTTTCTTTTTTAATGTTCCAAAAATTAAATAAGACAAATAAGATATCTTGTTTATTATTTCTCTTTTTTATTTATTTTTGTTTGTTTAATGCAAATAAGAGCCAAACAAATGCATGATACAAAATTAAATTATATTGATGAGTTGGACCGAACCCACACAGGTCGCCTACGTATCTCTTTACAATAATTTCATCATTTTCATTTTTTTCTTTTATGGAGAATTAGGTCCATAAGGTTCTTATCTTTACATGGATGCAAATGCGCATGAATTACAAGGATGCTTATACAAAATATATCTTGAGATGGTCTAGATTGTATAGGCTTGAAAACTCTGTGCCATCTAAATCCATTAAGATAGCTGCTCCACCATATAGGATTTTTTTAGCATGAATGGGCCACTCTAATTGGGTCTAAATTTTCCCCTTGGATTATGAATAGGTGCTCTAATTTTCTTTAGAATGGTTGCCTTCTTGTAGTCCTCTGTCTCTAACCTTTTTGTTAAAATGCCTTGCCAATTTCTATTGGTAACCTTGAATTTGATATAAGGCATCCATCCTTTTTTCATCAATGGCATTGAAGTGTTTATGGTAGCCTTTTGCCCATTCCACTTTGTTCAACTAACTCTTTTTCATGATCTAGGCTAATTTTATTTCCACCTCTATTGGATGGACTTCTTCCATTCCATACACCAGGGAGTACAGTGTAGCACCGGTCAGAGTGCGTACTGACGTTCCATATCCCCATAAGGCATAAGGTAGATGTAGACACCAATCTTTGTGATTGTTAGCCATCTTTTAAAGTATGTTCTTAAGAGTCTTGTTTGCAGCCTCTACTGCACCATTTGTTTGAGGTCTGTAAGGAGAAGACCTATGGTGTTGGATTTTCTCCTTTTTTTAGCAAATAGGTGACTTCTTTTTGAAAGTGGGATCCATCGTCAGTGATTATTTCAAAAGAAACTCCATACCTATAAAGGATTTTGGTATGAATAAATTGGGCTACCATTTAGAATCTAGTACTTAGTAAGGTGCAGCTTCAACCTATTTGGAAAAGTAATCAATTACTACTAGGATGTATTCATGTTTGCTAGAGGATTTTGGGCTTATCTTCCTAATGACATCAAGGCCCTAAGTAGCAAATGGCCAAGGCGTGGTGATTGGTGACAAAGGTACAAGAGGTTATTTCTAAAGCTTAGCATAAACTTGGCATTTATGGCATTTTTTCACGTACTTAGAACAATCCTCATTCATGGTAAGCCAGAAATAACCTTGGTTTGTGGTTTTGCAAACCAAAGCAATGCCATTAATGTATCGGCCTTCATCATAACCATGCATCCATTCCATGATTTGTTGGGCTTCTTCTTTAGTGACATGTCTTAGGTGGATGTTATTCCAAGTTCATTTATAGAGTACTTCCCTATTTGGAATGAATCCCTTGGATAATTGTCTCAAAGTCCTCTTTTCTGTTTTAAAGGCTCCTTCAGGATAAAGCCCATTCTTGATATAAATGAGGATATCCTAAAACCATGGTTTACTATCAATGATTTGCACATTTAGGCAATGAGTTATGCATCCTAATTCACGTTTCACTTCAATTATGATTAGTCTGATTATGAATCCATTGCTTATGTCAAGCATTTAGGCGAGTGTTGTTAAAGCATTAGCGAATCTATTTTTTGTTCTTGGGAGGTAATGGAAAGATAGTTCATAGAACTTGGTTGCCAATTCATCTAGGATTTTGTGGTAAGGAACCAAATGTTCTTCTCTTATTTTCCATTTTCCCAAAGCCTAGGACACAATTAGATTTGAGTCTCCATAAATCTCGAGGTGCTTGATTTAGAGCCTTATTGCTGCTTTAAGGCCACGAATACATGCCTCGTACTCTTCCTCATTGTTTGTTACTTCAAAGTTTAGTTTGATGGCTATAGGTAGGCTTTCCTTGCTTGGTGTAATGAATATAATGCCAGCACTATACTCTTTGCTATTTGATGCCTCATCAAAGTAGAGTTTCCAAACTTCATCGCCAATAATTAGGATATCCTTATTAGGGAATTCAGGCTTAGTCCATCCATCATCTATTGGGGCTACAGCTAATTTGTCTGCTACTATGCTTCCTTTGGTCTTTCCACTGGACATATTTGAGACATATGCTACTAACACTACTATCCATCTTACCATCTTACTGTCAAGAACCAACTTCTCCATAAGGAATTTCAAAGGGCTCTTATCAGCAAGGATATGAGTTGTGTAGGAACTAAGATTGTGTTGCAGTTTGTGGCAAACCCAAACCAGAGTAAGGTACAACTTTTTTATATAGCCATACTTGAGTTTATGGGATAGCTTTCTTTTGCTATTTCTTTTACTAAAGTAGTAGATGGCATTTTCCTTATTAGAGTTAAGAGCATTTTGTTTGAGCATTGCCCCCATTGCTTCTTGTCACTGATAGGTAAAGTAACAATGGTTTCCCAAGCCTAAGAGGTTGTAGTACTAGTAGGTTCTACAAATATTGCTTGATTTGATCAAAGGATTTTTTGCAGTCTTCATTCCATTATTTTAAGGCTCCTTTTCAAAGTAACTTGAAGATAGGCCCACATACATCAGCCAACTGATTGATGAACTAACTAATATATTAGAGTCATCCAAGGAAATCTCTGATCTCCTTTGCTGTTTTAGGAGGTGGCATTTCTAAAATTGCCTTTGATTTTATAGGTTTAGCCTCTATACCTTTTTTGCTAACTATATGACCTAGGAATACCCCATATGAAGTACCAAAGATACACTTGGTAGGATTGAGTTTGAGATTGTATTGGCGAAGTTTAAGGAAGAATTGCCTTAAAGCTTCCAAGTGCTCTTCAATAGTAGTGCCCTTAACCACCATATTATCGACATATACTTCAATCTCTTTATGCATCATGTCATGGAAGATTATGGTTGCCATCCTTTGGTATGCTGCCCTTGCATTCTTAAGTCCAAATGGCATAACCCTATAGCAATAGGTACCCCACTTGATGATGAAAGTTGTTTTCTCTTTGTCAGGGGGTGAACAATTATCTGATTATATCCTATGGCCAAATCAGTTAAAGAAACCATTTTAGATCCTACCATACGGTCCACTAAAAAGTCAATGTGTGGCAAAGGGAAGTCATCTTTTGGACATGCCTTATTTAGATCTCTATACTCCACACACATTCTAACTCTACCATTATACCTTCAAACACCATAGAGCTTTAGATCAATTGTTTTCAGAGTAACATAAGCAAAACTCAAAACATGGATATTTAGAAGAGCAATTCCTAAGTAGAAAAGCATAGCTTAGAATTTTCCTTGTTAATAAGTCACCTTGACTTGAAAAGTTTAAACAACTATGAAATGAGACAAGCTTAGCGAGTACATAATAATATAATATAATATAAGAGCAATTTAAGAGATTATCATTCGGATAAATTCAACATGGCAATGGAGTGATATTAATCAAAATTAGTCATTTTAATTAACAGTACATTTTAGCAAAAATGATAATGTTTTAAAAGCAAAAAGCTTCCTATATAGAAATATTAAAAAGTGGTGGCATAAGTCTTGCTTACTCATATACATCACACTATGCAAGACTGGTCAGGTCTTGCGATTAGGCGTTCCCCCCAATAGAGGATAGGTACTCTCACCTTACCTGCAGGCTTATATCAAGTGCACAAGGTTTGATTATTTCCTCACACCATAGTGGATTTTTGCTTAACAATGATATTATTAAAAAGACACACAAAAAGTCCATATTAGAAATTCAATGAAAAATAGAATGGTATATCAATGCTTCTCATCATAGGTCACAATACACAGCCAATGTATGTGGCTCACAATGGAGAAGTGCCATACAAGAAGAATATGGAATCATAATGGTGTAACAACCAATAGGCAACATATGTTCAACATCAAATCAAGGTGTATATCAATAGGTGGTAAATTCAAACAATGGTTACACACAAGTATGGTTTAATCATATCATATTGTTAAATACTCATCTTGACTCCTTTTGCTTATATTAATTGTTTAATCTTGGTTAAAGTATTGCTCTTCACGATCTTTAGCAATGTCATTGCCCTTGCATTTAGACTCTATAATCATATTATTTCAATTATATATTAATTAGTAACTAATAATGTTACTAGTCATAGGTTATCTATCTTATACTTATTTTATTATTTCAACTCACAATGAAGGCATGCTAACAATGTCTTATATATGCCTTTTAATCTTCCAATGATACTTGATTCATTAAATTTTAGGTTAAAATACTTCTAATAAGTCAAATTTCCAAATCAATATTGCACAAGCTATATCATACTATTCTTAAGCCTAATTCATCCTTCATTTTAATGAATTTAAGTTCAAATATTATAATTCCAAAATTTTTCCATAAACCCTAGAATTTGGAAAAAAAAAATCATCAATTTTCTTTCCAAATCTCAAATTGATTATAGATTTATCAAATTAATACCTAGGTAATTAATTAGAGCATAAAACCCTAATTCCCCAATTTTAGGGCAATTTGGGAAAAACCTATGATTCCTTACCAAATCTTTCAATTAGTCATAAAAATATGAAATTAACATAATAAGGAACCTATATGATTATTCAAACATCAAAATCAAGCATTTAGAACAATAGTTCTTCCTTTTAACTAAGTTTATGTCATTAAGATTTTTAAGTCTTAAATCGAGTTTCTATAGTTTTTTGACACCTTTAAATCATTTTCCTCCACCTAAAATAGCATTAGATACCTTCAAATAAAATTTAGAAGATTTTCCTTAGTTATTCATTAAGGTGGCCAAATTTCCCCAATGGTAGAGCTTAAGTAACTTTCATGCTTCCTTTACCTATCTTCACATATTAAACCTTGAATTCCCAAGTCAAATTTCCATATTTAATCTAAGAACATCCAAAAAAATATTTTCTATTTATTTTTCCCTTTTGGATGAATTATTTAGATGGAGAATTTAGGATATTTTACAATACTAAAACACTAAGATCACACTTAAAACAAAGAAAAGAGAAAATGAACATGATTTCTTACCTTGGTAACTTTGATTTTGTTGAAGTTATTTGTTGATGTTAGTATAGAGAGGATTTTCTTTTGTTAGTGTGAAGTTTTAGTGTAGAGGTTAGTAAATGATGTACATAACATAAATTTGCATATATATACGATAGGTTGAATGGTGAGGATTTGATCAAACTTATTCCAATGGTTAGGATTTAATCACAATTGACAGCTATGATCTAATTCAATTGGATGGCTAGAATTTCATCTAATTCGGTGATGGTCATCATATTGTATTGAGATATTAAAAATGTATCTAGACTTTTATGTAGGAAGGATGGAAATTCATTTTGCTTAAGGATTTGACTTAGTCAATTTTGGTGGCTACAAAGACAAATTTGGTGGCTACTCTTCTAACATCAAGTTTTGTTTTGCTTTTGCTAACTATTCTAACTTAGAAAGTTATATATTTATTCAATCATGGGTCCACGAGTTTATTGGGCTTGGGCCTTTGATATTTAAAAGTCCATTAACAAGCCTATTGCACATTTCACACTTAGAAAATTTTCTTCTAACCTCTTTTATTTTCTTTCACTTTAATTTTCTAATTTGTATTCTCTAACTTCTTTAGGAATCCCATTTATTATCATATACATTTTATTTAATTCACTAGAGCATAATTAGTCTTAATAATATCATAAATTATACAAACAATGCAAATGGTATCATAAGGTTTCTACCCAATTCACTTCTATGCCATGTTAACATTTGGAAATCATATTATATAGCATCATTAGTGACTATAGTATGCTATGGAATCCTTAGGTATTACATGTGGTAGTTGTTATAGATATGTAATTCTATTGATATTTATATTTTAAAGATCAATTGTTAGAAGCTCTATGGTCTAAATGGCACGTGAACTATTATAGATATGGATTTAAGTACTAAGTGGGGAAAAGAACAAGAACATGCATTTAATTCATTGAAATTTAAGCCATGTAAGGCATCCATTCTTGCATTGCCTAACTTTAATGATATTTTTGAGATTGAGTGTCATTCCTTAGGTGTAGGTATTGAGGTTGTTCTTATTCAAGGAAAAAGATCAATTGCTTATTTTAGTGAAAAGCTTTATGGTGTTTTGTTGAAGTACCCCACTTATGACAAGGATCTCTATGCTTGGTTAGAGCTTTAGAGACTTGGCAACACTCCTTTGGTCTATGAAAGCAACTGGAGCATTTATCATACCGAATGGTAGAACTGTGAACTCATAATGAATGTATCTTATACAAAAGGCAATCTTGCAATCTTGGACCTCAAATCGATCTTGGAGAAGTAACTAGCTCCTTGAAATTGATCAAAGAGATCATCTATCCTTGGCAAAGGATACTTGTGTTTCACGGTGACCTTATTGAGATGGCGATAATTGATACACATATGGAATGAACTGTATTTCTTTTTCATGAATAGCACTAGCATGCCTCATGGCTAACTAATGTAACAACCCATACTTACCTTAGTAGTTTCCGTGACAAATTGCTTGACTTCGGAGTTGTTGTGATGAAATATGTGGTTTTATGGAAATTCATGTGTGATGTGATTTATGAATTTGGGGCATGTTAAATTAATTTTAGTATGCCTAATATGAATTATTATTGTGAAATGAATGATTTGAATAAAATGCATTTGAATGAAATAATTTATTTTTTGTAAAATAAATTTTCATGCAAGAAGATGATTTTTAAGCATAAAAACAATTTTATGAGTATTTTTAAGATATTTTAAGTAAATATTTTGGGAGAAATTTTAATGAAAATAATAATAAAATATTTTATTTTTAATTACTTATAATCAGCTCCACAATTAATTAAAAAGCCCAAAACCAAAAAGCCCACTACACTAAAACACTCCTAACTTAGCTTATTAAGGGTAATTTTAGAAATTGTCCAAAACCCTACTTATAAATACCTAAAGTTTGGCCAGCCTTTCATTCCAGCAGCCGCTACTCTATTATTTCATTATTTTGGCATAAAAATTCTCTCAAAATATTTCTCTTTACCGAAATTCATAAAAATCCTTTCAAACTTGCGATTTTGCGACTGTTTCGTAAGTTTTTCTTTTCCTTTCAATTTGCTATTTGATTTTTATGAAACTAATCTTGGGAAAATTATTTTGAACTAAATATTTATTGACAAAATTAGGGCTAGGTGATTCCTTCAGAGAAAAATTAATTTTTCTACTAAAAGCACCAATCTCTCTATGCGATTTCTCCAAAGGTGAATCCTGTAAATCAAAATTGAAATTTTTATGCATAAATATCACTAGGGGGCAATTTCTATATCAATGATTTATAAAATAATTTTTGATGTGTTTTAATGAAAAATATTGGATTAAATTATAATTCTGCATATTATTGTAATGACAAAAAAGTTTCAGAAAATAAAGGAATTCAAGGTTTTTGTGCTAAAACTTAGAAGTTAGAAAATTCTATGATTTTTTGTACATATGGCCGCCAATTTGTGTATGGATGGATTCTAATTTGATATTTGTTTTGTTTGGATGAGAAATAATAATTTAAATCATGTGTTTGCATATCGCTGTAATGAACAAAAAGTGCAGAAAACACGAAAACTCATGATTTTCACCCTAAACCTTGAAACTTGGAATTTTCATGCATAATTATGATCAATGGCTGCTGATTCATACATAAGGATGTTTTAAACTGATATTTTCTATGATTAAAAGAAAAATAATGGTTTAAAATACCTGTTTACATATTACTGTAATGACTAGAAGGTACCAAAAATAAGAAAACTCATGGTTTTGCATCCTAAAACCCAAAATTTGAATTTTCATTATGAAACATACCTGTTGCTGCTGATTCATGTAGATTAATGTTCTAAAATGATTTTTGTTGTGTTTACATGAGAAATCTTGATTCAAACAATGTTTTTACATATTACCGTAATAGACGGAAAGTGCAAAAAGTGAGAAAAATTCAGTTTTCCCTTTAATGGAGCATTCGGCCTACCAAGGAATTTTTATCCCACTGTCTATACTTTTTATGTGATGTGTTTCAATAATTATTGACATGTATGTATGTGTGATAAATGGTTAAATTGCATGTTGGTTGAAGGGAAGACATTAGACAAGCCTAGAGGCACTTTGGTATACTTAAGGTATACTTAAGGAATCTTAACCTTATGTTGTGATTAGAATGTGAATGTGATTGGATAATATGGAAATAGATTTTATGATGAATTAACAATGAATTAATGTTCTTGAATTAATAAAGTGATTGATTGAAGGAATTGGTCATAAGAGATAAGCATGATGCTTGAAAGGCTATCGATAAGTTAACATATATGGAAGTGTTATAAGAAGATTGTTAAAGTGAATTTATATTAAGACAATAATATTGTGTCGACCTTAGAAAATTATTGACATGAATTATGATATGTTTTCATGTGGGCCTATAAAGGCTAAGTGTATGAGACTTTTAAAGTCAACATGTTATGTGCAAGTAATGGGTGCACTTCTATATGCAACTCTAAGTATATGTGAATGTTATATGTGTATGGGGTAGCCATGGGATAGCATAGCATGATGATTAAATAAATAATAAGTATTGAATTAAATATTATGTTAGAGCTTAAGCAGCTTTAGAGGTTCAAAAGGGCTATATGTACTAGGAGCAAAGGAACCACAAGGTGAGTAAACACTGTATTCATGCTACAAGCATGAGTAACAATATGTTTTGTGACAAATATGTGATATCATGTTATGTGAACCTTTGACATTCTTGAAACCCAAGTCCTTTATATTCTAAAATGAAATTCTATGATTTCCTTGTTAAGCTTGGGTTGCTAAAGGACAATTGGTCTAAATCATTTTTGTTTATCCAATAATAGTTCATTTGTGATTATTGCCCTAACTTATATTCTTTCTGGAACTACATTATTCTTATATCTTTTGTTCAAAATGATAAACTGCTATTGCTATTAGGATACATGTTATTGTTGGCTTAAATGTTATTATTATATGTGATTACCATTAGCTTTTGCTATGGTACCTTTAGCCCTTTTTATGCAAAAATCCTCGTATCGATACGAGTAATCATCGGCTATGTGCTCCTCATACCAATGTGAGTAATCATCGGCTATGTGATCCTCTTACTGATGTGAGTAATTATCGACTATGGGTTCGAGTGATTATGGCAATAGCCTTCACTCTATGTGTTATATGTTTGAGTGATTATGGCAATAACCTTCACTCTATGTGTTCGAGTAATTATGGCAGTAGAATTCACTCTGTGTGTTATGTGTTTTAAGTGTGATTTTTATGAACCTTTCTAAAATTACAAACTATGAACCATGAACTATAAGTTATGAGCTATGAGCCCTTTCTAAGGGATATGTGTTATTGTATAAGCCTTATTGTTTACTCATTGAGATCATCTATCTCACTCCTTCTTCCCTGTGTGGTTCTAGGTGAGCAAATGTGAGAAGGCAAGGTGATGGCTCATGCATAATCAGTTTAATATGTTATGAAAAGTTATCTTTAGATGCTCTGGGAATATTTATTTTTGGATGTTTATTTTGAAATGTTATCTTTTGAGGTTTTAATTAAATTCTAAATATTATTTCCCTATGGATTATGTTTAAAGTATATTTTAACTATGCTTCCACAACTTAAGGTTTTCAAAAAAAAAAAAAAAAACAAAATAAAAGGTTTATTTAAGTTGGTGAAAGAGGTTTTGGTACAATCCTAGGTAGTATTTGTATAAGTGTAAGTATAAGTGGGTTCTATAGGTATGGGTGACCTTATGTCTTCCCGTGTTCTAGGACCGTCATGTCTCTAAAGTTGGGATGTGACAACTACTTGGTCGGATGAAACCTTT
The DNA here is from genome assembly GCA_947687605.1 of Reutealis trisperma. Classification (NCBI taxonomy): domain Eukaryota; kingdom Viridiplantae; phylum Streptophyta; class Magnoliopsida; order Malpighiales; family Euphorbiaceae; genus Reutealis; species Reutealis trisperma. The sequence goes on from CANTUT010001132.1 coordinate 203,393, forward strand.
GTTGAATAGATCATGCAGTTACATCTTTAATTCTTTCAACTTTGTTGGTGCCAAACAGTATGGCGATATTGATATGGGTTGTGTACCCAGTAGCAACTTAATGCCAAACTCAATCTCACGATCCAGTGGAATCCCAAGTAGATCCTAGGGAAAGACGCCTATGAATTCATCCACCATTAGCATGCTCTTGCCTTGAATAATAGCCTCTTTGTTAGTATTAACTATGTAAGCTAAGTATGCATGGCATCCTTTTCTTAACATCCTTCTCGCTCTTAAGGCTAATATCAAGTTCAGAGGATTCTTATTCCTATCTCCTTGATACATAAACACCTCCCCATCCTTAGTTCAAAACTCTACTAGTTTTTCTCTACAGTCAATACGAGCTCCATACTCATATAGCTAATCTATCCTTGGGATTACATCAAATTCTAGCACATCCAATTCTAACAATTCTACAAGAAGTTTTCATCCATAAATGTCTACTCTACAATCCTTAAACACATACTTTACTTCCATTACTTCTAAAGGAGTTGATAGTACTAAAGGTTTATGCATTAATTCCTTATTTCTACTGAGACTTTTAGCAAAATATGGAGATATAAATGAATGCATAGCACTAGAATCAATCAAGCATCTTGCACTAGAAGTTTAAATGGGAATGATAACTTTTTCTTTTAAATCACACTAGATTAATATTCTTCCTTCGAATATACTTGATATTAACATAAGTGATAGAGAAATTCCTAACTTTCTTGTTGTTCTAGTCTATATGGTAGCAATTAAATGTAACAATCTACACCCACTCTAGGAGTTTTTACGACCAATTTGCTTGACATAGAATTATTAAGACTAAGTGTGCACTTTTATAGGAATTTATGTGCTATGTGATTGATGAGTATGTGGCATATTAAATTAATTTTAATATACATAATATGAGTTATTATTATAAAATAAATAATTTATATAACGTGCATTAGCATAAGATAATTTAATTTACATAAAATGAATTTTCGTGCAAAAAGGTAATTTTTAAGCATTAAATAATTTTATGAATAATTTTAAAATATTTTTAAATAAATGTTTTAGGGGAAATTTTAATAAAAACAATAAGAAAAATATTTTTATTTTTAATTGCCTATAATCAGCCCCAAAATTAATTATAAAGCCCAAATACCCAAAATCCCACTACACCAAAACACTCCTAACCTAGCTCATTAGGGGTAAACTTAGAAATTAAATCCCAAACCCTAGTATTTAATGTAAAATTTGGCCCCATCAGTTTAGACAGCCTCTATTCTATTATTCTTCAGAATTTTTATAGAAAAATTCTACCAAAAATAATCTTTCAACCGAAATTCACAACAAACTTTGCGATTTCGCAACCGTTTTGTAAGTTTTTCCTTTCTTTTCAATTTGCTATTTGATTTTTATAAAACCAATCATGGGAAAATTTTTTCAAATTGAATATCTACTGACTTTTATTTACCAAATTTGGACTAGGTAATTTCTTGAGAAAGAAATTGATTTTTCTACCAAAAACACCAACCTCTCCATGTGATTTCTCTAAAGGTGAATCCTACAACTCAAAATTGAAATTTTTCATGCATAAACATTACAAGGAGGGGAAATTTTTATATGATTATGTTCTAAATGGATTTTTGATGTGTTTAGAAGAAAAATATCAAATTAAATCTTATTTTTGTATATTACTGTAATAATTGAAAAGTTTCAGAAAACAAGGAAATTCATGGTTTTCGTCCTAGAACTTAAAAGTTGGAAATTCTCATGTGTATGAACCCTAAGGGCTACTGAATTGTAAGGATTTATATTCTAAATTGATATTTACTATGTTTAGATGGAAAATGATTTAAATTATGTGTTTACATATTACTATAATGATCAGAAGACATTGGGAAGCTAGAAAACTCATGATTTTCACTTTAAATCCTAAACTTAGAATTTTCATGCTTGAGAATTGTCCATGGCTGACCGATTGGTGTGTATTATTCTTCTAAACTAATATTTGTTGTGATTGAATGAAAAAATAATGGTTTAAATCACATGTTTACATATTGCTGTATTGACCAAAAGGTACCGAAAACAAGAAAACTCATGGTTTTTCATCCTAAAACCTAAAGTTGGAAATTTTCATGCATATAGATTTAGATATGTGCCAATTCCAACATATTTATGTTCTAAAATGATTTTTGTTTTGATTACATGAAAAATCTTTGTTCAAACCATATTTCTACATATTATTATAATAGATGAAAAGTAAGAAAAGTAAGAAAATTCAAGTTTTCTCTTCTATGGGGCAATCAGCCTACATTGGGATTCTTATCCCAATGTCTATAATTTTTATGTAGTATATTTTAATGATTATTGGCATGTATGAATGAATGATAAATGGTTAAATTGCGTGTTGGTTAAAGGAATGACTCTAGACAAAGCTAGAGGCAATTTGGTATACTTAAGGTATCTTAACCTTATGTTGTGATTCATACGTGAATGCGATTGGATAATATGGAAGTAGGTTGTATGATGACTTGATAATGAATTAATGATCTTTAATTGTTGAAGAGATTGATTGAAGGAATTGATCATAAGAGATAAGCATGATGCTTGAAAGGTTATTTGTTAAGTTGACATATATAAAAGTGTTAAGTGTACTAAGATGATTATTAAAGTGAATTGATATTAAGGTAATGATATTGTGTTGACCTTAAAAAGGTATTAACATGAATTATAATGTGTTTTCAAATGGGCCTATAAAGGCTAAGTGTACAAGACTTTTAAATTCAATATAATATGTACAAGTGAATGAGGTGCACTTATATGTGCAACTCTAAGTATATATGAATGTTATATGTACATGGGGTAGTTATAGGATAGGATAGCATCATGATTAAATAAATACTAAGTATTAAATTAAATATTATGTTAGAGCTTGAGGAGTTTTAGAGGTTAAAAAGGGCTACATGTTCTAGGTGTGAAGGAACAATAAGGTGAGTAAACATTATGATATTATTACAGTACAAGCTATCATGATATGTTTACCTTTGACAATCTTGAAACCTAAGATCTTTCTATTCTAAAATGAAACTCTATGATTTCTTTGTTAAGCTTAGGTTGCTAAAGGACAATTGGTCCCAAAACCATTTTTGTTTATCTAATGATAATTCCTTTATGATTATTGCCCTACTTATATTCTTTATGGAACTATACTATTCTTATATCTTTTGTTCAAAAAGTTAAACTACTATTACTATTGTGATACATGTTATTATTGCCTAAAATGTTATTATTAATGTGATTACCATTAGCTCTAGTTATGGTACCTTTAACCCTTTATGCAAAAGTTCTCGTTTCGATGCGGGTAATCATCAAAACTTATGCACATGGTTTTAACCTAATGGATAGGGGTTGTATATCCACCTTAGCTAAAAGGAGCGATTCTAGCCGTGGAGTTGGTTTAGCTTCATGCTTCTCTATGTGATAGGAGTTGGAATTTGGTTTAATGCCACCTCTCCTTTATGTATTTGAGTGATTATGGCAACAACCTTCACTCTATGTGTTATGTGTTATAAGTGTGATTTCTGCAAACCTTGTCAAATTGTAAACCTTGATTCATGGATTGTAAAACATGAACTATGTGTTATAAGCTATGGGTTTCCTTTTGTTTACTTATTGAGATCATCTATTTCACCCATTTTTCTTTGTGTGGTTGCAGGTGAGCAGTATGAAGAAGCAAGGTGATGGCTCAAGCAATCTACTTCATCTGGGGGATTCGTTGTCCAAGTTAATTAGTTTAATATGTTATGAAGAGTCATCCTTAGACGCTCTGGGAATAATTATTTTTGTGTTTTTATTTTGAGATATTACCTATCAAGGCTTTAATTGGATTTCTAAATATTATTGCATTCTAAACTGATTTTTGATTTTTTTTGATGAAAAATATTAGATTAAATTATATTTTTGCATATTTCTGTAATGACTAGAAAGTTTCGAAAAACAAAGGAATTCAATATTTTTGTGCTAGAATTTAGAAGTCGGAAAATTCTATTATTAATTAAACATGTGGCTACCAATTTGTATGTGCATAGATTCTAATATGATATTTTTTTTGTTTAAATGAAAAATAATGATTTAAATCATGTTTTTTCATATTGCTGTAATGAACGGAAAGCACGAAAAGCGCGAAAACTCATGATTTTTACCTAATTCTTAAAACTTGGAATTTTTTTGTATAAATCTTATCTATGGCTACTGAATCATACATGAAGATATTCTAAATTGATATTTTCTATGATTGAATGAAAAATAATGGTTTAAATCACCTATTTACATATTACTGTAATGACCGAAAAATATCGAAAACAAAAAAACTCATGGTTTTGTACCCTAGGACCCGAAAATTGAATTTTCATGTATGTGAAATACCATATGCTTCTGATTCATGTGAATTAATATTCCAAAATAATTTTTGTTGTGTTACATGAAAAATCTTGGCTCAAACCATATTTTTATATATTCCTGTAATAGACGGAAAGTAAGAAAAGTAAAAAAAATTCAGTTTTCCCTTTGATAATGCATTCGGCCTACTATGAGATTTTTATTCCAATGTTTATAATTTTTATGCAATTTATTTTGATGGTTATTGACATGTATCTATGTACAATAAATGATAAAATTGCATGTTAGTAGAAGGTATGACACTAGACAAGCCTAGAGGCACTTTGGTATACTTAAGGTATACTCAAGATATCTTAACCTTATATTATGTTTAGAATGTGAATGTGATTGGGAAATATGGAAATAGATGTTATGATGACTTGATAATGAATAATGGTCCTGAATTGATGAAGAGGTAGATTGAAGGAATTGGTAATAAGAGATAAGCATGATGCTTGAAAGGTTATTTGTTAAGTTGACATATATGAAAGTGTTAAGTGCACTAAAATGATTGTTCAAGTGAATTGATGTTGAGGTAATGATATTGTGTTGACCTTAGGAAGGTATTGACATGATTGTAATATGTTTTCATATGGACCTATAAAGGCTAAATGTATGAGACTTTTAAGTCAAAATGTTATGTGCAAGTGATGAGTGCACTTATATGTGCAACTCTAAGTGTGTATGAATGTGATATATTCATGGGGTAGTTATGGGATAGGATAGCATCATGATTGAATAAATACTAAGTATTGAATTAAATATTATGGTAGAGCTTGAGGAGTCTTAGAAGTCTAAGGGCTATGTGAATTAGGAGCAAAGGAACCACAAGGTGAGTAAATACTGTGTTCATGCTATAAGTGTGAGTAAACGTTATGTTTCAAATTACAAGTACAAGATATCATGATATGTGTATCTTTGACATTCTTGAAACCTAAGTTCTTTCTATTCTGAAATTAAATTCTATGATTTCTTTGTTAAACTTGGGTTGCTAAAGGACAATTGGTCCAAAACCATTTTTTATTATCCAATGATAATACCTTTATGATTATTGCCCTAACTTACATTCTTTATGGAACTACACTATCATTGTTTCTTTTGTTTAAAAGTTAAACTACTATTGTTATTATGATACATGTTATTGTTGCCTTAATGTTATTGTTATATGTGAATACCATTAACTCTCACTATGGTACCTTTAACCCTTTTATGTAGAAGTCCTTGTGTCGATGCAGGTAATCATCAGAACCTATGCACATGGTCTTAACCTTATGGATAGGGGTAGAATATCCACCTCAGCTAGAAAGGGGCGGTTCTAACTATGGGACCTAATCAGCTTCATGCCTTCTATGTGATACAAGTTGGAAATTGGTATAAGGCCACCTCTCCTCTATGTGTTTGAGTGATAGAGTAATAGCCTTCACTCACTATGTGTTATATGTGTGATTTCAGCAAACTTGTTGAATTGAACCCTTGCTAAATTGTAACCTAATTCATGAATTGTAAATCATGAACTATATATATAATGAGTTTCATTTTCAAAGGAATTTGTGTTAATGTTTGTGTTTTATCATTTACTTATTGAGATCATCTATCTCACTCCTTTTCCTTTTCCTTGTGTGGTTCTAAGTGAGTATTATGAGGAGGCAAGGTGATATCTCAAGCATTCTACTCTGCTTGGGGAATTCATTGTCCAAAGTCTTTAATAATACTATGTTATGAAATGTTGTCATTAAATGCTATGGGAATATTTGTTTTTTATGTTTATTTGAGAAGTCATTATTTTTTTTAAGTTTCCGAATGGATTATGAATATTATTTCCCTATGGATTTTATGTGAAGTTTTTAATTATTGTCTTCCACAATTAAAGATTTTCATATAATGTTTAAATGAGTTATTGTATAAGGTTTGGTATGATCCTACGCATGATTTGTGTATGTGTCAATAGGTTTTATAGGCATGGGTAACCTTATATTCTCCCTATGTTCTAGGACCGTCATATCTCTAAAGTTTGGATGTGACAAAGTTGGTATCAGAACTAACTTGGTCGAAGATGTTTGCGGGAGTCATACCTATGATTTACCCCATAAGGGAGGAGACCTTTGACAAGGAAGAGGACCTTGAGGAGTGCCTGGATCTTGATTGGGTTTATAGTAAGATCCAAAAAATGAAGGATAACTATTCATACTCAAAGGAGGAAAACTGACGTCTTAAGCTTATGATTCATGCCTTGAGGGAGGATGTGGAGTAGCTTAAGTCAGGGATTGAGGAGCATAGAGGAGATTACTTACCAATGAGGTTTGCATCATTGACTAGTCACCATCAAGACCAAGATCTTCTTTGTTACCGATATGGCAGCAGTGGCCATGTTGCCCTTGATTACCCTAGTGGTGGACACATGAGGGCTAGGTCGAGTAGATGGTGATGATCAATGTAACGGCATAGTACTTATATGATATGAATGATTTCCCTTTGATTGCCTAATTACCTACTATAAGATGATTTCTTTTATTGTTATGATATGATTAACTTACCATGATAGGAAGTTATTTTCATATTATGAGATATATGCTACTTGATTATGATATGTGATATGTGACATGTGCAAGACTATATGATATGTGATATATATATGACATGTTCTTAGTGATATGATATGATAAATGCATGATGATTTATGCTAGTATAATGATGGGGTTAAATGAGTTAGGTTAGGGGATTAGTACTAAATTCCCTTATCGTGATAAGCAGAATGCCTCATAAGAAGAAGGTTCGCATAGCCGCCTAATCCATTAGGGTTAATGACGATGTCATGTCGAACACTGCATCAAATGATGCCTTTGCACTGTATGATTAAAAGAAAGATCCAACTCGAGGGCACCAACTATGGGCTCTAGTGAGCAAGCATCTTCGTAAGAGGTGCACACCATGCCCGAGGAAATAAGAGACTTGAGCAAGGAAATGGATGAGATATGACCTCAAAGGCGGGAAGCACTGTTAACTCAAGAAAGGAATGGAATTTTGCAACCTACTGTAGTGGCACCGGTTCAAAGGGAGAGGAAGCAGTTACCTAATAAAGGGATGACCATAGCGGAGTTTAAGAAGCTATAACTGCCTACCTTCTATGGTGAGGAGGGTGATGACCCATATGAGTTCTTGGACGAGATGGACAAGCTAGTCCATCAACTTTCTTGCTCAAATGCCCGAGTGATAAAGTTGGTGAGACTCTAACTCAAGAAGGAAGCTTGGTATTGGTATAAGAGAAGTATTGAAGAGTGGCTTTACAGAGCAGACCCACCAACATGGGCAGAATTCAAACAAAAAGTGACAAATCAATTCTTGCCTAAAGGTAAAAGGCAAGATAGAGCATTGCAGTTCAAGCAACTAAAGCAAAAGCTGGGGACGTCCATATCAGAGTATGCGAAGGAGTTTAATCAGCTTAGCTGATTTGCTGTCAACATCATTCCTACTAAAGCTTGACACATCAATTGTGACACACTTCTGTTCAATTCATTAGCAGCAACGAAGTTCCTAACCTTGGCCAAGCTAATAAATAAGGCCAAGATAATGGAGAAGAGGTACAAGGTGGAAAGAGCCAAATGAGACCAGAAGGGAAAGCATAGGAATAAAGGTCATGGGGGACAGCATAGAGGTGGAGGAGGCCCAAGGAAGGAATTTTCATCTTTCGAACAACAGAATAGTCAAGCTAAGCAGGAACTTCCCACTTGCAATAAATATGGAAAGAAGCATCCTGAAATTTGCCAAAAAGATTATGGTGCATGCCTTAAGTGTGGACAAATGGGGCACTTCATAAAGGACTGCCCTTAGATGAGGAGCCAAGGGAATAGGACCATAGCACGACCACAATCTAGAACATTCCAATTGCAAGGGTATAGAGTCAAGGATAAGGGGCTAGCAGTTAGGAATGCATTGGCAATGAAGAACAAAGGCAAGGGTTGAGTCTCTGCCTTAAATCAGTAAGAGGCTCACGATTCACACACAGCCATCATAGGTATCATCCCCATCTAAAATTCTAGTGTAAAATGTTTGATTGATTTTGGTGCTAACCATTCTTTTGTATCGCCTTGTTTTGCTAAGAGTTTAAGTAGAAATAAGGAATTAATGAATGAACCTTTAGTAGTATCAATTCTTTTGGGGGAGGTGATGGAAGTAAGGTATAAGTATAAGGCTTATGATGTAGATATTAATGGACAAAAACTTTCGGTAGTATTACTAGAATTGGATGTACTAGAATTTGATATGATATTAGGGAGGGACTAGTTATATGAGCATGGAGCTCGTATTGACTGTAGAAAGAAACTTGTCGAGTTTCAAACCAAGGATGAAAAGGAGTTTGTGTATCAAGCAAATAGGAATGGGAATCCTCTAAACTTGATATTGGCCTTATGAGCAAGAAAGATGTTAAGGAAAGGATACCAAGTGTACCTAGCCTATGAAATCAATATTGACAAAGAGATTGCCATTCAAGACAAGAACATTCTAGTAGTGGATGAGTTCATGGATGTATTCCTAGAAGATTTACCTAGATTACCACTTGACTGTGAGATTGAGTTCAACATTGAACTACTACCTGGTACGTAACCTATATTGATACCACCATATTGTATGGCACTAGTGGAACTAAAAGAATCAAAGATGTAATTGTATGATCTATTTGACAAGCGTTTTATCCGACCAAGCAATTTGCCATAGGGCGCTCCAGTACTGTTCATGAAGAAGAAGGATGGCTCGTTTCGGATGTGTATTGACTACCGCTAACTTAACAAAGTCACTGTGAAGAATAGGTATCCTTACCAAAGATTGATGATCTTTGTGATCAATTGCAAGGAGCTAGTCACTTCTCTAAGATCAACTTAAGGTCTGGCTATCATCAACTGAAGATCCATGGAGAAGACATTTGCAAGACTGCCTTTCGTACTAGATAAAGACATTATGAGTTCACGATTTTGCCATTCAGTCTGACAAATGCTCCCACTGCTTTTATGGACTTGATGAATTAAGTATTCAAGCCATTTCTTAACAAGTTCATGATCATGTTCATTGATGACATCCTAATTTACTTAAAGAATAAGGAAAAACATGAAGAACATTTGAGGATCGTGCTTCAAACTTTATGTGATCATCAACTTTACACTAAGCTATATAAATACGAGTTTTGGATGAAGTCTGTCAACTTTCTTGGACATGTAGTAAGTAAGGAAGGGATTCAAATTGATCCTAAGAAAGTTGAAGCAGTAGCAAGTTGGCCACGACCCATAATAGTTTCAAAAGTATGGAGTTTCTTAGGCATGGCTGGGTATTATTGTAGATTCGTATAGGACTTTTCTAAGATAGCAGCCCTATTGACCAAATTAACTAGAAAGTAAGTTAAGTTCAATTGGGAAGAGTCTTGTGAGAAGAGTTTTTAGAAGCTAAAGAAGTGTTTGATATCAGCCCTAGTTTTGGCATTACCGAAAAGAGAAGATGGGTTCACTATCTATTGTGATGCCTCATGAGTCAAACTTGGATGTGTCTTAATGCAGAATGGGAAAGTCATCACCTATGCATCATGACAATGTAAGAGGCATGAAGTTAATTATCCTACTCATGATTTAGAGTTAGCGACGATGGTCTTCGCTCTAAAGATCTAGAGATATTACATATATGGAATGATGTGTGAGATCTACACGGATCATAAGAGTCTTTAGTACATCTTGAGCCAAAGATACCTCAACCTAAGGCAAAGGAGATGGATTGAATTGTTGAAAGACTATGATTGTCATATTCCTTACCATCCTAGAAAGGTGAATGTTGTAGCGGATGCCTTGAGTTAGAAGTCAATGGGAAGCCTAGCCTATATAACTATGCAAAAGAGACCAATCGTGAAGGAATTACAGAAATTGTTTAGCCAAGGCTTGAAGTTAGAGATTAGAGGATTGAGAGTTTTATTGGCCCATTTCTAAGTGAAGTCTAAACTAATGGAAGAAATATGGGATTCATAAGGTAAGGACCCACACATGATGAAGTTGAAGGATGAGATGAAAGAAGGGAAGAACTTTGAGTTTGAAATGGTTAATGGAATTTTAAAGTGTAGAGATAGAGTATGCATGCCTGACATAGATGGATTAAGGGAAAGGATACTGAAGGAGGCACATCAGACACCTTACTATGCTTACCTTGGAACTACCAAGATGTATCATGATGTGAAATCTAACTATTGGTGGCCTGGACTGAAGAAGGATGTGGCGATGTTTGTAGCATCTTGTCTAACTTACCGGCAGGTCAAGTACGAACATTAATGACCCTCTGGACTGTTATAAGAAATTTGACTACCTGAATGGAAGTGGGAGCGCATCACTATGGACTTCATAGTTGGCTTGCCTAGAACTTCCAAAGGATATGATATATGGGTCATAGTGGATCGACTGACAAAATTTGCACATTTTCTAGGAGTCAAGACCACATATTCTGTAGCTTAGTATGCACAATTATATATGGATGAGATCATGAAACTACACGGAGTGCCAATTTCCATCATCTCGGATCGAGGAACTCAATTCACCTCAAGGTTCTGGCAGAAGTTGCAAGAAGCATTAGGAACACAATTAGATTTTAGTACGGCATTTCATCCTTAAACGGATGGACAGTCTGAAAGGATAATTTAGAAACTAGAGGATATATTAAGGATTTGTGTTCTGGACTTTGATGGTAGATGGGATAAATACTTATGTTTGATTGAATTCGCCTACAACAACAACTATATTTCGTCTATCGGCATGACACCATATGAAGCATTGTATGGGAGAAAATGTCATTCTTCAATTTGTTGGCTTAAACCTGGAGACAAGTATGTAGAGATGCTAGAGTTGCTTAAGGAGACTACTAAGAAAATACCTTTGATTCAAGAGTGACTGAAAACGGCTTTTAGTTGGCAAAAAAGTTATGTGGATCCTAAAAGAAAGGACATCCATTTTGCCATGGGAGATCACATGTTATTAAAGGTCTCTCCAATGAAAGGTGTTATGAGGTTTGGTAAGAAAGGAAAGTTATCACCTTGCTTTACTAGTCTTTTCAAAATATTGGATAAGGATGGGGAAGTATCTTATAGACTCGCCCTGCCCCAACCATGGTGCATGTGCATCTAGTGTTTCACATCTCTATATTAAGGAAGTATGTGTCAGATTTGTCTCATGTCCTGTCACTTCCAAACATAATGTTAGATGAGCAACTATCCTATGAGGAATCACTAATAGCTATAGTGGATCAATAAGTGAGGAGGTTAAGAAATAAGGAGATACCCATGATTAAGGTCCAATGGCGAAATCATGGGATAGATGAGTGCACTTAGGAAGTTGAGGAGGAGATGCAGCAGAAGCATCCTCAGCTTTTCAAGATCTGTTAGGTAAGAATTTAAATTTTAGGATGAATTTATTGTAAGGGGGGAGAATGTAACAACCCATGCCTACCCTATAAATTTTTATGGCAATTTGCTTGATTTAGAACTATTAAGGTTAAGTGTGTGCTTTTATGGGAATTTATATTCTATGTGATTGATGAGTATGTAGCATGTTAAATTAATTTTTAATATGCATTAAATGAGTTATTATTGTGAAATAAATGATTTACATGAAGTACATTAGCATTAAATAAATTATTTTAAATAAAATGAATTTTCATGCATAAAGGCAATTTTTAAGCATAAAATGATTTTATGAGTATTTTAAAATATTTTTAAATAAATGATTTTGGTAGAAATATTACAAAAAATAATAAGAAATATATATATTTTTTAATTACTTATAATCAGCCCCTAATTTAAATAAAAAGCCCAAATACCTAAAAGCCCCTACCCAAAAACCCTCTTAACCTAGCTCATAAGGGTAATAGTGGAAATTGTCCAAAACCCAACATATAATAATGTAAAATTTGGCCAGTCCTAATGTTCCAATAGCCATCACTCTATTTGTCTATATTTTGACAGAAAAATTCTCCCAAAATATTTCTCTCTACCAAAATTAAGAAAACACCTTTCAGTTTTGTGATTTCTTGACTGTAATCATAATTTTTTCTTCTCTTTCAATTCCTTAACTGATTTCTATGAAATAAATTATGAGAAAATTATTTTGAACTAGTTGTTTACTAATTTTTATAGAATTAATTGAGTTTGGGTGCTTTTTTGAGAGAGTAATTTAATTCTCTACCGAAAATACAAATCTTTCCGTGAAATTTCTCCAAAGGTGAATCTTGTAACTTAAAATTTCAATTTTTAAGCATAAACATCACTAAAGGTAGGTGATTTGTGTATAATTGCATTTTAAACTGATTTTTGATTTATTTTGATGAAAAATATTAGATTAAATTATACTTCTACATATTTCTATAATGATCGAAAAGTTTCGAAAAACAAAGAAATTCAAAGTTTTTGTGCTAGAACTTAGAAGTTAGAAAATTCTATTATTAATTAAACATGTGGCTACCAATTTGTATGTGAATAGATTCTATTCTGATATTTGTTTTGTTTGAATGAAAAATAATGATTTAAATAATGTGTTTGGATATTGCTGTAATAAACCGAAAGCATGGAAAGCGCGAAAACTCATGATTTTCACCAAGTCTTAAAACTTAAAATTTTTTTGTACAAATCTTATCTATGGCTACTGAATCATACATGAAGATGTTCTAAACTGCTATTTTCTATGATTGAATGAAAAATAATGGTTTAAATCACCTGTTTACATATTATTGTAATGACCGGAAAATACCAAAAACAAGAAAACTCATGGTTTTGTACCCTATAACCCAAAAATTGAATTTTCATTTATGAGGAATATCATATGCTATTGATTCATATGAATTAATATTCCAAAATGATTTTTTTTTGTGTTACATGAAAAATCTTGTCTCAAACCATGTTTTTACATATTACTGTAATAGACAAAAAGTGCAAAAAGTAAGAAAAATTCAGTTTTCCCTTTGATGATGCATTCAGCCTACTATGGGATTTTATTCCAATGTCTATAATTTTTATGCAATATATTTTGATGATTATTGACATGTATGTATGTACAATAAATGATAAAATTGCATGTTAGTTGAAGGTATGACACTAGACAAGCCTAGAGGCACTTCGGTATGCTTAAGGTATACTTAAGATATCTTAACCTTATATTGTGGTTAGAATGTGAATGTGATTGGGAAATATAGAAATAGATGTTAAGATGACTTGATAATGAATAATGGTCTTGAATTAATGAAGAGGTAGATTGAAGGAATTGGTCATAAGAGATAAGCATGATGCTTGAAAGGTTATTTGTTAAGTTGACATATATGAAAGTGTTAAGTGTACTAAAATGATTATTAAAGTGAATTGATATTGAGGTAATGATATTGTGTTGACCTTAGGAAGGTATTGACATGGTTATAATGTGTTTTCATATGGGCCTATAAAGCTAAGTGTATGAAACTTTTAAGTCAAAATGTTATGTGCAAGTGATGAGTACACTTATATGTGCAACTCTAAGTGTATATGAATGTTATATGTGCATAGGGTAGTTATGGGATAGGATAGCATCATGATTGAATAAATACTAAGTATTGAATTAAATATTATGATAGAGCTTGAGGAGTCTTAGAAACCTAAAGGCTACATGAATTAGGAACAAAAGAACTATAAGGTAAGTAAACACTGTGTTCATGCTATAAGTGTGAGTAAACATTATGTTTCAAATTACAGGTACAAGCTATCATGATATGTGTACCTTTGACACTTTTGAAACTCAAGTTCTTTCTATTCTAAAATGAAATTCTATGATTTCTTTTTTAAACTTGGGTTGCCAAAGGATAATTGGTCCAAAAACATTTTTGATTATCCAATGATAATACCTTTAAGACTATTGCCTTAACTTACGTTATTTCTTGAACTACACTATCATTGTATCTTTTGTTTAGAAGTTAAACTACTATTATTATTATTATGATACATGTTATTGTTGCCTTAATGTTATTGTTATATGTGAATACCATTAGCTCTAGCTATGGTACCTTTAACCCTTTTATGTAGAAGTCTTCGTGCTTATGCGGGTAATCATCGAAACCTATGCACATCGCCTTAACCCAATGGATAAGGGTAGTGTATCGACCTCACTTAGAAAGGGGCAGTTCTAGCTATGGGGCCTAATCAGCTTCATGCCTTCTATGTGATAACAGTTGGAAATTGGTATAAGGCCACCTCTCATCTATGTGTTAGAGTGATAGAGCAATAGCCTTCACTCACTATGTGTTATATGTGTGATTTCTACAAACTTGTTGAATTAAACCATTACTAAATTGCAACCTAATTCATGAATTGTAAATCATGAACTATGTGTATAAGCTATGAGTTTCCTTTTCAAAGGAATATGCGTTAATGTATGTGTTTTATCATTTAGTCATTAAGATCATTTATCTCACTCCTTTTCCTTTTCCTTATGTGGTTCCAGGTGAACAGTATGAGGAGGTAAGGTAATAGCTCAACCATTCTACTCTGCTAAGGGAATTCCTTGTCTGAAGTCTTTAATAATATTATGTTATGAAGTGTTGTCATTAGATACTCTGGGAATAATTGTTTTTGATGTTTATTTGAGAAGCCATTATTTTTCTTAAGTTTCTGAATGGATTATGAATATTATTTCCCTATGGATTTTATGTGAAGTGTCTAATTACTATCTTTCACAATTAAAGGTTTTCATATAATATTTAAATGAGTTATTGTATAAGATTTGATACGATCCTAGGCATGATTTATATATAAGTCAATGGGTTCTACGGGCATTGGTGACCTTATATCTCCCCATGTTCTAGGACTATCATATCTCTAAAGTTGAGATGTGACAATATGATGGGTACTAATGTTAAATGCATGGTAAGTAGGATAATTTGATAGTAGGGTTAAGTGGATCAGAAGGAGAAGTTGACTTTTGATCCAATTTAGATTAATGATTGATAGGTATAATGTTATGAGGTATGAAATACTTACATATTACAATGGTTTGATATATGAATTATATGGAGTTATTAAATGATTATCTTGATTGATGCCATAAGAAGAGGAATGATATTTAGTAATGATTAGTAGGAGAATGAAATGAATCAGTCACATTATATGTATAAAAGTATGCAGTATGAAGTAAATGGAGTATATTAAGGAATTTGTGGTTTAGATGCTACCATATAGACTAGAACAGTAAGAAAGGTAGGAATTTCTTTATCACTTATGTTAATATCAAGTATAGTCAAAGGAGGAATATTAATCTAGTGTGGCTTAAAAGGAAGAAGGTATTATTCCCATTCAAAATTATAGTGCAAGATGCTTGATTGATTCTGGTGTTACGCATTTGTTTGTGCCTCCAAGTTTTGCTAAGAGTTTTGGTAGAGATAAGGAATTATTGAATGAAACCTTAGTAATGTCAACTCCTGTGGGAGTAATGATGGAAGTAATATATATGTTTAAGGACTGTGAGGTAGACATTGACGAACAAAAACTTCCAGTAGAGTTGTTAGAACTTGGTCTCTTAAAATTCGATGTGATCTTAGGAATGGATTGGCTATATGGGTATGGAGATTGTACTGATTGTAGAAAAAAAGAGGTAGAATCTCAAGCTAAGGATGGGGAGAAATTTGTGTATCAAGGAGATACCTATGACTGAGGTTTACTAGCATAATCATGGAATGGATGAGTATACTTAGGAAGCCGAGGAAGGGATGCAGTAGAAGCATCCCTAGTTTTTTGAGAACATGTGAGTAAGTACTGAAATTCGAGGACGAATTTCTTTAAGAGGGGGAGACATAAAAGGATAAGTATTCTTAGACTTGTAATGATGATAAAAGGATAAGCATGATGCTGGTAGAGATTCTTTAGTGATGAGATTCCTTTGAGTATATAGGTTGCGATTAGAGTATAAGGATTTGAATTTTTATAAAGTAATAGATGTTAAGGCCATACAAACTATAAATTTGAGGATCCATGAGGACTTGATCTATGAGGGTATAAAATGATTTAATTCAAAATTTTATATAATTTTAAGATAAAATGTTCTATATTTGATTTGATTATGTACTTGTGTCCAGTGTATCTATCCATATGCATCGAGTTTTGCTTTATAGAATCATATATTATCAATCATACATCATGAACAGCATCAAGCATCGCATTAAGGTTACATATTACATGCAAGGATGAAAATGTTTTGATTCTTGCAAATGATTCTACGCAATTTTGAAAATTTAATAGTTTTGAACATACCTGAAAGGGATTTGAGTCCTCTGGATGAGAAATCTTTTAAGATGTTTATACAATAATGTTCTATTGAGGTTACTAGAAAACTTGGTAGTGACCTTTAATATGGAAAGAATTTTCACTGAGATAACCTAGAATGGCATAGATGTGGAAATATATAAGAGTTGCATGGAGATTTCATTTAATGGCAATGGTATCTAAAGGTTTATTATTTTAATACGGGTAAGTTAAATGATTAGGAATGTGAAGTATAGCAAGATGTAAGTGGAAATCTAAAGTAAGATGATATTACAAGCTAAATGTATAAAAATTTTGAGGCATTAGGTAATTAAGTCATGATAATGATATATATATTATACAGAAAGAGAGTAAGTTTGAAATAGTTATATGAAGTCTATTTGGGATTATAAATATAGGATATGATATATATAGGAATGTTTGTTAAGTTTAAATATTTTTTAATTGATAAATGATGGGAGTGTAGAAATCGTAATGTTAACAAGGTATTAAAAACGAAAATATCTATTTTGGTTATAATAGATTAAGTAATAATTATTAATATGGAAAGAGGATTATCGAATATCAATTGGACTTATTAATTTGGAATTATCTGTTGGATTTTTATATGGCTAATGTGACAAATATTGAATGGAAGTAGTGATTAAGGTATTAGTATAGATGTTAATATTAATAGAAATATAAGGAAAAGAAATACTTGGGATTATATTTGATTTAAGGTGAAAATAAAGATTTTATTACTTTTGTTCAAGTTTAAGGGATATAAAATTATTAAGGATTAGTTCCAAGATTTGTTTGAACCAAAGATTAACATAGATGTAGCTTAAGCTAAACGTTTATCAGTGTGATTTTTGATAGATTGTGAGTATGTGCCTTACTGTATTTAATATGTTAATTGTAGTTAGATATTGTGTTTGAGAGGCACAGCAGAAGTGCGGTGGAGAAGTTAAGCAAAGTGTGTTGTATTATTAGATTTGAAAATTCAAGGATGAATTTTTTTAAGGTGGGGAGAATGTAACAACCCACACCCACCCTAGGAGTTTTCATGACCAATTTGCTTGACATAGAATTATTAAGACTAAGTGTGCGCTTTTATAGGAATTTATGTGCTACGTGATTGATGAGTATGTGACATGTTAAATTAATTTTAATATGGACAATATGAGTTATTATTTTAAAATAAATAATTTATATGAAGTGTATTAGCATAAGATGATTTAATTTACATAAAATGATTTTTAATGCAAAAAGACAATTTTTAAGCATAAAATAATTTTATGAGTAATTTTAAAATATTTTTAAACAAATATTTTGGGAGAAATTTTAATGAAAATAATAACAATTTTTTTTAATTGCCTATAATTAGCCCCAAAATTAATTAAAAGCCCCAAATACCTAAAAGCCCACTACACCAAAACACTCCTAAGCAAGCTCATTAAGGGTAAACTTGGAAATTGCACCCCAAACCCTAGTATTTAATATAAAATTTTACCCCATCACTTTAGACAGCCTCTATTCTATTATTCTTCAGAATTTTTACAGAAAAATTCTGCCAAAAATAATCTCTAAACCGAAATTCACAAAATCCCTTCAAACTATATGATTTCGCGACTATTTCTCAAGTTTTTCCTTTTTTTTTCAATTTGCTATTTGATTTTTATGAAACCAATCATGGGAAAATTATTTTGAACTGAATATCTACTAATTTTTATTTACTAAATTTGGCCTAGGTGATTTCTTGAGAGAGAAATTGATTTTTCTACCGAAAACACCAACCTCTCTACACAATTTCTCCAAAGGTGAATCTTATAACTCAAAATAGAAAATTTTCATGCATAAACATTACAAGGGGGAGCGATTTTTGTATGATTATGCTCTAAATGGATTTTTTATGAGTTTAGATGAAAAATATCAAATTAAATCATATTTTTGCATATTATTGTAATGACTAAAAAGTTTCAAAAAATAAGGAAATTCATGGTTTTCGTCTTAGAACTTAAAAGTTGGAAATTCTCATGTGTATGAACACTAAGGGCTGACGAATTGTATGGATTTATAATCTAAATTGATATTTGTTATGTTTAGATTGAAAATAATGATTTAAATCATGTGTTTACATATTACTGTAATGATTAGAAAACACTAGAAAGCTAGAAAACTCATGATTTTCACTCTAAATCCTAAACTTGGAATTTTCATCCATGAGAATTGTCCATGGCTGACCAATTGGGGTGTATTAGTCTTCTAAACTAATATTTGTTGTGTTTGAATGAAAAAAATATTAGTTTAAATTACATGTTTACATATTCATCTTTACATATTGCTGTGATGACTGGAAGGTACCGAAAATAAGAAAACTCATGGTTTTTCATGGTAAAACCTAAAGTTCAAAATTTTCATGCATATAGATTTAGATATATACCGATTCCAAAATATTTATGTTCTAAAATGATTTTTTTTACTACATGAAAAATCTTAGTTTAAACCATGTTTCCACATATTACTGTAACAAATGGAAAGTGCAAAAAGTAAGAAAATTCAGGTTTTCTCTTTTATGGGGCATTCGGCCTACATTGAGATTCTTATCCCAATGTCTATAATTTTTATGTAATTTATTTTAATGATTATTGGCATGTATGAATGAATGATAAATGGTTAAATTGCATGTTGGTTGAAGGAATGACTCTAGACAATGCTAGAGGCAATTTGGTATACTTAAGGTATCTTAACCTTATATTATGATTAATATATGAATATGATTGGATAATATGGAAGTAGGTTGTATAATGACTTGATAATGAATTAATGATCATTAATTGTTGAAGAGATTGATTGAAGGAATTGGTCATAAGAGATAAAAATGATGCTTAAAAGGTTATTTGTTAAGTTGACGTATATGGAAGTGTTAAGTGTACGAAGATGATTGTTAAAGTGAATTGATATTAAGGTAATGATATTGTGTTGACCATAGAAAGGTATTGATATGAATCATAATGTGCTTTCATATAGGCCTATAAAGGCTAAGTGTATAAGACTTTTAAAGTCAACTTGTTATGTGCAAGTGAATGAGGTCTACTTATATGTGCAACTCTAAGTATGTATGAATGTTATATGTGCATAGGGTAGTTATGGGATAGGATAGCATCATGATTAAATAAATACTAAGTATTGAATTAAATTATGTTAGAGTTTGACGAGTTTTAAAGGTTCAAAAGTGCTACATGTTATGGGAGCGAAGGAACCACAAGGTGAGTAAATATTATGATATTGTTACAGTACAAGCTATCATGATATGTGTACCTTTGACAATCTTGAAACCTAAGTTCTTTCTATTCTAAAATGAAACTCTGTGATTTCTTTGTTAAGTTTGGGTTGCTAAAGGACAATTGGTTCGAAATCCATTTTTGTTTATCCAATGATAATTCCTTTATGATTATTGCTCTACTTATATTATTTATGGAGCTACACTTTCTTGTATCTTTTGTTCAAAAAGTTAAACTGCTATTGCTATTGTGATACATGTTATTGTTGCCTTAAACGTTATTATTATATGTGATTACCATTACCTCCAGCTATGGTAACTTTAACCCTTTATGGAAAAGTCCTCGTGCCGATGCGGGTAATCATCAGAACCTGTATATATGGTCTTAACCTAATGGATAAGGGTTGTGTATCCACCTTGGCTAGAAGGGGTAGTTCTAGCCATAGAGTGTAATTAGCTTCATGCTTCTTTATGTGATAGGAGTTGAAATTTGGTTTAATGCCACTTCTCCTTTATATGTTCGAGTGATTATGGCAACAGCCTTCACTATACGTTATCTATTATAAGTGTGATTTCTACAAACCTTGTTAAATTGTAAACCTTGATTCATGGATTGTAAAACATGAACTATGTGTTATAAGCTATGGGTTTCCTTAAAAAACAAAAAAAGATAAGTGTTAGCGTATGTGCCATATTGTTTACTCATTGAAATCATCTTTCTCACCCCTTTTTCTTTGTATGGTTCCAGGTGAGTAGTATGAGGAGGCAAAGTGATGGCTCAAGCATTCTACTTTGCTTGGGAGATTCCTTATCCAAGTTAATTAGTTTAATATGTTATAAAGAGTCATCCTTAAAAGCTCTGAGAATAATTATTTTTATGTGTTTATTTTGAGATATTACCTATCGAGGCTTTAACTGGATTTCTAAATATTATTTTCTTATGGATTGTATTTGAAGTATATTTTCATTATTCTTCCGCAACTAAAGATTTTCTTTCAAATGGTTTAATTGGGTTATTGTATAAGGTTTGGTATGATCCTAGGCATGATTTTATATTTAAGGAAGTGCATTTTATGGGAGTGGGTGACCTTATGTCTCCCCATGTTCTAGGACCATCTGTTTGCCTCAAAATAACCTGTCAAAAAGTGACCCGTAAGTATACAGGGCAATTGTAGTATATCGGAAGCACCCAACGTCGTATCTCTCAAGGAATTGCAAATGGAAATATTTGTCTCAATTTAAAGCAATTTAAATGAAAAGAATTTGAATGATTTGATTTTGAAAATAAATAATTTGGAAAACAAGAAATTAAAAATAAATGTGGATTAAAATGCAATAGGTTTTAAAACAATGAATGAATGATGCCTAGGGTTTGTATTTAGTTTATCAATCCTATATGTTCATGAATATACCCAATTGATTATTCTAAAGCCTTAGTTTCTAACAATTCAAAGAATAAAAATCAATCTATTAGCAATCACATTCATAGAAATCATTCTATCAAATCATATATCAAAAACTAAAGCTTAATCTGAAAACTTATATTTCTAATTCATTTTAAGATTCTAAAGGAATGAATTATAGAATTGAACTTCAACTCTTATTCCTTCATTCAAAACCTAAGTCAAACAATCAATCAATTTAATTAGGAATAATAAAAATAATCAAAAGGGATTATATTCAATTCTATATCATGAACACACCATGCAAACCCTAGACAAGGATGAAATCAGATCATGGGAAATAAAGAAATCATCATAATCTTATTATAATAAAAAGAATTCATCATATCAATTCTATCAATTCAATAATCCAAAAGAATTATAAATAAGAATCAAACCATGCTAATCAATCCGTTTAATCTAATTCAATATCTTGAATCTTCATAAATGAATTCCTAAGAACAAAATTCTAATCTAAGTGTTAAAATCTGAAAACTAGAATTAAGAAAACTGAAAATTGGAAAAGAAGATACTATTCCAAAAATTCCCTAAAATCCATATCAAAATCAAGCCCCCTCTCTTCCTCCAGACATCCCTATTTATAACAACAAAGCTTCTTATTTACTTTCTACTTTCCTAAAATAATTTAGGATTGAAAATCCTTGAAAATCTCAAAAAATCTTCAATATCTACTCATAAGTGATGCTGTGGGGCACTGGAGAAGGCAGCTAGGCACTTAAGAGCTGGTGGCCTACTGGAGGCTCTCTGCAGTGGGGTGTTAGAGGTTGTTGGAGAGGCGCTGGGGCTAGGTGCCTACAGGAGGCTTTCTGCAGTTGGGCGCTACTAGTCACTGGCGAGGCGCTACTGGGCAATGCTAAGCACTGGCATGCACTGCTAGGCACTAGCAGGTGCTGCTGGGCATTGGCAAACGCTGCTGAGCGAGCAATTGCGAGCCACTGGGCTTGCTGTTACCTGATGGTATGCTATCCAACGTGCGACATTTCATCGAGTTTTTCGATTTAGCCCAAATATCTTCCATGTGTTCAATTATTATTGCAATTGAAAACAACTTAACAAACACATTAAAAGCATCATAAAATCATAAAAATAAACTATAAATTAACAATTAAAAGAACCAGAAATAAGATAAAACTATGACAAAATATTGTCATGTTACTAAAGTTGGGATGTGGCAATTTTGAACTAAGTATTTACTAATTCCTACTGAGTTAATTCATCCTAGGTGGATTTTTGAAAGAGAAATTAATTTCTCCACTAAAACACTAACCTTTTTATGCGAATCCTTTAAAGATGAATCCTACAACTCAAAATTTAAAATTTTCATTCATAAACTCATTAAGGGGATGGGGGTGAAAGGGGGGGGGGGCATGATTTGTACAGCACTGCATTCTAAATGGATTTTTTTTATTTATTTAGATGAAAAAATTGAATTAAATCATATTTCTGCATATTACTGTAATGACTAAAAAGTTTCAAAAAATAAGAAAATTCATGGTTTTTGTTCTAAAACTTAAAAGTTGGAAAATTTCATGATTTTATAATTGTGTGGCTGCCAATTTCTATTTGTTAGAATTCTAAATTGGTTTTTGTTATGTTTGGATAGAAAATAATGATTTAAATAATGTATTTACATATTACTGTAATGATCGAAAAGTACTGGAAACAAGAAGGATTCATGGTTTTCAACCTAAAACCTTAAGTTGGAAAATTTGCATGTATATATATATATATATATATATATATATATATATATATATATATATATATATATATATATAGTAGCCGATTTGTACATTAAAGTATTCTAAAATGATTTTTGTTTTAATTACATAAAAAATCTTGGTTTAAAACATGTTTTTGCATATTACTGTAATAAACAGAAAGTGCAAAAGATGAGAATATTTATGTTTGTTCTTGAATGGGTGATTCGGCCTACATTTAGAATTTAATTCCAATATCTATAATTTTTATCTGATATATTTTAATGATTATTGAAATGAATATATGAATGATAAAATGGTTAAATTACATGTTTGATGAAAGAATAACTTTAGATAAATCTAGAGACAATAGGGTAAATCTAGGGTTTTCTAACCCTATTTCTATGATGTGATTAATATGTTTATATGATTAATTGATATGGGAAATAAGTTTTATGATGAATTAATAATGAGTTAATGATCTTAATGGATGGCGAGGTTGATTGTATGAATTGGTCATAAGACATAGGCATGATACTTGAAATGTTGCTTGATAAGTTAATGGTGATAAGTATGTTAAGTTGAATGTTAAAATGAATTGATAATAAAACGATGATATGTTGTGTTTGACTTTAGAAAAGTCATTATATGAGTTATTATTTATTTTCATATAGGCCTATAAAGGCAAGGTATGCAAGACTGTAAAAGTCAACATGTTATGTACAAGTGATGAGTGCACTTTTAAGTGCAACTCCAAGTGAATGTGAATGTGATATGTACATGGGGTAGTTATAGGATAGGATATGATGATCAAGCAAATGCTAAGTATTAAATTGTAATATATGATAGAGCTTGAGGATTATTAGAACTTCAAGAGGGCTACAAGTAATAGGAGCAAAGGAACCACGGGATGAGTAAACATTATGTTTATGTTATATGAGTTAACATGATATATGAACTTTTGAGATTATTGAAACCCATATTCCTTTCTATCCTAAACTATAATTATATGAATTCTTTGTTAAGCTTGGGTTGCTAAAGGATAATTGGTCCAAAACTATTGTTGTTTATTCTATGATAAGAAATAACCTTTGTGATTGTTACCTTACATTACTTTTCTTCTAGAGCCACACTATTGTTTCTCTTTTGTTCAATAAGCTAAACATCTATTATATTACATGTGATTGTATTCTTCAATGCTACTATTACCTCTCCTTTACGTTACGAGTGAGCAAGGCAGTAGCCTTCACTCTATGTTATGTTACGAGTGGATAAGGCAGCAACCTTCACTCTATATTTGTGTTATAAGTGGACAAGGCAGTAGCCTTCACTTTATATTTATGTTATGAGTGAACAAGACAACAGCCTTCACTCTATATTTATGTTACAAGCAAATAAGGCAACAGCCTTCACTCTATATGTTACAAGTTATAAGTTTGATATCTGTGAACCTTGTCAATTTGCAAACTATGAACCATGATCTATGAACCCTTATAAAGGGTTATGTGTTATTGTTCAAGTTTTATTGTTTACTTATTGATATTATTAATCTCATCCCTTTTTCCTTGTGTGGTTCCAAATGAGCATTATGAGGAGGCAAGGTGATCACTCAAGCAACTTACTTTGCTTTGGAAATTTCCTTGTCAAAGTTCATTACCGTGCTATAAGATGATGAGTCTCTAGATGCTTCAGGAGTCCTTATTTTGGGAGTTTATATTAGGAATATAATATTTATTTAATTTATTTGGAGTTTTAAATATTCTTTTCATATGGATTATATTTCACTACAAGAAAATTGAACTATAATGACGGAAAATACCATGGTTATAAGTTAAAAATTGGTCATTAAAAATTTTTAATGATGGGAAATATCCTATCATTGCCTATCATTATTGCCTCCATTAGGAAAAGTAATAGTGATAGATCATAGGTCCCATCATTATTGCTAATATACATATAGTGACTGTAATTTATTGTCATTGAAAACTAATTTAAATAAGAACAAAAACTGTCATTAAATCACTATCTACCCCTCATTAAATTATATACATTAACTACATAAACATTCTCTCACTATATCTGTAACAACTTACATCTACCCTCGGAGTTTTTGTGACAAATTATTTGAATTTAGAGTTATTGTGACAAATTGTGTGATTTTATGAAAATTCATGTGTGATGTGATTTATGAGTATGTGGCATGTTAAATTAATTTTAATGTGTCTAATATGAATTATTATTATGAAATAAATGATTTGAATAAAATGCATTAGCATAAAATAATTTATTTTTTGTAAAATGAATTTTCATGTAAAAAGGCGATTTTTAAGCATAAAATAATTTTATGAGTATTTTAAAAATATTTTAAATAAATGTTTTTGTGAAAATTTTAATGAAAATAATAAGAAAAATATTGTATTTTTAATTACCTATAATCAGCCCTAAATTAATTAAAAAGCCCAAATACCCAAAAGTCCACTACACAAAAACACTCCTAACCTAGCTCATTAAGGGCAAACTTGGAAATTGCACCCCAAACCCTAATATATAATGAAAATTTCAGCTAGCACTCTCATTCCAGTAGCCATCACTCCATTTTTCTGTATCTTGGTAGAAAAATCCTCTCAAAATATTTCTCTCTACTGAAATTAAGAAAGCACCTTTCCGTTTCGCGATTTCTTGACCATAATCATAAGTTTTTCTTCTCTTTCAATTTTTAAACTGATTTCCATAAAATAAATTATGGAAAAATTATTTTGAACTGGTTGATTACTAATTTTTATAGATTAAATTCTGTTTGGGTGAGTTTTTGGGAGAGAAAATCTAATTTTTACCAAAAACACAAATCTTTTCGCAAGATTTCTCCAAAGGTGAATTTTATAACTTAAAAACATAATTTTTATGCATAAACATCACTAGAGGGGGATGATTTGTGCATTATTGTTTTCTAAACTGATTTTTGATTTGTTTGGATGAAAAATATTGGATCAAATAATATTTCTGCATATTTCTGTGATGATCGAAAAGTTTCAAAAAATAAAGGAATTCAAGGTTTTTGTGCTAGAACTTAGAAGTTGGAAAATTCTATTATTATTTCAACATGTGGCTGCTGATTTGCATATGATTGGATTGTAAACTGATATTTGTTCTGTTTGGATGAGAAAGAATGATTTAAATCATGTGTTTGTATATTACTGTAATTAGCGGAAAGCGCGAAAACTCATGATTTTCACCCTAAGCCTTAAAACTTGGAATTTTTTTTTGTATAAATACTATCTATGGCTGCCAAATCATGTATGGATGTATTCTAAACTGATATTTGCTAAGATTGAATGAAAAATAATGGATTAAATAACCTGTTTACATATTTCTGAAATGACCAAAAAATACTGAAAACAAGAAAACTCATGGTTTTGTACTCTATAATTCAAAAGTTGAATTTTTATGTATGAACAACACCAAGTATGGCCGATTTATATGAATTAAAATTCTAAAATGATTTTTGTTGTGTTTACATGAAAAATCTTGGTTCAAACCATATTTTTACATATTTCTAAAATAGACGGAAAATGCAAAAAGAAAAAAGAATTTAGTTTTTACTTTGGTGATGCATTCGACCCATATAAATATTTTTGTTCCAATGTTTATAATTTTTATGTGATGTATTTTGATAATTATTGACATGTATGTATGTATAATAAATGATAAAATTGCATGTTAGTTGAAGATATAACCCTAGACAAGCTTAAAGGCATTTTGGTATACTTAAGGTATCTTAACCTTATATTGTGATTAGAATGCAATTGTAATTGGGAAATTTGGAACTAGATGTTATGATGACTTGATGATGAACACATGGTTTTGAGTTGATGAAGTGACAATTGAATAAAAAGGATCATAAGAGTTAAGCATGACACTTGAAAGGTTAATTGTTAAGTTGACATGTATGGAAGTGTAAAGTGTTTTAAGATGATTGTTAAAGTAAATTGATATTTAGGGAATAATATTGCAATGACCTTAAAAATGTATTGACATTATTGTAATGTGGTTACATGTAAGCCTATAAGGCCTAAGTGTGCAAGACTTTCAAAGTCAATGTGTTATGTGCAAGTGATGAGTACACCTTTATGTGAACTCTAAGTGTATGTGTATGCTATATGTGCATGGGATAACTATGGGATAGGAGCATCATGAGTAAATAAATACTAAGTATTAAATTAAATATTATGTTAGAGTTTGAGGAGCTTTAGAAGTGCAAAAGGACTACGTATACTAGGAGCAAAGGAACCCCAAGGTGAGTAAATGCCATGTTCATGTTACAAGTGTGAACAACGTTATGTTGTGTTATAAGAATGTGATGTATTGTTATATAAGCCTTTGTGATCTTTGAAACCCAAGTTCCTTTTATCCTAAAATTTAATTAAGTGATTTCTTTGACAAGCTTGGGTTGCTAAAGGGCATTTAGTCCGAAACTATTTTATTTATCCAATGAGAAACTCTTGTGATTATCACCCTAACTTATTTCTTCTAGAACTACACTATCATTGTATCTTTTGTTCAAAAGTTAAGCTACTATTGTTATTGAGATACATGTTATTGTTGCCTTATGTGATATTGTTAATCGTGATTACCATTAGCTCTAGCTATGGTACCTTTTACCCTTTATGTAGAAATCCTTGTACCGATGCGAGTAATCATCAATTATGTGCTCCTCCTACCTATGCGAGTAATCATCGACTATGTGATCCTCGTACCGATGTGAGTAATCATCAGCTATGTGCTCCTCGTACCGATGTGAGTAATTATCGGCTATGTGTTCGAGTGTTTATGGCAATAGCTTTCACTCTATGTGTTACGTGTTCGAGTGATTATGGCAATAGCCTTCACTCTATGCGTTCGAGTGATTATGGCAGTAGCCTTCACTCTATGTGTTATAAGTGTGGTTTCTGCGAACCTTTCTAAATTGCAAACTATGAATTATGAACTATAAGTTATGAGCTATGAGCCCTTTCTAAGGGATATGTGTTATTGTTTACTCATTGAAATCATCTATCTCACCCTTTTTCCTTGTGTGGTTCTAGGTGAGCATTATGAGGAGGCATGGTGATGGCTCAAGCATCCTATTTCACTTAGGGAATTCCTTGTCCAAGAAAATTAGTTTAATATGTCATGAAGAGTTATCGTTAGACGCTCTGGGAATATTCATTTTTTTATGGTTATTTTGAAATGTTATCCTTCGAGGTTTTAATTGAATTCTAAATATTATTTCCTTATGGATTATGTTTAAAGTATATTTTAATTATGCTTCCGCAACTTAAGGTTTTAAAAAAAAAAAGGTTTATTTAAGTTAATGTAAGAGGTTTTTTTGGTACGATCCTAGGCAATATTTGTATATGTGGGTTCTACGAATGTGGGTGACCTTACGTCTCCCCATGTTCTAGGACCGTCATGTCTCCAAAGTTGGGATGTGACAATATCATTTTTATGCCTCTCATTATTGTGAGGCCATGCCCAAGCACTAGCCCGGTCCGCTAGAGGGAATCGGGATGCTCATTTGGGTTTAGACTCATGATGGAACCCTCGGGTTCAAATTTGGTTGATGATTTTTAGGAGTTGCCACCCTAGTTTATTTTTAAAAAGGGAAAATTAAGGAAAAACCCAATTGACTCTAATTCATTATTTTTTAATTAATTTACATAGGGATAAAATCACTAGCCTCAAACCAGGTTGAACTCGGGGACTATGTTTTTGGTTTTAAATAATCAAAATTTGGCTCTTAAGTTTAATTTGACTTTTAAAAATTGATTTCATGAATGACAAATATTATAAGATGATAATTGTAAATAAGATGCATGAATATGACATGAGTGCAAAGAGAAAATTAAAATAAAATATCCATAAATTAAAAAGAGATTGATAGAGATTTGGATTTGAGGTTTGGATTTAGATTCCAAACGTGCCTACGTATCCCATTGAATGGGGATTAAAATCTACATAGTTTGTTCCACGATTAAGTGGAGGGTTTTAGTAGTTGATCGGATTGATTTTGGCTTAGTTGTTTTTAAAGTTTGGAAAAAAGGCTGATACCTTTGCTTTTCATAGGTAGAGAGTTTTACCAGACCGAAGTTTCGTTTTATCAGGACCAGGTAATTGGATTGATTTGAGGGATTAATTAATTAAAATGATTAATGAACTAATTAATATGATGAAAAGGATGGATGGATTAATTAATTAATTAATTTGGATGAAAGGTGGATTGAGAAAAAGGATTAATTTGGTTTTAGAAAAAGTGATTAATTAATTAATTAAAAAGATAAATTAATTAATTATTTTTAATTTAAAAAAAAGAGTTTTAGTTAATTAAAGTGATTAATTAACTTGGATAGGGTGAGATAATTAATTAATTAAAAAAATTAATTAATTAATTAGAGAGTGGTTGGAGGGAGAAGAAGAGAAGAATCAGTAGATGACCATCAATACAAATTCAAGAGGTGTGTAGAAATGAGAAGTGGAGGGGAAAGTGAAAAGACCAAAAGGATAGAGCTAGAAAAAAGAAGAAAAATCAAATTGGGGGGGGTATTTGGGGACGGTAGGCGGGCAGTGGGGCCTGCGTCACCAGGTCTCTATGTGACGCTACCAGTGGCTTAGGCGGCGCGCCACATATTGTCTGCGACGCCACTGGCAGCTGACATGGTGCCCCTTTTTTTTTTTTTTTTTTTTTTTCTTTGGAGATTGGTTGGTATGGAGTTTAGGAAATTTGGATATCTTGTGGAAATGTAATTGAAGGCTAAAATTTTTTCTTTTGGGAGTGTTGCCCCCAAGCCCCCGCCCGCTAATCAGTTAGCAGGACCACTGTAATGGCTCCGTGTAATGCATTAAACTCAGCAAGTGTTAAGACTACTATTGGATGATAAGAGTATAAAATTGAGGGTTCACAATTAAATGATTTTTTTATAGCTAAGATTACCGTCATTATAAAATATCATCCCCATGTTAAATCAATAATTGCCCTCATTAAATGTAATTTCTAGTGACAAAATTTATCATCATTAATTGATTCCTCAATATATATCTTTGTAATAACATATTATAAAACTACTTTATGGAGACTCATCTCACTACTAATTAATGAAATTGGACAACTACAAAATATTTTATATAAATAACCACATCTATATATATTCATATACCCAAAGTATACATAATTGTAAGTTCTTCAAAAATATAAATTCCATATAGATGGATAGTTAAATACTTCCTAATATCTACTACTTGGAGTACAAAAATATTTAAGTTCCATCTATATGGATCACTTGGTTCTACCCTATACATAGTATTTGTCACCCAATCCTTACTTGAATTCATCTCTCATGCAGCCTACAAGAAAATTTGAGGAAAATAATTAATATCAAATCCAACTTTTTGAATACATATAACCTATTAAGAATGAAACGCAAATACTGTTTGTAGAAATAATTTACCTATGCTAAAAAAGTGTTATACAACAAAATGGACAAAGATGATTGTGGCTCTAAGAATCCTACAAAATAGATGTGAGAAATAAATAAGTAATGATTAAAGATGGTATTAGGCAGGTTGCCCATACTCTCACTTGGTTGCCATCATACTTGTCAAACCCCTTCTTAAAGAAAAATTTTCTAGTATATTATTACATACATTCAATTCCAATATCAATGATAACACCACCACTACCATCTTTAATTTTTTGTTTTTGGAAAAAATATTTTATTTCCAAAGAATACTATAAATAAACAAAACCCAGGACATCAAAACTACAAGAACACAAAACCTCAATAGTAGAAAAAATAAAACAAACTAGTATCACCCCATCAAATACAACTAAAGAAAACCAAACAACCAAACAAAAGCTCTCCTCTAACTACCACATTGATCAAGAACATACCTCACTACATAGAAAATGCATGACTTTGCACAACAAACTTTGAACATAAAGTAATTGAACATAAAAATAATAAACAGAATAAATAAAAAAAGTAATAAGTGATACCTAATCAAGGTCAATACTAGATGTAGGAGGTGTAATTGAAGGTGGTTGGTCGAAGCCGTTATTCTCAATCCAAGCCAATCTACTTTCAATTCCACCTATGAATATTTTAAGCTACAATTTTCTTTTTCCTTCTCATAGAGCTTAGCTTCCAGCTCTTTTATATAAACAGTTTGGGAATCATCAAAATTCTTTCGCTTTATTCCACCTCTATAAACAAACACATGGCTATAGTGTTGTGGTCCAAAGCACTTTTCAATAACCTCAATATTTTCCAGTGATGGATCAGATTCAATAGTCTTCACAATCTCATCCTACAAGGGAATATTTAATTTTTTGAATATGAAGAATTGATAAACAAATGAAATTAAGTTGAAAGGTTAAATAGTAATAATTACATATTTTGCTTATGTTTCTGGCTCAACTAACTTTCCATTGTTCTTTTGAGTTTTATAGACAATTTTTGCACTGGTAGGTGGATTAGAATCTTTACCCCCTATAAGATGAAAAAATGACAAATCAAAAAATATTCCTCAATTAAACAACTTCAAAAATAAAAACACATGAATTATATACTTCTTGCTACCATATCATATATGAGTTGTCTATGTGGCTTACTTTCGGTACGATAAGGCATGATTGACTTAGCCTGATTCTTAGAATTTTGCTCACTATCTTTCTATATAAATCAGGCTTAAATCAGGCCACAACATACCAAATTTTATGTTCTTAATCAACATTTAATTAATGAATGCATATATTTATTTAATACTTTTAACCAATATAAGTGTACCTAAAACTCTGCATTTTAAAACTTGTTAGTTACAAGCCACTCTCAATCTTTAACAGAAATTCCTTGTGGCACATTTTTTAAAGCTTCAACTTTAGTTTTGCAAGGTTTCACATAATTTACATACAAAGTTGATCTCTATGTTGTCCATAAAGAACTCATATGCTCTAGTGTTTAGTTGTGATATAAATCTATATTAGAATGGAAAAAACTTTCTTGCAACAATTTAAAATAAAAATACCTGAGTATCAAATGTAAAATTATAAGTTCAGAATACAAAAATTCATGTAGACCAACTGAAATCAACTAGCAAATTGTGATCAAGCAATATAGTGACAATCACTCTATTGAATAATATAAATGTAAATCTTCATTCTATGTAGGTTAGTGTTATTAGTTGTTGTAGCAAATACAATGTTTAAAAATAAATGGACATTAGCAAATTGATAAGGATGTAGAAGAAAAGAATCAGCTTAGAGAATTTTCAAAAGCTCTTTAAATATGAACTTAAAAAATCATATGACAGTAACAATCAATTTTACTTACCTTCACTGTAACCCACATGTGCTCTTTGTCCGATTCTTTTATATCCTTCTAAGTCTTCACTTGCACAAGACATAAATGCTTACTTCGCACAATTTTCGCCAAGTGTCTTGACCAATATCTTTGATTTTTTCCCACTGCATGACTATTGTAGAATGTGATCTCAAGCTTTTCCCCACTTTTTAAACTTGTAATT
Source organism: Reutealis trisperma (assembly GCA_947687605.1). Taxonomy (NCBI): domain Eukaryota; kingdom Viridiplantae; phylum Streptophyta; class Magnoliopsida; order Malpighiales; family Euphorbiaceae; genus Reutealis; species Reutealis trisperma. The sequence continues at coordinate 236,117 of CANTUT010001132.1, forward strand.
TTCTTATTCTTGTTCTCTAACTCTTCTCTCCTTTTGAGACGTGGAATCTATTAAAAATAAGGAAGTAATATGTTATTATATAAAATCTTAAATTTGAAGTCACTATAAAATTTATAAGTCCTTATACTTTAAAGGTAGACACTTACGTTCAATATATTTTTCTATTATAGTATACACTAGTTCACCACATTTTCCATCTTCAATTATAGGAGTAAATTTGACAACAAGATAATGCCCAACAGCTTCAATTGGTATGTGAAATTCCTCAAGAAAGGATAATAAAAATAATTTGACTAACAAATAATGGTTGTCATGTTTGAATGGCTAATAGCTAGAGTAAAATAATTACTCACCTTCGTGGTTGTAGATTGGTTGATAGCTTGAAGGCCACTCTTCCCATCAAAGTTCTTAGCAATGGTCATAAATAGTTAACCTATACTAGCTTATTCAGATCCTAATATAACATTCCCACATATGGTGACTTTATTGTTTGCCTTTTAATCACCCAATATTTTGATATCTCTCACTTTTGGAACCGCTGGGATAAAAGCTATAAAGAAAGCAAAAAAATGATTGAGCTATAAATACCCTACTAAAAATTATAAAGGACAAGCAAAAAATCCAAATTAAATATACCAAATTCTGGATTGTCTTAAGGCATTTTGAAGAGAAAAGGTTGGGCAGTCTTATCCTTTTCTAAATAAATATTTATATTCTCCACTCCTTCATGGTCTTTCAACATAGCAAACAAATCTCCATCATCTCTCATTGGCTTACCATCCCCATTAATGACTTTAAAACCAATAGAATAGATGTCGATGAACCTTTTACACATGTTCAATATATCCAAGAAAGAACTATCTTCAGTAAAAAAATTTTCCTTCCATTCTTCTTAACCAAAGTGCATAATAATATTATGGACTAAAATTTCACCTTTTGTAATGGAAAAAAAATTCAATTGTTAGAATTATATCACTATATTTTATCTAAAAAATATTGTGAATTTATTAGAAGCTAAAATTATATATTTGAACATTTAAAAAATTTTAAAAGTTTACCAATCCTAGTATAATTGATGGCAGATTGAGCTTTTTGCTCTTCAACTTGTAGCCTTGGAGCTTCACTTTTACTCATATGAGTAGACACATTTCCTAAAAATAGCAAATAAATAAGACTTTAATTATATTTAAATTCTTATTCATATATTACTCTAAAATTTGAAAAAAATGCAAAGGCAACTACACAAGCTAAAACAAAACAAACAAATCTTCAAAACCACAGCAAAACCACCAGTAGCAAGCTGCCACAATAACCAAAAAAAAAAAAAAACCACAATGCAGCCACATCAAAATGACCTCATTGAAAAAACTGGACAACATCTTTAACACCAAGAACACCAAATTAACAATAAAATCCACACTATACAACTATACAGTCCATTTTAGATCATAGCATCAGAAATTTTAAAATTATTTTGTTATATATTTGTGGCATATTTGCATGGTTTTTATTCATGTCAAAATAGGCATTTTATATTTAATTCGTGTCCATATAGGCTAGATTGTGTTATTTTATTCCTCTTTTTAGGTTTAAGGAAGGTTTAATCTTGTTTTGCAAGAATTAAGCTTGAAAATGGAAGTTTAGAGCAAAAATGAAAAATTTGGCACAATATTGCATAGCAGAAGGAATGTCATTGCACGGCAGTAACTCCCAGCAATATGCAGTAAGGCCCAGCGAGCCGCTGCTGCCTGTTTGCCCAGCAAGCCCTCCAGCAATCGCTCAGTGCAATGCAGCTAAGTGCTGCTTCCTGCCTACTTGCCCCAGCACCTGCAATAAGTCCCCAGCATATGCAACAGCGTGCCACAGGATGACCAACCATCCCCTAGCGCCTAGCTATAGAATCCTAGCGCCCTTCTGCACCATTGTCGAGCATATATTGAATTTTATATGAGTTTTTAAGGTTTTTTTGGACCCTAGGTTATTTTGCAAAAGGATAAATAGATGGGAAACATTTTATTTAGAGAGAGCCATCGAAAGAAAGAAGGAAGGTTTTCTTGTCCACTCCATTTTTGGATATCAATTCTCCTTTTGTTCTTTCATATTTTATTTTTCTCATCTAGTTTTCAGATTTCTACTTAGATTATGATCAAATTTAGTTTCTTGGGAACTCTAATGTAATGATTCAAGTGATTGAATCATATCAAATGGATTTATTTATGAGGTTTGAGTCTTATTTCTTCACTACTTTCTTTTGGATTATTAAACGAATATAATGAAAAAACAATCAAAACATATCAAAGGCACAAAGAAATTACCAGCATACTCCCCAATAAAGCGATTTGCTTTTTTCCCACATCCAAGAACCTTAGCTAACATATCAGGTGTTATAAACTTTGGCAGTTTTTGGGTGATGGACATACTACTTTTTGCCTTCATTCATTTTATCTGTCAAAGTAAGAAATAAATGATTACTAAAAGTAATAAAAACATGAGCTTACTATATTTTAATAGCAAATATACATTTACTTAAGCATCCAAAAACATTGAAAAATTATAAAGTAATCATAAAAATCTAGTAGAAGAACCACAAAAAAATTATAACAAAAATATAAACTGAAACTAATTAATGGATTGGAATTACTTCTTTAAGTTGTTTTTCGCTTTCTCTTCCTTAAGGGCATCGGTACAGTAAAATTAAATGGCTCCAAATCTGTCATTTTCTAAATATTTTGATTATCTACATTGCTAGAAGTAGGGTCACCACAATTAAAATTGAATGATTCACCATGTTGATATGCTTCACTTAAATCATCTGCATTATTACTCTCGTCCTCTTTTTGTTGTGGCAGCTTATATAGATCACATGGTTGTGTCTCAATAACAACATGCCAACCTTTATTAAAATTGTTGATAGAAAAAAACACTTGTAAAGCTTGATTGGCCAAAATAAATGGCTCATTTGTGTTCAAAAGATGTTGACAATTAATGCTAGTAAATCCATATTCATCTATTTTATCTCCTTTCTCACTATCATGCACATTAAACCATTTACATCGAAACAAAACCACATGTTTCCCACTAAGATATTGCAATTCAGGAAACTCTATCAATACTCCATAATAATCAATGTATTATACTCCACTGCCTATATCACTGGTAACACACACCCCAGAATTTTGTGTTCAACATCCCTTGTCATGAGATTCTACCCAAAACCTATATCCATTGGCCACATGTCACATCTCAACTTCTAAGACATGACGATCCTAGAACATGGGAAAACATAAGGTCACCCATGCCCATAAAACCCACTTATACATATACAAATTGATAGCAGTATGTGCCCTAGGAGTCATATAATAGTTATGTAATAGTAGATTTTAATTCCCAATGGCACGATAATATATTCATAATGTGAAAAGAGTTTCATATTGTTGAATATAGTCCTTAAGTATTTGTAAGAGGATCTATTCTTAAGTGTTGAGAATATAAGAGACAGATCGCTCTTGTACAAATATTTTAAATTTGTTTATGGTCATAGGATTAATGATTGGGCATCATTAATTCCAGAAGACCATCACCTCTATTTGTTTTCTATAATCAGTATGTGATATAGATGATTATAAAGGTAGTGAGTCTCATGCTACTTGACATTTGATGTCGATACAAACATGTGGATAGTCATAGGGTGAATAGTCGAATTGTGATGTTAGATGATAATAATATGGGGTTTTACTACTTGTTAATTATTTATCATCTAGGTCATAATAGTGCATATAATCCTTTGACTTGAGGGATACTATATCTCATACATAGGTGGTTAGGATTTATTACATAGACGTACTATTCAGTATAGATATATGGCATGTGATAATTCTAATTTGTTATGTATGGAGGTAAGTGATCGCTAAGATAGAATTCATTACCTCGAGTAAATGAGGTTAAGATCCTATGCTATATGGTTATTCTTGATACTTAAGTTCTTGGCCAAGATAGTGAGATTCAATAGAAAGAATTTCTAGTAGAAAGGTAATATTATCAAGAATTAGAACCAAGATAAGGACATAGAATCAAGGCACATTAGGATTTGATATAAACCATTACCCTAGCCGAGATTGGGATCTTTAATGAAGGGATTCTAGTGCATGATCATTTATGATCGATGGTCCATATGATGTTTAAAGTTATCAACTATAAACATTCATTTCTAATTAGGTAGTCATGACATAGAATGCTCGTTGTCACTCCTGACTTGTGGGACTAAGTGTGAAGTGGGGATTTCACATTAGTAGAGAAAAATGTTTTCTCATTCCCAATGCTAATTATACATGAACCTAGAAAGTCATACACCCAATAGTGATCACCTTTCAAGTGTAAAAGGCTTACCATAATAATTAATTAAAGTGTTTAATCAATTAATTAGTGGTAAACTGATTAAACATGTAATTAAATTTAGAAGGACCCTAGTATGTGCTAATGTTTAATCTATGAAAGTTTCGATTCAATTAAATCTTTATTTGTATATGATGCAAATGAGAAAGATTAAATTGAAAATTGATTTGGACTAAATCAAAGACTTAATTTTAAGCTCAGTAAAAAACCCTTAACATATGAGATGTGGCCTAAGCCCATATGTGATATGAAAAAGAGGCAATTTAGGGGTTAGAGAAAATTCACTATTCATAAGCCCATATGATGGGTTTAGGGGTTAGAGAATTTTCTACTAAGGTTAAAATTGTAATTACATCTATTGGCTAGTGGAAATGTCATTTTACCCCTAACGGATATAATGGTCATTTCACTATTTGAAGAAGCAAAGTCAACTTTGCCCCTTCACCAAATGGTGAGCTAAAAGAAAATGTAAGGGTATTTAAATCTTTATGAAGACTTAAAAGTTAAGTCTTGCGAACAATATAAAAGCTTGAAGTTTTTATGTTGTAATAAGAAGTGAACATCATTTTTTGATTTGAGGCATTCTTAGAGACAAAAGTTGAGAAAGAAAGAAAAGGAAGAAAATGTTTCTTCAATTTTCTTTTAATCTTGAATTCTCTTCTTTGTTCTTTATGAAAGAACAATTGCTTGCAAATTGAAAATGTGTTTAGTCCAAAACAAACCAAAGAGAAACCTTAAATTCCTAAATGATTTTTGAGGGAAATCTTGATTCAAATTGGGCATCCAAGAGAGGATTCAAGAACATCATAGAAATTAAGAAGAAACTTAGAGGCGAGCTAGGTGTGGATGATCTAGAGGCTTCACACTTGGGAAGCTCTTTGTTAAAGAAAGAAGGAACCTATAAGAGGTAATATGATTACTCTCCTTCTTTTTTATATGCATATGTGTTTAACATACAAATGAATTGATTGCTTGAATGGATTTTGGACCAAAATTGGGTGAAGTAAAATTTTAAAATGTTTGAAATTTCACTTCACCAGCTTCCTTCCACCGCGTTTGGCTCCACCATTCCTTCACAAATGCTACCTAGGATCATACCAAAACCCTATACATTAACTTTAAAAAAATTATAAAGGAAAAACCTTCAGTTGCAAAAGCTAAAAATATACTTTAATATAATCCATAAGGAAATAATAATAGGACTCCAAATAAAGTCACTAAATGTTCCAAAATAAGGTTCCCATAATAACTCCCGAAGCATCTAAGGACTTAACATAGTATGGTATTATTATGACCTTGACAAGGAATAATACCTTGACAAGGGAATTTCCCAAGCGGAGTACGTAGCTAGAGTGATCACCTTGCCTTCTCATACTGCTCACCTAGAACCACACAAGGAAAAAAGGGTGAGATAGATGATCTCATTGAGTAAACAGCATAGCTTAAATAATAATATATACTACTTAGAAGGTTTCATAGCTTATAATTCATAATTTATTATTCATAGTTTATGGCTTGCGATTTAACAAGATTTATAGAAATCAACTTATAAATCATAACATATAGAGTGGAGGCTATTGCTTTGTTCGCTCGTAACATAATATAGAGTTAAGGTTGTTACCTTGTCTACTCATAACATAATATAAAGTGAAGGTTACTGCCTTGTTCGCTCGTAACATAATATAGAGTGAAGGCTGCTGCTTTGTCCACACATAACTCACAACATAATTCATAACATATAAAGGTAATAGTAGCATTGAAGGATACAATCACATGTAACATAATAGCAATAGAAGTTTAGCTTATTTAACAAAAGATGAACAATAGTGTAGTTCTAGAAAGAAATAAGTTAGGGCAATAATCACAAAGGTATTATCATTGGATAATCAAAAATGGTTTTTGACCAATTATCCTTTAGCAACCCAAACTTACAAAGAAATTGTTAAAATAGAAAAGAACTTGGGTTTCAAGATATCAAAGGTTCACAAAACATGATAGCTTGCACTTGTCACTTGAAAGATAATGTTTACTCACACTTGTAGCATGAATACAGTGTTTACTCATCTTGTGGTTCCTTTACTCCTAGTACACGTAACCCTTTTGAACCTCTAAAACTCCTTAAGCTCTAATATAATATTTAATTCAATACTTAGTATTTAATTTATCATGATGCTATCCTATCCCATAACTACCCCATGCATATATAATATTCACATATACTTAGAGTTGCACATATAAGTGCACCTCATTCACTTGCACATATCACATTGACTTTAAGAGTCTTGTACATTTAGCCCTTATAGGCCTATGTGAAAATACATTATAATTCATGTCAATACCTTTCTAAGGTCAACATAATATCATTATCTTAATATTAATTTACTTTAACAATCATCTTAGCACACTTAACATTTCCATATATGTCGACTTAACAAATGACCTTTCAAATGTCATGTTTAACTCTTCTGACCCATTCATTCAATTAATCTCCTCATCAATTCAAAATCATTAATTCATAATTAAGTCATCATAAAATCTACTTCCATATTTCCTAATCACATTCACATTCTAATCACAATATAAGATTACTATACCTTAGGTATACCTTAAGTATACTAAAGTGCTACTAAGCTTGTCTAGAGTCATTTCTTCAACCAACATGCAATTTGACTATTTATTATATATACATACATGTTAATAATCATTAAAATACATCACATAAAAATTATAGCCATTGGTATAATAATCCCAATGTAGGTCGATGCTCCATTCCAAAGAAAACTTGAATTTTCTTATTTTTTGCACTTTCCATCTATTACAGTAATATGTAAATACATGGTTTAAACCAAGATTTTTCATGTAATCAAAATAAAAATCATTTTAGAATATATACATGTAGGAATTAGCCAATATATACATGCATATACATGAAAATTTCCAACTTCAAGTTTTAGGATGAACAACCATGAGTTTTCTTGTTTCTAATAATTTTCGGTCATTATAGCAATATGTAAACACATGATTTAAATTATTATTTTTCATCCAAACAAAACAAATATCATATTAGAATTCCTCCATACACAAATTAGCAACCATATGCACATGAAATCATAGAATATTCCAGCTTCTAAGTTCTAGCACAAAAACCTTGAATTCCATTGTTTTATGAAACCTTTTGGTCATTACAGTAACATGCAGAAACATGATTAATTCAATATTTTTCATCTAAATACATAAAAAATCAGTTTAGAATCGCAACATGTAAAAATAGCCCCCTTGGTGTTCTTTATGCATGAGAATTTCAATTTTGAATTGTATGAATTACCTTTGGAGAAATTACATAGAGAGGTTGGTGTTTTCGGTAGAAAATTTGATTTTTCCCTTAAGAAATCACCTAGCCTGAATTTATTAGTAAAAATCAGTAAATATTTAGTTCAAAATAATTTTTCTAAGATTAGTTTCATAAAAATCAAATAGCAAATTGAAAGAAAAAGAAAAACTTATGAAACGGTCGCGAAATCGCATGTTTGAACGGATTTTATGAATTTTGGTAGAGAGAAGTATTTTGAGAGAATTTTTCTACTAAAATAATGAAATAATAGAATGGCGGCTACTGAAATGAGGGGCTGGCCAAATTCTAGGAATTTATTGGTAGGGTTTTGGACAATTTCCATGATTACCCTTAGTAAGCTAGGTTAGAAGTGTTTTAGTGTAGTAGGTTTTAGGTATTTGGGCTTTTTATTTAAATTAGAGGCTGATTATGGGTAATTAAAATAAAAATATTTTTCTTATTAATTTCATTAAAATTTCCCCAAATATATTTATTTAAAAATATTTTAAAAATACTCATAAAATTATTTTATGCTTAAAAATTGTCTTTTTATATGAAAATTCATTTTACGAAAAATAAATTATTTCATGTTAATGCATTTTATTTAAACCTTTTATTTCACAATAATAATTCATATTAAGCATATTAAAATTAATTTAACATGCCTCAAACTCATAAATCATGTTACATATGAATTTTCATATAGTAACACAATTTTTCATAATAACCCTAAATTCAAATAATTTGTCACTAAAACTCCTAAGGTAGATGTGTGTTGTTACATTGTCCCCCCCTCAAAAGAAAGTCATCCTTAAATTTTCAAATCTAATAGGACAACACACTTTACTTAACTTGTTTGCCACGCTTCTACTGCGCCACTCAAACAAAATATTTAACTACAATTAACATATCAAATACAGTAAGACACATACTCACAATCTATCAAAAAGAATCATATTGATAAACTTTTAGCTTAAGCTACACCTATGTTAATCTCTTGTTCAAATAATCTTAAATCTAATCCTTAATAATTTGTATCCCTTAAGCTTAAACAAAAGTAATAGAACCTTTAATTTCACCTTTAATCACATATAATCCTAAGCATTTCTTTTCCTTATATCTCTACTAATGTTAATATATATAGTAACACCTTACTTACTACTTCCATTCATTATTTATCACATTAGTCCTATAAGAGTCCAACAAATAATTTCAAATTAATCTCTCCAATTGATATTCAATAATTCTCTTTCCATATTAATAATTATTACTTAATTTTTTATATCCTCAATAAATATTTTTGTGTTTAATACCTTGCTAACATTATGATTTCTACACTCCCATCATTCATCAATTAAAACATATTTAAACTTAACAAACATTCCTATATATATCATATCCCAAATGAACTTGAATTCTTTTAATTTAAAATCCCAAATAAACTTCTCATAACTATTTCAGACTTACCCTATAATATATACATCGTTATCATGACCTAATTACCTAATGCCTCATAATTTTTATACCTTTAGCTTATAATATCATCTCACTTTAGGTTTTCCACTTACATCTTGCAATACTTCACATTCCTAATTATTTAACTCATCCATATTAAAGTAATAAACCTTATAATACCATTGCTATTCAATGAAATCTTTATACAGCTCTTATATCTTTCCAAATCTATGCCATTTTAGGTTATCTCAATAAAAATTCTTTCCATACTAAAGATTACTAATTTTCTAGTACCCTCAATTGAACATTATTGTGTTTAACACCTTAGAATATTTCTTATCCAGAGGACTCAAATCCCTTTCAGGTATATTCAACACTATCAATTTTCAAAACTGCATAGCATCATACTTATCTTTTTATCATCTTTACAAGTTTGAGAATATTTATCCTTTTATGTCTCCCCCTCTTAAAAAAAAATTCATCCTCGAATTTTAAATACTTACTTATTTATTCTCAAAAGCTAAGGACGTTCCTACCCTTCAAGTTTGGATGGTTTGGGTGGTGGAGGTTCCGAGGTCACATTTTCTAAATTTCCCTTTTGTGGGCAAACTTTCCAGAAGTGCCCCATTTGACCACATCTCAGACATATGCTAGAGACTTTCCAGCAAGCTCGAAGATGCTTCTTGCCACACTAGTCACAAGTGGGGAAACCTTACTTTGGTTGACAATTACACTGTCCAGGTGTTAAAGTTGTTGGCGACAGTTCCTTCCTTAGACCTCCTCCTCCTCTATGCTAGCCTCTATGTCCCTTGTTCTCATGCTTCCCTTTTTGCTCACATTCCACATGTTTAGCCTTCTCAACCTTATACCTCTTCTCCATTACCTTGGCCTTATTTACTAGCTTGGCTAAGTTTGGAAATTCCATTACTGCCAATGAGTTGAACAGTAGTGTGATTAGTCCTCTTAAAAACTGGTTGATGCGGCTAGCTTTAGTAGGAACGATGTTGATAGCAAACATGCTAAGTTGATTGAACTCCTTAGTATAATCTGATACTGACATTCTAGGCTTTTACTTTAGCTGCTCGAACTGCAGTGCTCTATCTTGCCTTTCACCTTTAGGCAAGAATTGATCCATCACCTCTTGCTTAAATTTTGCTCATATGGGTGGGTAAGCTTCATACAATCATTCCTCAATATTTCTCTCATACTAGTAGTAAGCCTCCTTCTTGAGTTGGAGTCCTAACAACTCAATCACTCAGGCATCCAAGCAAGATAATCGATGGACTAACTTATCCATCTCATCTAAGAATTCATGAGGGTTATCACCCTCCTTACCATAGAAGATAGGTGGCTGTAGCTTTTTGAACTCTGAAACAGTCATCCCTTTATTAGGTATTCGCTTCCTTTCCCCCCGTGCAGGTACCCCTACCACATAAGGCAAAACTCCATTCCTTTCTTATACTAGTGGCACTTCCTACCTTTGAGCTCATAACTCAATCAATTCCTTATGAAAGTCCCTCATTTCCTCGCACACAGCTTACACCTCTTGCAAAGATGCTTGCTCATTAGAGCCCATGGTAGGCTCCCCCAAATTAGATCTCTCTCTTGATGCTGCAGGTGTAGAGGCAACATTCGCAGCAGTGTCCGATATTGCATTCTCACTAACCCTAACAGGTTGGGCAGTTATGCAAACCTTATTCTTGAGAGGCATTCTACTATCACGATAAGGGAATTTAGTACTAAGTCCCTTCTAACCCCATTATCATACTATCACATTTACCATGTATTCAACATAAGCACTAATCAAATCATATCACAAGGCACATATCATATATCAGTTATCACATAGCATATATCATATAGCATATATCACATAGCATATATAAAGGCATATATCATATACAATAATCATGTAGTATATAACTTATAGCATCATAGATTTCCCTATCATAAATAAGTCAATCTTGTCATAGGAAATAAAAGAAATCAATGCATACTAAATCGCTAGGCAATCAATTAACATCATTCGCATCGCAAAAGTCTTCTTTTTCTTGAGCTGGATCATAGGCATGACCTTCTCGAACATCTCTTGTTATGTCCTCTTACATGCCATACACAATGCTCTAGGTCATGGTCCTCTAGCAAGGATAATCTTCTTAGTCATCTGAAGAGAAAATCATAAGGCGTGAAACAATAACAAGGATTATTAAAACCTACTAGGATTTTGTGGAACTATGCTAGTGATAGACTGCAAATGACATGACAAGAAAATTCCTATACTCTAGGATTATACTTATTTAACCCAATACATAGACAAGTCTAAGCTAGACTTCTAAAACTATGGCTCTAATACCACCTTTTTCACATCCTAACTTATGAGACATGACGGTCCTAGAACATAGGGAGACATAAGGTCACCCATGCCCGTAAAACCCACTTATACATACACAAATACTACCTAGGATCATTCCAAAACCCTATAAATTAACTTTAAAAAAATTTTATAAAGGAAAAACCTTAAGTTGCAGAAGCTAAAAATATACATTAATACAATCCATAAAGAAATAATAATATGACTCTAAATAAAGTCACCAACATAATGTTCCAAAATAAAGTTCCTATAAAAACTCATGGAGTGTCTAAAGACTCAACATAGTATGGTATTATTATGACTTTGATAAGGGAATTTCCTAAACAGAGTATGTAGCTTGAGCGATTATCTTACCTCCTTGTACTGCTTACCTATAACCACACAAGGAAAAAAAGGTGAGATAGATGATCTCAATGAGTAAACAACATAGCTTAAACAATACCATGTATTACTTAAAAGGTTTCATAGCTCATGGTTCATAATTTATTATTCATAGTTCATGGCTTACGATTTGATAAGATTTACAGAAACAACTTATAACTTATAACATATAGAATGGAGGTTGTTGCCTTGTCCACTCGTAACATAATATAGTGTCTACTCGTAAAATAATATAGAGTGAGGGCTGCTACCTTGTCCACTCATAACATAATATATAGTGAAGGCTGCTGCCTTGTCCACATATAACTCATAACATAATTCATAACATATAAAGGTAATAGTAGCATTGAAAGAAATAGTCACATATAACATAATAGCCATAGAAGTTTAGCTTATTTAACAAAACATGAACAACAGTTTACTTCTAGAAAGAATAAAAGTTAGGGCAATAATCATAAAGGTATTATCATTGGATAATCAAAAATGATTTTGGACCAATTGTCCTTTGGCAACCTAAGCTTACATAGAAATCATTAAAATAGAAAAGAACTTAAGTTTCAAGATATCAAAGGTTCAAAAAACATGATAGCTTGCACTTGTAACTTAAAACATAATGTTTTCTCACACATGTAGCATGAATACAGTGTTTACTCACCTTGTGGTTCATTTGCTCTTAGTACACATAGCCCTTTTAAACCTCAAAAACTACTCAAGCTCTAACACAATATTTAATTTAATACTTAATATTTAATTAATCATGATGCTATCCTATCACAAAACTACCCCATGCATATATAACATTCCCATATACTTAGAGTTGCACATATAAGTGCACCTCATTCACTTGCACATATTATATTGACTTCAAAAGTCTTGTACACTTAGCCCTTATAGGCCCATATGAAAATACATTATAATTCATCTCAATACCTTTTTAAGGTCAACACAATATTATTATCTTAATATTAATTCACTTTAATAATCATCTTAGTACACTTAACACTTCCATATATGTCAACTTAACAAATGACCTTTGAAATGTCATGCTTAACTCTTATGACCCATTCATTCAATCAATCTCCTCATCAATTCAAAATCACTAATTTGTAATCAAGTCATTATAAAATCTACTTCCATATTTTCCAATCACATTCACATTCTAATCATAACATAAGATTAAGATACCTTAGGAATACCTTAAGTACACCAAAGTGCCACTAGGCTTGTCTAGAGTCATTCCTTCAGCCAACATGCAATTTGAACATTTATCATCCATACATACATGTCAATAATCATTAAAATACATCACATAAAAATTAAGACATTAGGGCAACAAGCCCAATGTAGGTCAAATCCTCCATTCCAAAGAAAACCTGAATTGGCTTATTTTTTGCACTTCTCATTTATTACAGTAATATGTAAATACATGGTTTGAACCAAGATTTTTCATGTAATAAAAAAAAATCATTTTAGAATATAGACATGTAGGAATCGGCCCATATATACATTCATATGCATGAAAATTTCCAACTTTAAGTATTAGGATGAACAACCATGAGTTTTCTTGTTTCTGATACTTTCTAATCATTATAGCAATATGCAAATAAATGATTTAAATCATTATTTTTCATCCAAACAAAACAAATATCATATTAGAATTCCTCCATACCCAAATTGGTAGCCATGTGCACATGAAATCTTAGAATTTTCCGACTTCTAAGTTCATGCACAAAAACTTGAATTCCTTTATTTTCTTAAACTTTTCGGTTATTACAGTAATATGCAGAAATATTATTTAATTCAATATTTTTTATCTAAACACATCAAAAATCAGTTTACAATAGGAACATGTAAAAATTTATCCCCTTGTGTAATGTTTATGCATGAAAATTTCAATTTTAAGTTGTATGAATCACCTTTGGAGAAATTGCGTAGAGAGGTTAGTGCTTTCAATAGAAAATTTGATTTTACCCTCAAGAAATCACCTAGCCTGAATTTTATTAGTAAATATTTAGTTCAAAATAATTTTCCCAAGATTAGTTTCATAAAACTTATGAAACGGTCTCGAAATCGCAAGTTTGAAAGGATTTTATAAATTTTGGGTAGAGAGAAGTATTTTTGTCACATCCCAATTCTAGAGACATAATGGTCCTAGAACATGAGGAGACATAAGGTCACCCACACCCATAGAACCCACTTATACATATGCAAAAATTGCATAGGATTGTACCAAAACCTCTTACATTAACTTAAATAATCCCTTTATTAATTTTTTCTTTTTTTTAAAACCTTAAGTTGGGGAAGCATAGTTAAAATATACTTTAAACATAATCCATAGGGAAATAAAATTTAGAATCCAATTAAAACCTTGAAAGATAACATTTCAAAATAAACATCCAAAAATAAATATTCCCAGAGCATCTAAGGATAACTTTTCATAACATATTGAACTAATTATCTTGGACAAGGAATCCCCAAGTGAAGTAGAATGCTTAAGCCATCACCTTGCCTCCTCACACTTGCTCACCTGGAACCATACAAGGAAGAAGGGGTGAGATAGATGATCTCAATGAGTAAACAATACAACTTATACAATAACATATATCCCTTATAAGATTTCATAGCTTATCGTTCAAAATTTATGATTCACATTTCATGGCTTGCAATTTAACAAGTTTTATAGAAATCAACTTATTGTCCACTGGTAACAAAATATAAAGTGAAGGCTACTGCCTTGTCCACTTGTAACATAATATAGAGTGAAGGCTGCTGCCTTATCTACTCGCAACATAATCTAGAGTGAAGGCGGCTGCCTTGTCCACACATAACTCATAATATATAAAGTGAAGGTTGCTGCCATATTCACACATAACTCATAACATATAAAGTGAAGGCTGCTGCCATGTTTATACATAACTCATAGCATCATTTATGACATATGAAGGTAACAATAGCATTGAAGGATACAATCATATGTAGCATAATAACAGTAGGAGTTTAGGTCTTTTTTAATAAAAGATGAACAAAGTGTAGTTCTAGAAAAAAAAAATATAAGTTAGGGCAATAATCACAAAAGTATTACCACCGGATAATCAAAAATGATTTTGGACTAATTGTCCTTTGGCAATCCAAGTGTATAAAGAAATCATTAAAATATAAAAGAACTTGGGTTTCAAGATATCAAAGGTTCACAAAACATGATAGCTTGCACGTGTAACTTGAAATATAATGTTTACTCACACTTATAGCATGAATACGGTGTTTACTCACCTTGTGTTTCCTTTGCTCCTAATACACGTAGCCTTTTTGAACCCTAAAACTCCTTAAGCTCTAACATAATATTTAATTCAATACTTAGTATTTATTTAATCATGATACTATCCTATCCCATAACTACCTCATGCATATATAATATTCATATACACTCAGAGTTGCAGTGCACTTATCACTTACACATCACATGTTGACTTTAAAAGTCTCATATACTTAGCCTTTATAGGCCCATATGAAAACACATTACAATCATTTCAATACCTTTCTAAGGTCAACTCAATATCATTATCTCAATATCAATTCACTTTAGCAATCATCTTAGTGCACTTAACACTTCCATATATGTCAACTTAACAAATAACCCTTTAAGTGTCAAGCTTATCTATTATGACCAATTCATTCAAACAATCTCTTCATCAATTCAAGATTACTAATCAAATCATCATACAACTTACTTCCATATTATCCAATCACATTCACATATTAATTACAACCTAAGGTTAAGATACCTTAAGTATTCCAAATTACCTCTAGTCTTATCTAAGGTCATTCTTTCAATCAACATGCAATTTAACCATTTATCATTCATATATACATGTTAATAATTAAAAAAATACATCATATAAAATTTATAGACATTGGAATAAAAATTCCATTGTATGCCAAATGTCCCATTAAAGAGAAAACCTGAATTTTCTTACTTTTCGCACTTTTCTCCATTATAGTAATATGCAAAAACATGGTTTGAACTTAGATTTTTCATGTAAACATAATAAAATTTTTTTAGAATATGGACATGTAGGATTTGGCCCATACATAATTCCATATGCATGAAAATTTCTAACTTTAGATTTTAGGATGAAAAACCATGAGTTTTCTTATTTTTGGTACTTTTCGGTCATTACATCAATATGTATACATGTGGTTTAAACTATTATTCTTTATTCAATCATAATAGAAAATCATTTTAGAACATGAATATATACAAATTGGCAGCCATTGACCAAGCTTATGCATAAAAATTCCAAGTTTAGGGTTTAGATAAAAAATCATGAGTTTTCAAGCTTTCTGTGCTTTTCGTTCATTATAGTAATATGTAGACACATGATTTAAATCATTATTTTTCATCCAAACAAAATAAATATCAGTTTAGAACTCCATCATACTCAATTTGGCAGTCATATACACATGAAATCATAAAATTTTCCAACTTTTAAGTTCTAGCACGAAAACCTTGAATTTCCTTATTTTCTGAAACTTTTTGGTCATTACAGTAATATGCAGAAATATGTTTTAATTCAATACTTTCCACCTAAACACATAAAAAATCCATTTAGAAAATAATTATACAGAAATATCCCCCATTTGGTAGTGTTTATACATGAAAATTTCAATTTTGATATGTAGGAATCATCTTTGGAGAAATTGCATAGAGAGGTTGTAGAGAGGTTGGTGCTTTCGGTAGAAAAATTGATTTTTCCCTCAGGAAGTCACCTAGCCCGAATTTTATCAATAAAAATCAGTAAATATTCAGTTCAAAATAATTTTCCCATGATTAGTTTCATAAAAATCAAATAGCAAATTGAAAGGAAAGGAAAAACTTATGAAACGGTCGCAAAATCGCAAAGTTTAAAAGTATTTTGTGAATTTCAATAGAGAGATTATTTTTGAGAGAATTTTTCTGCCAAAATCATGAAATAATAGAATGGTGGCTGCTGGGATGAAGAGAAGGCCAAATTTTACATTAAATACTAGGATTTGGGGTGTAATTTCCAAGTTTATCCTTAATGAGCTAGGTTAGGAGTGTTTTGGTGTAGTGGACTTTTAGGTTTTTGGGTTTTTTAATTAATTTTGGGCTGATTATAGGTAATTAAAAATAAAATATTTTTCTTGTTATTTTCATTAAAATTACCCTCCAAAATATTTATTTAAAAATGCTCATAAAATTATTTTATGGTTAAAAATCGCATTTTTGCATGAAAATTCATTTTATGTAAAATAAATTATTCTTTGCTAATGCATTTTATTTAAACCATTTATTTCATAATAACAATTCATATTAGGCATATTAAAATTAATTTAACATGCCTTAAACTCATAAATCATGTCACACATGAATTCATATAGTCATACAATTTGTCACAATAACCCTAAATTCAAATAATTTGTCACTAAAACTCCTAGGGTAGATGTGGGTTGTTACACCACATAACCATTGAAGCATGTGACATATTTTGAAGGACCACAACACAATGATAATAAGTCATCATTTTTGGCTCCTTGCCGAAGCATTTGCATTTTTGAAACCTACAAACAAGCTACAATGTAAATAATTTGAAAAATATAAACTCATTTTACACTAGATATCATCTAAGAGTAAAATCACTCATTTTAGTTTTAAACCAATTAATAAAACTGCTATTCCACTCATCTGACATTTGTGTAGTATTGCTTTGCTAATTTTGTGAGTACTCTCTACATTACAACATTAATAAGAAATACACATTTATAAAGGAAAGGGAAAAAGTATTGTTTAGACATATTTGCTTACTTGAGAAAAGGTTATACTTCATTGCAATTCTTTAAAACATAAATATGAGCTTGATCCCACTCATCATCATTAAGAATATGAGTTATACAAGATCCTAATGGTAGTTCAAATTGTAAAAATATGGATATTTGACCTTTAAAATTAGCAATGACAACATCATATTTTTGTTCAAGTTTATTTAATTTTATCTTAGTGCCTTTCAAGTACCTTGAGCAAAGAGTCATACATTCCTTTACAATGTAGCCCTTTGCTATTGATCCTTTAGAATAATCCATGTTGCAAATGAGTTGTTTTAACTTATACAACATACGCTCAATAGGGTACATCCATCGGCATTGGACAGGCCCACCAATTTTAGCCTCCTCAGCCAAATGAATAGGTAAATACCATCACATTAAAAAAGAAAGGGGAAAATTTTATTCTAACTTATATAGAGTAATAGGAATTTGGGTTTCAATCTATTCTAGCTCATTTACCCTTAATATTTTAGCACCCAAACTAGTAAAGAACAAAGACAACTTAATAAGGAGTTCACAAACAACTTTAGGAAGAAGGCCACGTGTCCCAAGAGGAAGTAGATGTTGTAAAAGAACATGACAATCATGGCTTTTTAAACCTAAAATTTTATGTTCTTTCATGTTTACACATTGAGAAATATTAGATGAAAATCCATCTGGGACTTTTAATTGCTTTAAAAATAAGCAAAACAAGTGCTTCTCTTCTATACATAATTTATAGGATGCAATGGGTAAGTCAAGCTTATCCCCCTTGTGAATTGGATGCAACTCTAGTATGATTTTCATAACTTCCAAATCAAGACAAGCTTGGACATTATCCTTAGTCTTCCCCTTCATATTCATAATTGTCCCAACTATATTATCACATATATTTTTTTTAATGTGCATCACATCCAAATTGTACAGTAACAAAAGGGAACTCCAATATGGAAGTTCAAAAAAAATACTTTTCTTATTCCAATTATCACCTCTTTTATCATGAGATATTTTAACCTTTTTATTAATAGCTTTAGTCAAGATCATTCCTTCAAGGTCATTTACTTGAGTAAGTACATCACCAGTAGAAAGTGCAAGTGGCTGCAGTCTCAACTCTTTAGTTCCATCAAATTTCATTTTATCTTTCCTTCATTTATGGTTATGAGGAAGATAATGTCAATGACGCATATAACATTGCTTATGACTATTAACTAACCTCATAGAACAAGTATCTTTGTTACAACAAAGACATGCCATCTTACCCTTAGTACTCCAACAATATAGGTTCCTATATGCAGGAAAATCATTGACCATCCACAATAAAGATGCATGCAATTTAAAATTTTGACAAGTTGAGGAATCAAATGTTTCAATGCCTACTTCCCACAACTCCTTCAACTCTTCTATTAAAGGCTTGAGATAAACATCAATTGCATCTCCTGGACCCTCAGGACCTACTTTGAGCATTGAAAGAATAAAATTATATTCCTTCATGCACATCTATGAAGGCAAACTGTATGGAATGAGTATTACTGGCCAAATGCTATATGGTGTTTTCAAGTGACTAAATGGTTGGAAACCATCACTAGTAAGGCCAAGTCTCACATTACGTGGGTCTAAAGAAAAATCTTTATAAAGTTCATCGAAAGACTTCTATGCTATAGAATCAGCTGGATGTCTCATCACTCCATCATCCACTCTTTTTTCATGATGCCATCTCATAAAAGAAACAATCTTTGTAGACATGAATAACCTCTAAAGCCTTGGCTTTAAAGGAAAGTACCGCATTGTCTTCATTAGTAATTTCTTACCATTGTCCCAGACATTAATTTCCTCATTGCGACTATCTTCTTTCCATCTAAAAGCTCCACATATCTTACACATGTTAGAATCTTCTTCCTCCTTCGAATACTACATACAATCATTGATACATACATCTATTTTTTAATAAGAGACACTAAGATCTTTAATAATTTTTTTGGCATCATATTAGGATTCTGGCAAAGTTGAACCAGTTGGGAGTATTTTTTTCAATAATTGTAGCAACATGTTGAATTATTCATTACTCCATCGACCAATGCTCTTGATGTGTAATAGATCGACAAGCATAGATAACTTGGAGGTCTCACAACCGGGATAAGATGGTTGCTCAGAGTCCTTTAACAATCTATAAAATGCTTTTTTTTGATCATTTGGTTCCTCTCCACAATTATTCTGACTTGAGGAACCAATTTCCAGTCCACCAATATTAAAACCATCAAAACTAGGATATAAATCCTTTAAGATTTCTTGAATGTCCTCATCACAGTCACTTCTTTCTAATTCTTCATCATCAGATTCAGATGAAGACTCATCAAGCCTTTCACCATAGTGGTACCAAGTTGTATAATTTGACATTATTCCATGCACATTTAGATGCATGTCAACCACTTCACGAGATTTATAATCAGTGTTGTTACACTTAACACACGAACACAAAATTTCATGCTCTTCACCCGTCTTCCTAAATGCATAATTCATAAACTATTGAACACTGACCTTGTATTTTTCATTCAACTGATCATTGAAAAAACTCATCCATTCCTTAGTGGGAGCCATGTTCTTAAACAATTAAAAGAACAAAATTGTAATGCAAAGAGACAAGCTTGAGGTTTGCTACAAATGACAAACATGAAAAAATTAATAAGATTAATATTAAAGCAAGTTCAAGTTGGTTTTCAAGGAAAAACAATAAAGAAAATCAAATATATACTTTAAATTGAGTTTAATCCTATTAGGTCTTAGTAAACTATAACATCTTGATGGAAAAATTAAAAAGTAAAAAAGACTTCATTTTGAGGAAAGGAAAATGGAAAAACAGAGAAGTTGATGGGAGAAGAGACATGTAAGAGAAAATATGATAAGGTCCAATACATAAAAATCTAATACACTACTTATAAATAAATGAAAAAAATAGACAATGACAACTGCAAGTGAAGTCCAGTTCTAAGAATATATTCAATAATTGCATTAATGCATGACAGTAACCATCAATACCAAAGATGAAACCATTTTAAATTATAAGTGAAAAACATAAAGAAAAAGTACACTACTAGGTCCATAGCAGTAATGGTTTAACCCTCCTAAGGAGAAAAATACGAACTCAAAACAAATTTTGGCATAGTAATGTGGTATTTAAAGAATAAAAGTAACAAAAAAAATTATCTTAGACAACAAGATGAAAGTAATTCCTGAATACCAATAAACTAGAGAACCAAATTGCACAAATGTTGCTCTAGATAAACCTCATAACCAACTTAAAGCATATAAATTTTGAGGCAAAATATAATTAGATATAAATTAAAAAATAAAAGAAGAAAAAATTACCAGATGGGATGTGATTGGGAGAGGCAGTGATAGTAGGCAAAGAAGGAAACAAAGATAAATCAAAAAGCCAAATGGTGGGTAACAGTAGGGAAACTTAAAGATTACTTGAATAAAGCAGCATAGCATATGGATCTTAGTAACGCCATTTTCTCCATTTTTCTTGATCTGTTCCAAATAAGAGATAGGTATTGTACAAAATGAAAGAGTGGAGAGAGAGGTAGAGAGAGTGAATATGGTAGAGAGAGTGAAAGACTGAATAGAGTGAAACATTGGGTCAATATAGATTTTTTCTTAATTAGAAATATGTTTAATTTGGTGGGAGTCCTTAGTGCCATAAATTTTCACTCTATAACGAGGGTTTTTTTTTTCTTTTTTTTTTTTAGCAAGCCATAATGATGGGATTTGATGTTAATAGTTAGGAAATTACAAACTTCTCACTAATTATCAGGTCTTTAACTACAAAATTGTTATACCCTCACAAAAATTATATATAACTATGCTTTTAATGAGGAATTTGTTATATTGTCATTAGATTTTGGTCATTAAAAATTGCTTTTCTTGTAGTGTTTAAAGTATTTTAATAATATTCTTCTCCTGGTTAAAGTTTTCATTATTATTAGATAATTAAGTTAATGCATGAGGTTTTAGTATGATCCTAGGCTATGTTTGTATAGGTATGAGTGAGTTCTATAGGCGTGGGTGATCTTATGTCTCCCAATGTTCTAGGACTGTCATATCTCTAAAAATGGGATGTGATAATTTTGCTTTCAAGAGATTACTATTTTTGCTAAAGATATTCTTTCTATTTAAAATGAGAAATTGATCCATAATGACAATTTTGATTAACATTACTCCATTGTTATAATGAGCCCATCTTGATAAGAACCCATATACTTACCCCATATTGTATTTTTATGCACTCACTGAGCTTTGCCGCATTCCTTAGTTGTTTAAATTTTTTAGGTAAGGTTGATGAGTCAACAAGGTAAATTCCAAACCGTGTTCTTCCCCTTGGAAGTTGCTATGCTAATTTCAAGTGTTATGAATCTTGGTTATATGATTATAAAGATCATTGGTTTAGATCTCCATGGTTACCAAAGGTTCAGTACTAATGTGATATGGGATTGATATGTATAGAGAACCGTAATGTAATTATATTTATATTGGTGTAATTAGTAATGAACATATGTAAATGAGATGAATATTATAATGATAAAATGAATATTTGGCCATATGTAAGATGACAAAATAGTAGTTGGCAATAAGGTGATTGGGTTTTGATCTTGGGATAAGGTTCAACTTAGTAAAGAATTATAAGTTAAATGGGGTTATACAGGTTTAGGTGACTTTATATCTCCCTATGCCCTAGGACCATCATGCTTAATAAATGAGTCATGCAGTTATTTTGTCTTCAACTTCCCACAATAAAATTTGATTCATTATTTAGTTATGTAACTAATTTCATGTTGTACTATATCATAAACTATAGAACTCTATGTTGTTATTTTCTTATATTTGTAACTATATGTTGTCCATCAATTTTTTGTCTCCTTTTGACTTTAATAAGAAATGCCCTTGAAGTCAATATAAAAATATTAAATTACCAAAATGCTCTTAAGAATTAAAATTAATTAAAAATTAAAATTACGGGAAATTACAATTTGCAGTAAAGAATAATTAGACAAACAAGAGAGGAATTAGGCTTACAAGGTTTGCCGAATTAGGTTAAAAAAAAGAAAGTCACATGAAGTAGGATTGATAACAAATGACACGTGTTTATTTTTAATAGGCTAATTTTGCCGCATCATTTTACTTTCATTAGAAATTGTAAAATGTGGCCCAGGTGACTAAATCAAAACAAAAATCAAAGTTAAATGATTAAATCAGAATAAATTGAAAGTTAGTGAGTAAATTGAAACAAAGTGCAAAATTAGGTCATTAGCTATTACTATGATTATTACCCCAGTTTAATGACATAATTTCTCCTAATTATATTGGATAAATCTTATTTATACTAGTTGTATACATTGAATAGATGATTAACATCTTTACACAAGTGTTTCACATTATAACATTAGACATATAAATGGGAGCATATACATATAGTACGTAAGAATTTTTGTTTTAGATTACGTCTATGTCAATAACTTGTTTTTATGCTTGCATTATTGATGGCCTATCACTCATCCATGTCTCTTTCTTTGAGGGCTAACAATCAACCCTCCCATGTTTGGGTGAACTCATTTCCCTAAAATCTATCAACAAAAATAAAAACCTCTCCAAAAAATATGGAAGTTGCTACTTCACTAAGGCATGGCATTAGATTGATTCTTTTAGATGATTCACCACCTTTAGTAGATACTGATTTTTCCTCAAACCAATTTTCATTTGTGCATTTTTTGGTTTATCACACTTGCTATTGTTACTTGTATCATCTGTTTCATTTGTTTATAGGAAATTTGGAGAGGGCGATAGTGGTGATTCTAAACAACAATATAATAAGAACAATAGGGGCTTATGGTGTTATAAATAAGATTATGTTTCACTGTTGTTTTAATATTTTAGTTTTTAATCTAGTCTGGTTTTTTTTGAGTTACTCTTATTAGTATAAAAATGGTTGGTCTGATGACGAACTAGTGACCTTCTTCGATTTAGCGGTTAGAACACTCTGTTAGACTAAGTTGCATGGAAATTGAAATAGGAAACATGATACGAAATGTTATGATATGGGATATTCAAATTTCTAAAAATATAGGATACTAGACGATGGGGAAACATTTTATAAAAAATATATATTTTATATATAAAAAGGTATAAGTATTTCATTATCAATTATACTACTTTTTTTAATTTTAATAATCTCCTAATAATACTATGAAAATATCATAAAATAATTAAATAATTAAAATAATTGAATATAATATTTTTCTAAAATCTTTCTAAATAATCATCCATAATAGTTAAAATATTAAAAAAAATATATCTATTGCTAATTTTCTACTTCATTATCTTTATCATTATCAATACCATCATTAAAAGTTATAGCTTCCAATTACAAGTTCTACTATTATTCTTATTTTTTCCCTTTTTTAGTTTGTTGTTATTCTTATTTTCCTATTAAGATTAATTGGTTTTCAATTAAGTTTCTTCGAAGTATCTAACAAGTTTCCTCCAAGTTCCCTAGAGTTTCCTAGAAGTTTCTAAAATTCAAAAATAATAAAAATGATGGGAAACTTTTTTTAAATTTCTGAAATGTTTCCTAGAAGTTTTTAACAGTTTTGATGTCCAAAATGTGTCTGACACAAGAACATTAAGCTTGTAGAAGTTTCCATGCAACCTTGCTCTTAGGGTGCACTTTCTGTTTATTTAAATACCTAGTTCTAAATTCAACTAAATCAAAGTTTCCATTTCTAATGCATGTTTGCTGGGAACTTTATTTCTTAGTTTTTCATTGTTATCTTGTTGTGGACATTCTTCTTTATAAAAAACACATACCCTCCTCACAAGTTCAGTTTTATGTGCTCCCTTCTTTTGCTAGATTATTTCTTTGTTATCTTGTGTTCTTTAAAATAAAAATTAAGAGTGAAGATACCCTATTCAAAGAACCTCTCTTGACTGAGAATGTTAATTCAATTAGTAGTTTAAATTCAACTAACTGATGTGGGAAAATTATTATACCCTAGCCTTTATGACTAAATATAGGATGAGCAAGGGGTCGAACACTGAGAAAAATGCTGAATTTATTATTAACCGAACAAATAATAAGATGAATAGGCAAAGAATAATTAGAGTTTGAGTAACTAATTAACTACTAATTTAACTACAAGTCACTAAATTCTAAATAATTCAAAGTTATTAAACAATTTCTAGAAAGAGAATAGGTTAGAATTACAAATTAAATTTAAATCAATGAACTTCTAACATGTATATAAAATAAGATTATGAATGAGTCGATTAGAGAATCAACCTGAAATCTTTAAAAGCTTATCTCTAAGTTAATTAAAGGTATTTTTGGATAGACTTACACACACTCTCATGTCAATGTAAATGTAAACAAAAACCATGAAGCTCAATGTTAATTCTTTTTACCCCTTTAGAAGTAGATTCTAATTAATATTTTAACTTAAGTGATATCAATTACTTTTCCATTAAGAATTCCAATTGTCATTGCAAATTCTTAACTATCATATTACATATGGTGATCAAGCGTATATAACAACTATTAAGAACTTAATTGAAGCCAAATCAATCATTCCTTAACAAAATATCAAAATGAAATTCATATACTAAATTTGCATTGCAATTCTAACCACAAGTACTTTAGCCTTGATGCATTGTTAGATATTTTATAAAAAGAAAGTTAAACATTTAATCATCAAAGAAATAAAATAGATTAAGTAAAGAAAAAGTTATAGAAATCTTTTACTAGCCCTTCTCAAGATTAGAAGCCTTGATACAAGAATAGTTTCCCAAAGTGTTGTACTTGAAAGTACTAAAATTTGTAAGATCTCTCTTTTTCTTCTTAATACAATACTCTCTACTTGTATTCTGATTTTCTAGATTTCCTAGATGTCTTTTATAGAGAAAACATCAACTATTTAAAGGCTTTAAACAATTAAAGGTCATAACATTTCATAAAGGAATGCAATACTTCATGAAAGGTCACTTAATAATTGCTTCGGACACTTCAAGGACATTTTGGGCAATTCAGATGGCAAAATTAGACTTTGAAGTCTTCATGAAAGTTGTAGGCCTTTTTATCAACTTTCCATAGCCTCTTGAATCATTTCAATCTTAGTTGTGTAGACTAAGTTATGACCAAAAAATTGCAAACTATTTGTGAAGGATCCTGTCTTTTGGTGTGTGCTGACTCGGCACCAACTCATTTCTTTTTTATCAACTCGGCACAGTAAGCCTTGGTGCCGACTCGGTACCAATTGAGTTGAAGTGTGCTGACTCAGCACCAGTGGTTTCTGAATTTTGCTTTCTTTTTTTATACTTGGCTCTTCTAGGATCCTCCAATTCTTCCCTTAACCTACTAAAACTTATAAAATACTCTCAAAACCATCAGGTTAAGGAGAAATCTTGAGAAAATGTTAGTAAAATAAATTTTAAAGGAATAAAACACAAAATGCATTATAATATACTAAACATATACCTAAAAAGCAACTAAAATGCACTTGAAATAGCACTAAATCCATACCATTTTACATCACACCAAACTCTCCCACACTTAGATTTTGCTTGTCCTCAAGCAATTTCATAAGTTGATATGAAAAATATAATCATAAAAATTACTCCTTCTTATTCAAATGTTAAAGCACTAATAAGGGTCATCACTCCTTAAAGAAAAGAAACAAAGAAGAAGAGTTTAATAAAACAACTCCACAAGCCTACAAAAAATGTTTGACACAACTAATATAAGCAATAAGGTGATTGTTTGTCAAAGATTATAAGGAGAATTTATCAAGTTCATTCAATTGATTACCAAACTCAAGTCAAAAGGGAACTATTCAAACAATTGAGGAACAAGGAAAGCATACATACCCATAATCATTCTCAAGGCATTTTTGGAAAATTTTGTCTCTCTTTTCTCTCTCTTTTTTTTTTTTTTTTTTTTATAGAATGATAAAAGTGAATATTTCCGAACGAACATATTTAAGGAGCATACTCAAACATGCACGACTTACTCATTCACTTTTGCCATGTATGGATATTTTTGCATATATAAATTCCTTTCCGAACGAATACAATTGAGGAGCAAACACAAATGTACACGACTTACTTGGAACCTATATATCATTTTAATTATTTTTATTTTTATTTATTCCTCATCCTTTATTGACTAATCATAGGTATGTATTAACTTTAATTTCATCTAAATTAAAAAAATAAAATCCCTTAAAACTTAAGCAAGCATTCATTAGTCCAAATTAATTAAAACTTCTCAAGATATAAATAAAGACAAACAAATCAGCCTCAAGCCTATACAAGAAGTTCATGTAATCAACTAAAGCAAGGGAAGTTGATCATAAATCAATTCTTAAATGTTTCTAACCCTTAATGTTATAATGAACCAAACTAGAACTATATCATATAAAATTACAAGGAGTCTTCAAAAAATTTCAAAATATTTTGAGGTGATGCATCATAGCATAGATTATGAACACTAAATCCTATAAACTTATAAAACAAAAAAACTAAACAAGATATAACCTCCCCCACACTTAGAGTACACATTGCTCCCAATGTGTCCCAAAAAGAAGAAAACACAGAAAAATAGGCAACATATATTAAAGAAAAATAGGGAAAGGTTAGAAATGCTTATCTTTCAATCTACTTATGGTGAAAGGGGTGGAGAATCAAATTGATATCCACTGCTAGCAAAAAATTGATCCATCTTGTAAGCTAGTCTTCATTGTTGCCTCTCCATTTGTTGTTGCCTAGCATCCATGCATCCCAATTGTGTATTCATAGCTTATTGATTTTGAAGGATTTGTTGCCAAATTGCTATGTCGGGGGACACATGAGAACTTCCTCCACCAATTTCAACAGGAGCGGTAGATGCACCACCAATATTAACACCTTGTTCATCACTTTGTTCATCACCTTGATCTTCATGTTCACCCTCTTCGCTACTCTCTTCGCTTTTCTCAACTCCTACCCAACATGATCTATCTTTTGCATGTCTTAAATTAAAGTTAGGATAAATAACCTTACCTTTTGTGAAAGCAGATTTAGTAAGGCGAACCATACTCACCATTCTCATGGAATCCAAAGAAGCTTGTGAAATTTTAAAAGCATTAGCAATAGAAGTAATAATATAACCATGAGTCAAAGGACCACTTTTATTATTAGCACATTCAAGTAACTTATTAAAAATCCAATAAGTCCAATAAATTTGCTTTTTCATGCTAATACACCACATCAAATAAATTTCTTGGATAGAGACTCTATTTTCTTTCGACTTACCAAACACAAGACATGCAAGAATTTTATGCAAAAGCCACAATTTATGATCTTTAATGAATATGGCATGGCCTTTCCTAGGATCAAATTAAGGTAAATCAATTAATTCATTCCAATATTCACTAGCATGCCAATCATGAGGAATTTCACAAACTCCATCCTTAGAAAAACCAAACACTTTTTTCATAAAATTATTAGTCAATTGATATGGGTTTCCTAGCATATGAAAGTCTAACACATGAGGATCATTATCATTCAATTTCAAAGTGCAGTAAAATTCTTGTGTTAATTGCACATAAGTGTCATTTTCTAAAGAAATCAAAGTTTTAAGACCTATTTGTTTAAGAAATTTATGCAGAATTTCATCAAAACCCATTTTACTAAAACATCAAGAGGAGGAAACCTAGAACCAACAACATTTCTTTTAAGACATTTTTCATACCTTTGTCCTTCCCGTTTTTGAAAAATTAGAAATGGTGCTCTCTATTGTGGTGCAATATCCAGAACTTCTTCCTCCTCTTGTGCAACTTCCTTTCCCCTTGAAGATGAGGATGGATTTGTTTTTGATCTACCCATCTTGTAAAGCAATTTTTGAAAGATAAAAGGAATGGGTTTTGGTTAAGAAAGTGGGAAGAAAACTAAAGTTTGGAGAAGATGAGAAGTGAGAGAGAAACATGATAGAGAGGGAAATGAAGAAAGAGTTAAATAAAAATAGAAAGAAAAAGAAAAGAATGCAGAATTTTAACAAAAGAAAAACTAACTATAAAGAGATAAAGTTGTGTAGTCTTTTTATGTCCCTTCCCAAGAGACACTAAGGAATATATGCTCTTTCATAGTGATGTTTGAGTTTGAAAAACAACAAAATTAAAGTCAAATGGCCCAGCAATTGAAAAGATGCAAAATCTGAATTTTTGGGACGTGCTCCATGTTTGCCGACTCGGCACGAGTTCAACTGACAGGTGCAACTCGGCACAGCAGGTATTGGTGCCGACTTGGCACCAATGAATTTCTGTGTTACCCCCCCCCCTTTTTTATTTTTTTTATTTTATTTATTTTAATTTATGTGAAAAAACAAAAGAAAAATTATGAAAACTATAATAAAATAAAAATAAACTAAATGTGTAAGTATCATACCTTGCTAAATCTAAAATCTATAGTTTGATCATACCTTAAATTCCAAGTTAAGATTGGGAGTGTAGGGTATGAACCTCCTTTGTTCCTTGATTGTCAATAGCATCAAATTCTTCTCCCTAACCCGATGGCTCGATGGATTCAATAGGAATGCTTGAACTAGGTGGTGGTGTAATCTTTACCTTATAATCATATTTACCCGAAGATTCACCAAGTAGTCCCCAAACTTCTAATCGTGAACTATTTTCATTACCCATTTGATCACCAACAACATAGGATTTCAAACGCTGACCATTGACCTTAAAAGTTTCCCCTTTTGAATTTTCAATGTCAACCGTACCATGAGGATAAACCTTGATGATTTTAAAAGGACCCGACCATCTTGATTTTAACTTATCGGGAAAGAGTTTAAGCCTTGAATTGTATAATAAAACAAGTTATCCTTCATGAAATTCCCTATGATGAATATACTTGTCATGCCATTGCTTGGTTCTATCCTTGTAAATCTTAGCATTCTCATAAGCATTCATCCTTAACTCTTCCAATTCATTCAATTGAAGAAGCCTCTTTTGTCCTGCTTTCTTGAAATCAAAGTTCAAAGCCTTCGTTGCCCAATAAGCCTTATGTTGTAATTCCACCGACAAATGACAAGATTTCCCATAAATCAATTGGTAAGGTGTAAGACCAATGGGAGTCTTGAAAGCTGTCCTATAAGCCCATAAGGCATCACCAAGTTTTAATGCCCAATCCTTTCTTGAAGAAGAAACCGTTTTTTCCAAAATCCACTTGAGTTCTCTATTACTAACCTCTACTTGACCACTTGTTTGAGGGTGGTATGGAGTTGCAATTTTATGAGTCACCCCATACTTTTTCAATAATGATTCAATCATGTAGTTACAAAAATGAGATCCCCCATCACTAATTAGAGCCCTTGGGGTACCAAACCTTAGGAATATAGTCTTCTTAAGCATTTTCTTTACTACCTTGGCATCATTAGTGATAGATGGAATTGCTTCCACCCATTTGGAAACATAATCTACCATTACAAGAATATATTTGTTACCAAGAGAGCTTGGAAAAGGTCCCATAAAGTCTATACCCCATATATCAAAAATTTATACTTCTAAGATACCATTCATAGGCATTTCATGTTTCTTAGTGATGTTTCCCGTTCTTTGGCATCTATCACATGCAAGAACAAAATTTCTAGCATCTTTAAATAATGAAGGCCACCAAAAACCACATTAAAGTACCTTAGATGCTGTCCTACATGCGCCAAAGTGTCCACCAACCTCCATGGAATGGCAATGTTTCAAAATATCTTAAACTTCATCTGGAGGAACACATCTTCTAATCAATCTGTCACCACATCTTTTATACAAGAGTGGCTCTTCCCAATAATAGAACTTGGCATCATGTAAAAACTTCTTTTTCTTTCTAGGATCCATGTCATAGGGTAACATTCCACTTACAATATAATTGGCAATGTCAACGAACCAAGGAATCTCTTTTGTGGCAATTTAGAGAAGTTGTTCACCAGGAAATGTTTCATTGATAGGCACCCCATCATATTGCTTTCTTAAATCTTCCAAATTGATTCTTGACAAATGATCTGCAACTAAATTCTCACTACCCCTTTTGTCTTTAATTTCCCAATCAAATTCTTGAAGCATCAAAATCCATCTAAGTAACCGAGGCTTGGCATCTTTCTTGCTTAAAAGGTATTTGAGAGCAGCACGATCTGAATAGACAATTACTTTTTGACCAACAAGATATGCTCTAAATTTGTCAAAAGCATATACAATGGCAAGAAGTTCTTTCCCCGTTGTGGTATAGTTGACTTGGGCATCATCCAAGAGCTTGCTTGCATAATAGATCACACAAGGTTTGCCTTCCTTCCTTTGTCCCAAAATAGCCCCCACAGTGAAGTTGCTTGTATCACACATAATTTCGAACGGCGAGTCCTAATTAGGTGGTTGCGAAATCGGAGCCATTATAAGAGCCTTCTTGAGTTTGTCAAAAGCTTCCAAACATGCATTATCAAAGTCAAAAGGCGCTACCTTTGCTAACAAATTGCACAATGGTTTGGCAACCTTTGAGAAGTCTCGAATAAACCTTTTACAGAGCCCCACGTGTCCTAAAAAACTCCTCACATCTTTAACACATTTTGGTGGAGGCAATTTGGCTATGACCTAAATCTTGGCTTGATCAACTTTTATGCCTTTATTTGATACTTTATGACCCAAGACGATTCCTTCTTATACCATAAAGTGACATTTCTCCCAATTTAGCACTAGTCCATGCTCTTTACACCTGTCAAGCACTTTGGAAAGATTCTCAAGACAATTAGAAAAATTAGTTCCATAAACACTAAAATCATCTATAAAAACTTCTACACAATCATCAATTAGGTCATTAAAAATATAAAACATGCATAGTTGAAATGTGGCAGGTGCATTACAAAGTCCAAAAGGCATTCGCCTAAAAGCAAATGTACATATGGATATGTAAATGTGGTCTTTGATTGATCATCGGGATGAATAGGTATTTGGTAAAAACCACTTAAACCATCAAGATAACAGAAATAAGAGAAATTTGCTAATCTCTCAAGGACTTGATCAATAAAAGGTAAAGGAAAATGGTCTTTCTCTATTGCTTTATTGAGTTTTCTATAATCAATACACATACGCCATCCCGTGATAGTTCTAGTGGGCACTAAATCATTTGATTCATTTTTAACAACTGTCAAGCCACCCTTTTTGGGGACAACTTGGACAGGGCTAACCTATTTGCTATCACTAATAGAGTATATGATTCCATTATCAAGTAATTTAATTACCTCTTTTCTTACTACTTCTTTAAGTGTAGGAGTAAGCCTCCTTTAACCTTCAATGGAAGGTTTTACATCATCTTCTAAAGAAATTCTATGCATGCATATACTTGGGCTTAAACCTTTCAAGTCATTAATGGAATAACCAATAGCACCCTTATGATTTAACAAAACATTGCACAATGCTTCAACGTTTTCAATTGGTAAAGCATAATTAACAATAAAAGGGAATTTAGAATTAGAGTTAAGAAATGCATACCTTAGAGAGGAAGGTAAAGGTTTGAGTACAAGATTTTCATTCTTGTCATCATCTTCTTTTTGCAATGGTTCAAACCTTGAAGCCCTATGCAGATTAAGATATGAAGTTGCTTATAGGAGTTTTACACAAGCATTTACCTCCATATTACCATTTTCTTCTTGTGTTAAACAAGTTAACATAGGTTCTTGTCCAGTGCATTTATGTATTACTTCATTAACACATTCTTCAATTGGGTCAACCAATTCAACCATGTTAATAGTCTCTATTGGTGTATTCTTTACCATCCTAAATACATCAAATACCATAGTTTCATTATTTACTTCTAAAGTGATCTCACCCTTTTTCATATCAATTACTACTCCCGCAATTCTAAAAAATGGTCTTCCCAAAAGAATTGGGATTTTAGGATCCTCTTCCATTTCTAATACAATAAAATCCATAGGAATTACAAATTTTCCAATTTTAGCTGGAACATTCTCTAGTATACCTATTGGATATTTAATTGATTTATCAGCCATGGAAAGAGATATATTGGTGGGTTTTAGACCTCCTAAATTAAGTTTCTTATAAATGGAATATGGCATAAGACTCACACTAGCACCAATATCACACAAAGCTTTATCAAAGTGTGATTCACCAATTATACAAGGAACGGTAAAATAACCGGGGTCTTCGAGTTTGGGAGGGACTTTAGAATACATAGCCTTAGATTCTTCAACTAATGAAACTAAACCACAATCCTTAAGTTTGCTTTTATGGTTTATGATATCTTTTAAAAACTTACCGCATGCTGGCGTGTCTCTAAAAGCATCCATAAAAGGTATAGTAACAGTAATTTCTTTTCAATGATTAAGCAATTTACCAAATTGCTTATCTAAATTATGTCTAACAAATCTTTGAGGAAAGAGAATTTCCTTCAAATCAATGTTAGGTTCATTGCTAGAATTAAAAGTATCTTCCTTTTCATTTTTCTTGCTATTAGAATCATTTTTAGCAACATTCTCCTTACTATCATTAGATATTTCCTTCTCACCTTTGTTATTAAATGAATCACCAATCTCTTTTCCACTCCTTAGAGTAATTGCTTGACAAGATTCTTTTACAGCAAATTCTGGTTGGCCAGGAAGTTTTCCCATAGGTTTGGAAGTAGAAGATGCTTGTTGAGCAATTTGTGTTTCAAGGATGTGGTTATGAGTAGCAATTTGATCAAATTTAGAGTTGAGTTGATTGAATTGCTCCTCATTTTGTTTATTTATGGCTATTTATTGTCCAATAAATTGTTCTATAAGGGTTTCTAAATTAGACTTTGCTGGAAGGGAATTTAAAGAAGATTGGGGTAGTTTCATAGGAAAACCGGGTGGATTTTGTGGTTTAGTGTTTGGGTTGAATGGGGGGTTAAGTTGAGATGATGGATTAGACCAAGAAAAACCAGGATGATTTTTCCATTGAAAATTATAATTGTTTGGATTGGGTCCATACCTTTGGTTAAAACCTCCTTGCATGTAATTTACATCTTCATTAGTCCTTAAGTTACATTCATGGTATGAGTGATGATTGCCACATAACTCACAAGTTGATATAGATTTCTCTACTGAATTTATTTGTGCTTTGCTTATTAGCCTTGTCAAGGCATTAACTTTAGCATTCAAAATATTGATACTATCAAGTTCAAGGATTCCCTTACCTCTTGCCAAAGTTGTGTCGTCACCCATATATCCTTGAGATGCAAGTTCTTCCAATAGAGTAATTGCTTATGAGGCTGTTTTGTTCATCCATTTTCCACTCGAGGCTGTATTGACAATGTTCCTATCATCATCGGTCAACCCGTTATAGAAAATTTGAGGAATTATCCAATCGGGCAACCCATGATGAGGACATCGTCTTCGAAGTTCTTTGAATCTCTCCCAACTCATATAGAGTGTCTCATCCTTGCCTTGCTTAAATGTACTAATTTCATTGTGAAATTTTGCTGCCTTGTGGGGTGGGAAGTATTTGTGAAGAAAGGCTTGCTTCAACTGATCCCATGTTGTGATGGAATTAGTTGGCAAACTAGAAAGCCATATTTGTGCTTTGTCTCTTACGAAGAAAGGAAACAATCTAAGCCTTATAGCATCATCCGGAATGTTGTTAATTTTGAAGGTTGCACACACGTTGAGGAAAGTAAGAATATGAGCATATGGATCCTCTCCAGGTAAGCCTCCAAATTGATTGTTTTGTATCATTTGAATGATGCTAGGCTTGATTTCAAAACTGTTGTTAGCAATGGTCGGTGCCACTATGCCTCCTGAATTTTCAGAAACATCGGGCATAGCAAATTCTGCCATAGTTCTCCTTTCAGCCATCTCTATTTGTCTATTTTCTTCTACTTTTTGTAAATTTTGATTCCTGCATAATAAATGAAAAGATCGTTCAATTTCAGGATCATAAGATAAAATACTAGTAGAACTGCGAGTACGTCTCATAAAAAAAACAATTAATAAAAGCCTAAAACAACCTTTCTTTATCCTAAGTTAAAAAAAATTCTTATCAAATTTCCCTAGCAATGGCACCAAATTTGATATGGGCAAATTATTATACCCTAGCCCTTATGACTAAATATAGGATGAGCAAGGGGTCGAACACTGGGAAAAATGCTGAATTTATTATTAACCGAACAAATAATAAGATGAATAGGCAAAGAATAATTGGAGTTTGAGTAACTAATTAACTACAAGTCACTAAATTCTAAATAATTCAAAGTTATTAAACAATTTCTAGAAAGAGAACAGGTTAGAATTACAAATTAAATTTAAATCAATGAACTTCTAACACGTATATAAAATAAGATTATGAATGAGTTGATTGGAGAATTAACCTGAAATCTTTAAAAGCTTATCTCTAAGTCAATTAAAGGTATTTTTGGATAGACTTACACACACTCTCATGTCAATGTAAATGTAAACAAAATCCATGAAGTTCAATGTTAATTCTTTTTACCCCTTTAGAAGTAGATTCTAATTAATCTTTTAACTTAAGTGACATCAATTACTTTTCTATTAAGAATTCCAATTCTCATTGCAAATTCTTAACTATCATATTACATATGGTGATCAAGCATATATAACAACTATTAAGAACTTAATTGAAGCCAAATCAATCATTCCTTAACAAAATATCAAAATGAAGTTCATAGACTAAATTTGCATTGCAATTCTAACCACAAGTACTTTAGCCTTGATGCATTGTTAGATATTTTATAAAAAGAAAGTTAAATATTCAATCATTAAAGAAATAAAATATATTAAGTAAAGAAAAAGTTATAGAAATATTTTACTAGCCCTTCTCAAGATTAGAAGCCTTGATACAAGAATAGTTTCCCAAAGTGTTGTACTTGAAAGTACTAAAATTTGTAAGATCTCTCTTTTTCTTCTTAATACAATACTTTCTACTTGTATTCTGATTTTCTAGATTTCTTAGATGTCTTTTATAGAGAAAACATCAACTATTTAAAGGCTTTAAATAGTTAAAAGTCATAACATTTCATAAAGGAATGCAATACTTCATGAAAGGTCACCTAATAACTGCTTCAGACACTTTAAGGACATTTTGGGCAATTCAAATGGTAGAATTAGACTTTGAAGTCTTCACAAAAGTTGTAGGCCTTTTTATCAGCTTTCCATAGTCCCTTGAATCGTTTCAATCTAAGTTGTGTAGAGGAAGTTATGACCAAAACATTGCAAACTATTCGTGAAGGATCTTGTCTTTTGGTGTGTGCCGACTCGGACCAACTCATTTCTTATTTATCAACTCGGCAGAGTAAGCCTTGGTGCCGACTCGGCACCAACTGAGTTTAAGTGTGCTGACTCGGCACTAGTGCTTTCTGAATTTTGCTTTCTTTTTTTATACTTGGCTCTTTTAGGATCCTCCAATTCTTCCCTTAACCTACTAAAACTTATAAAATACTCTCAAAACCATTAGGTTAAGGAGAAATCTTAAGAAAATATTAGTAAAATAAATTTTAAGGGAATAAAACACAAAATGCATTATAATATACTAAACATATACCTAAAAAGCAACTAAAATGCACTTGAAATAGCACTAAATCCATACCATTTTGCATCACATTACTAACTCTAAAGGGGGTGATTCTGTAACTCCTTTCTCATATGCTAGTTTTACATGTATTCTTACATTTTCTAAGATGAGTTCTCTAACTGCTTTTGGCAATAAGAAAACTTTAGACTTAAGGATGTTCCTCAATTTTATAGTAGGGTAATGTCATTAGGGCATTTCCAATTTTCAGAAATAAACTAGAGAAGTCAAGCAGTGGTGCCACTACTAGAGTGTTCACATTTAACCAATTGAAAGCATTACTCTTATTAGTTAGGAAAGAACTTCTATTGATAGGTTTTCTTGCCTTGCTATACACATTAGCATCTTATGTTGGTTCGTATCATATAGATGTGTTCATTCAATGCCTCAGAGGCAAAGGAGAGTTCAAAAAGTAAGGGTTATCTTTTAGCTTCTGCTTTTTTAGTTGCAAAGATTGTAAAGTGCCTTTCATAGAGATTTTGCTTTTTTTAAGATGAAGTAAATTAGGGTGAGGATGTATACAATACTTATGTCTATGATATACTATAAGAGTTTGACAATTTCATACTGGCCAAAGCAAGGCCATATAATGTGAGATTTCGCCTGAACATCGGTCCAATATGCTAAGTGGAAATAAAAAATGCTCATTTGGGAGAAATATCATGATTGGAACCTACTATGAGTTTCAGAAAATTATATTTTGTAAATTGTAATTTGCAAAAGGGAGTTGCCACTTTAATTTTGTTTATTTTAGTTGGGAAAATTAAAGGAAAAATTCCATTTGATTGACTCCAAAATTATATCATTTATCCCAAAGAAAAGCACTAGTCCTCGAATGACCAAAAAGGGCTCGGGGACTAGGTTTTGGTGAAAATAGCATAAAAAGATTAGTTTGGCTTAAATGCAAGATACCTTTTAAAAAGAAGTTTTATGTATGCATGAATAGATATAATATGATGCGTAAAACAAATATTACTCGTACAATGCATGGCAAATATGAGATAATGACAATTACAAAATGCAAAAAAAAAAAGGAAAACTACTTAAAGCTATTACAAGTTTAAAACATCAAAATCAGGGGGGTCTTTCCTCTAGCCTTTATGGGTTCTAGGAAAAGTACACATTCCCTAAATATAAT
Source organism: Reutealis trisperma (assembly GCA_947687605.1). Lineage (NCBI taxonomy): Eukaryota > Viridiplantae > Streptophyta > Magnoliopsida > Malpighiales > Euphorbiaceae > Reutealis > Reutealis trisperma. The sequence goes on from CANTUT010001132.1 coordinate 273,628, forward strand.
TTAAATAACTAAAGCAAGAAAAAGTAATAAAACAATTGTAATAAAAAGAATTAAAATTTTGACTTTTATTTAAGAAAAACATAATTTCGATCCTAGACTATGTGAAGAAGGTGATAGAGAGAAGAAGTTGTTAATTTTAGCAGAGTTGAATGCCTTAGAGAGGGCAAGCCTACGTATCCTTTTGAATAGAAATCAAACCCCACATAGTTTTTCATTCTTGTGAAGGAGGGGTTTTTAAGTCATTGCCTTTGTTATCATGCTTTGATTAATTTTAATGGCTTAGGAATTTGTTAATTAGGTTAGATTTTTAATTAACAAAAAAATAGATCTTTATAGATTTAGATCTTGGAATTGAAAAAGGAAAAGGAAAGAACTTTTACCTATGGCTTTCGGCGGCGAGGAACATAAGGTGCAGTTTGGCACTAGATCTAAGTTCCACCTTTCCTTAGGGATGGCACAAGCACTCCTTTTGGAAGAAGAATTTTTAAGTAGCGCAAACTCTTCTTGGAGGGACTTAGATCACACCTTTGCTTGAGAACCACGAATATCTTTGAAAGAAATAACTTGAGTTGCACTTTTTCTTGATTAGGAAACTTTAAGGTGATTAGGAGGCTTATGAATAAGGTTTTGAGATGATTAGGAAGCTTATGAATAAGGCTTGAGGTGATTAGGAGGCTTATGAATAGGATTTTGAGATGATTAGGAAGCTTATGAATAAGGCTTTATGTGATGGAGGAGATTTTGGAATGGAGTTTTAGATACTTAGAGGTTCAGAAAGAGAGTTTTGATGATTGGAAAGCTGAGGAAAAGGGTTTAGAAAGCTTTAGAGAGAGCATAGAAGCAGGTAATTGTATATCCCAAGTTGTTAGGAGGTGCAAGGTATTTATAGGTGGAGTTTAGAGGCTTAAAAGGGTGAATTTTCGGTGTGGGAAGCAGGAAAAAGCGCTGCGATAACTCATCAAAAGTTGTGGTAACCACAGAGTACTCTGCGGCATTTACAGCTTGTGCTGTGGTAGCCAATTGGCTATTGTAGGAACACTTGCGGCAACCACAGCGGTGGCTGCAATTGCCGCAGCTGGCCCGCGAGCTATCGCACCTCATTTTTTTGCCCGTTCTCATCCTTTTTTGATCCGATTTTAGACTATTTTGATTATATGGTTTTGTAATTCAGTGTTGGTTATTTGGAGGTGAAAGATTCAGGAAATTTCTTTTTCAACATGGCATTGCCCCCTTGACCCCTACTTCTAACCAGCTAGCGGGACTACCATATGGGCTCTACATAGTGCACTAATCTTAGCAAGTATCAAGCTATTGTCAGATCTTAAGGGTGCAAATTTGGGGGTTCACAGCTGCCCCCTCATCAAGATTGGCTTTGAGCAAAAGGTGATTCTGATAATAATGAACCTTTGGATGAGGGATGGTAAGATGAACCAAATGGATGCCTAAGTTAACGTCTAGATATGTTTGGGTGAAAATGGTTGATTTTCAATAAAAGTGGTGAAAAAATGGAACCACAGGGATGCTTAGATGATCATTACTAAACATTTATGGGTGAAATGATCCTAAGATTGTCCTAGGATGGTCTAATTAAAAGAAATACCTAATTTAGATTTAAGGTATGAATCCTAAGGTTGACCTAAGATTGGTATGATCAAAAGGGATACTTAATTCAAATTTAAGGTATGAATCCTAAGGTTGACCTAAAATGGGTATGATCAAAAGGGATACCTAATTCAGATTTAAGGTATGAATCCTAAGGCTATCCTAGGATGGGTCTGATTAAAAGAGATACCTAATATAGATTTAAGGTATGAATTTTAAGGTTATCCTAGGATGAGTCCAATTAAAAGGGATACCTAATTCACATTTATGGTATGAATCCTAAGGTTGACCTAGAATGGGTTTAATAAAAAGAGATACCTAATTTAGATTTAAGGTATGGATCCTAAGGTTGTCCTTTCTAGTAGGAACCAAAAAATGATGTTATTTTCTGGTAGGAATGATGACGACGCTATCTGGTAGGAATTGGCAAGGAGGTGATTATATTTGGTAGGAATGATTATGACCCTATTTGGTAGGAAAGAGATGATCTATTTTGATTTAGATTTTTGACTTACAACTTGCTCTATTGTGAAATGCAGCTGACTATGAAATGATTGGATAGCTTCAACTTATGAAGGGTCAGTTTGGTAGGAGAGTGCTGAGCTTCTAGGAGAAAGATGCCCCCACTTTGGAAAGGTGAATATTTAGAAGAGAGGTGCCCCCACTTTACGATGATAAAGGAAAGCAATTTAGTTTATTGGTTGATCGGCTAGCTTAGAGATAAAATGGGCATGTCAGGTCTGAGGCTAGTTGGTCAATGGCTATTATTTTGTCTTAGGAAGAAGTCACTTTGGGAGGTTAAGCTAAGTATGGCTAGAAGAAGTCGGGCTAAGTTTAGGTGTGTTTAGCTTGCAATAACATTTGGCTTAAGGTTGAATTGGAAAGCTTAAACTAGGGGGTCAAGTCCTTTGAGACGATAAGGTTTAGGTTAGGTTTAGCTTTGGGGAAGGTCAGGTCTGGCAATTAGCTTCGTCAATTATGGCTTTTTGGTTGGGCTATAGGGGAGATTTGTTTAGAATGAGTAGATTATCCTAGAAGGCTAGGTCAGGTTTGGCTAGGGTTATGTGGAAGCTCAGTCTAGTTTGGCTTTGTGAGAGATCATATTAGATGCTCAGTTAAGTTATGGCCTTCTGGTGAGTTCACTCAGAAGGCTTGGCTAGATTTTATTTTAAGATTGTGTTAGAGAGATCAGGTTAGGATGCTAGACATAAGAGGCTAATCTTAGCTTAGAGGAAAAGGTCAAGCTAAGCAATCAATTTGGAAGGCTCAGTTAGATTTCACTTTAGAGGAGATCATGGGTTTTATAAATGAAGGCCTTTTAGGAGTGGGCTTCTTGGTGAAGGTTTTTTGGGAGTGGCCTTCATGGTGAAGGCTTCTAGATTTAGGTTTCATGGTGAAAGCTTCTTAGTTTAGGCTTCATGGTGAAGGCTTCTAGATTTGGGCTTCATGGCTTTTGGTTTTGGGCTTCATGGTGAAGTCTTCTAAATTTAGGCTTTAAGGTGAAGGCTTTTTTATTTGGGCTTCTTGCCAAAGGCTTCTAGATTTGGGCTTCATAGCGAAGGCTTTTTGCTTTGGGCTTCATGGCAAAGGCTTCTAGATTTGGGCTTCAGGGCAAAGGCTTTTGGTTTTGGGTTTTATGGTGAAGGGCTTCAAGGTGAAGGCTTCCAGGTGTTGATGATAGTTTCCTGTAAGGGCACTTTGGATGGCTGGCTTTAGCTCAAGTATAGTGCTATAGGTTTTGTTCTAAGAATACCATAAGCTCATGTATAAGGCGTTGCCCTTTGACATGGTTGCATCAGAATGGTTTGAAGGTTTTAAAAGGCTTTGATTCTCAGGGATTATGTGTTTTGCCAATTTAATCTTTCAAAGAAGATGAGATATTTGCCAAAGAGGCATGAGATGGGCCTTGACTAGTTCAAGTCCTTCTTAATCAACTTGAGGATGATAGGCTTTGGGAGGTATGCCTCGAGTTTTGGTTTTGCTAAGGAAACTAGATTCAAAGATGATGAGTTTTGAGAGACTTGGGTTTTTGGTTCTGCCCATGATAAGATTTTGCCAAAAAAAAAAGGTGGTACGTGGCTTGAGCTTGAAATGATGGTATGATTTGCCGATGAGGCTTAGGATGGAAAAGTTTAAGAATGGTTTAAAGGTAGGCTAAAACTTCTAAAAAGAATTATGGAGGTTGTATGGTTTTGCTTTTATAGCATAAATCATGGAAAAGAGTGAGTTAAGATTTTTTTGCTGTTTGAGATTGAAGAGACTCTTGGAGTGACACTTAATTGGTTTGACTTGATGACACCTTGACTGCATTGGCTAAAACAAAGAGCCATTAGGAATGGTTAAAGGGCTAGTGGAAGAAGAAAACTTGGCATCATGGTCCTAAATGAAAGATAAGGATGTGATAGACTAGAGATATATATTAACTCTTTAAACTAAGTGATGAGAAGACATGGCCCCATTATAAGATAAGGGCATAGAAGATAGCATAACTTTAAGGAATAAGCCTTTGGTGAGGAAGGATGACTTTGGAGACATGAGATGAGACGAATTAATTAAAGATAATTTGACAACTTTGGACATGAAGGAAGATGACTTGGATGAGCTTTCTCTCTCTCTCTCTCTCTCTCTTTTTAAGCTCTAACTTTTGTCTAAGCCACCCTTTCAGATTTTCAACTTAGCGAGCTTGGATTAATGAAATTTGGGAGACAGCATTCCACCATGATTTGCTATTTTTCTTCATGCTGAGAGGCTTTGACCTTTGAATTCTGGGTTTGACAGAGGTCTTCTCTGAACTTGTCGCCCCTTATTGAGGTGCATCATTTGATTACCCATTGTGCAATAGGTAATTATATTTACTTGCTCCTTGTGCTTTAACTATGAGAGGTCCTTCGTTGGTTAGGAGCTTATGAAGCATTTACTGATTCGAGAGAATGAGGACACCCCATATTTTGATTTATGCTAATTGTGGTGGATTTAATCTTTACTCCTTTTTTCTTCTTTTTTTTTTAAGCTCATCCATGTCAGACTCAATCAAGGAAGATAAAAAGGTTGATGCAAAAATAATGAAAAGAAAACATAGATGCATTACTATAAAGGAAACTTTATTATAAAGTAACAAAAAAAAGGGACTGATATGACTGACAAAATAAATAAAATAAAATAACAGACTTAGACTCAGACATTTAGGCTTAGGCTCAGACTCAGACTTAGATTTGGAATTCAACCTTAGATAGGTCAGATTAGCTAGGCTTGAACTCCTCCATGTTATGTTACTCAGGGTTGAGTTAAGGTCTTAGGTCTTGCTTTAGGGGGATGATGTCACCACTATGAATCAGATCATGGATTTTATATTTCATAGCTTTACAAACATTGATTTGGTGCCCTGCTTCTTAATGATATTCACAATGCTCATTGGGGTGGTAGCTCTTTGGTAAGGGATTAGGAAGGACTCTTGGTTTCCTCCAAAGCCTTCTTATAAACAGTTACTAATGGAACTCCCAAATATGTGAAAGCTCTTCATTGATATTTCAAGGGTCGCCTACTAGTCATGGCAGCTATCTCTATACTCTCTTACTCGACATCAACAAGGGGAGTGTAGGTATCCATATCCTTCCATTCAATAGAGGCAAAGGGAGTGGAGGTATTACTCTTGTTGCACCTTTTTTCCATTGTGGGGCTTTGCTTTAGTGCATTGTAACAACCCACATCTACCCTAGGAGTTTTCGTGACAAATTGTTTGAATTTAGGGTTATTGTGACAAAATGTGTGACTTTATGAAAATTCATGTGAGATGTGATTGATGGGTATGTGGCATGTTAAACTAATTTTAATATGCCTAATATGAATTATTATTGTGAAATAAATGATTTAAATAAAGTACATTAGCATAAAATAATTTATTTTTCATAAAATGAATTTTCGTGCAAAAAGGTGATTTTTAAGCATAAATTAATTTCATGAATATTTTTAAATAAATATTTTGGGGGAAATCTTAATGCAAAATATAAGAAAAATATTTTATTTTTAATTGCTTATAATCAGCCCCAAAATTAACCAAAAGGACCAAATACCCAAAAGCCCACTACATTAAAACACTCCTAACCTAGCTCATTAAGGGTAATCTTGGAAATTGTCCAAAACCCTACATATAAATACCTAAAATTCAGCCAACACTTTATTCCAGCAGCCATCACTCTGTTATTTCATTATATTGGCAGAAAAATTCTCTAAAAAATAATCTCTCTACCGAAATTCACAAAATACTTTCAAACTTTGCGATTTCGCGACTGTTTCCTATCCTTTCAATTTGCTATTTGATTTTTATGAAACTAATCATGGGAAAATTATTTTGAACTAAATGTTTACTAATTTTTACTAATAAAATTTGGGCTAGGTGACTTCTTGAGAGAAAAATAAAATTTTCTACCAAAAGCACCAACCTCTCTACGCGATTTCTCCAAATGGCAGTTAATTCATACATATGATGTTCTAAATTGATATTTATTGAGATTCAATGAAAAATAATGGTTTAAAACACATGTTTAGATATTACTGTAATGATAGGAAAGTACCGAAAATACAAAAGGTTTATGATTTTCACCCTAACATCTAAGGTTGAAAAATTTTCATGCATATGGATTTATATATGCGCCGATTCCTACGAATTAATATTCTAAAAGGATTTTTGTTTTGATTGTATGAAAAATCTTGGTTCAAACCATATTTCTACGTATTACTGTAATAGACGAAAAGTGCAAGAAGTAAGAAAATTTAGTTTTTCCCTTTAATGGAGCATTCGACCTACACTGGGATTCTTATCAATGTCTATAATTTTTATGGGATGTATTTTGTTGATTATTGCCATGTATGCATGAATAATAAATGGTTAAATTGCATGTTGGTTGAAGGAATAACTCTAGAAAAGGCTAGAGGCAATTTGGTATACTTAAGGTATCTTACACTTAAGTTGTGATTAATATGTGAATGTGATTAGATAATATGGAAGTAGATTGTACGATGACTTAATAATGAGTTAATGATCTTAAATTGATGAAGAGATTGATTGAATGAATTAGTCATAAGAGATAAGCTTGACACTTGAAGGTTATTTGTTAAGTTAACATATATGAAAGTGTTAAGTGTACTAAGATGATTATTAAAGGGAATTGATATTAAGACAATGATATTGTGTTGACCTTAGAAAGGTATTTAAATGAATTATAATGTGTTTTCATATGAGCCTATGAAGGCTAAGTGTATAAGACTTTTAAAGTCAACATGTATGTGCAAGTGATGAAGTACACTTATATATGCAACACTAAGTGTATGTGAATGTTATATGTGCATAGGGTAGTTATTAGATAGGATAGCATCATGATTAAATAAATACTAAGTATTGAATTAAATATTATGTTAGAGCTTGATGAGTTTTAGAGATTCAAAAGGGCTACATGTACTAGGAGCAAAGGAACCACAAGGTGAGTAAACACTGTATTCATGCTACAAGTGTAAGTAAACATTGTGTTTCAAGTAACAAGCGCAAGCTATCATGTTTTGCTAACCTTTGATATCTTGAAACCTAAGTTCTTTTATATTTTAATGATTTCATTGTAAGCTTGGGTTGCCAAAGGACAATAGGTCCAAAACCATTTTTTATTATCCAATGATAATACCTTTGTGATTATTGCCCTAACTTATATTTTTCTAGAACTACACTATTGTTCATCTTTTGTTAAATAAGCTAAACTTCTACTGCTATATGTTACATATGATTGTATCCTTCAATGCTACTATTACCTTTATATGTTATGAATTATGTTATGAGTTGTGTGTGAACATGGCAATAGTCTTCACTATATGTGTTATGAGTTATGTGTGGACAAAGCAACAGCCTTCCCTCTATACTATGTTATGAGTGGAAAAGGCAGCAGTCTTCACTCTATATTATGTTATGAGTGGACAAGGCAGTAGCCTTCACTCTATATTATGTTACAAGCGGACAAGGTAGCAGCCTTCACTCTATATTATGTTATAAGCGGATAAGGCAGCAGCCTTCACTCTATATGTATTATGAGTTATAAGTTGATTTCTGTAAATCTTATTAAATTGCAAGCCATGAACTATGAATCATAAATTATAAACTATGAGCTATAAAACCTTCTAAGGGATAGATGTTATTGCATAAGTCATATTGTTTACTCATTGAGATCGTCTATCTCACCCCTTTTCCTTATGTGGTTCTAGGTGAGCATTATGAGGAGGCAAGGTGATCGCTCAAGCTACCTACTCCACTTGGGAAATTCCCTTGTCAAAGTTAAAAAAACACTACACTATGATGAGTCCTTAGGTGCTCTAGGAGTTATTACGGGAACTTTATTTTAGAATATCATGTTAGTGACTTTATTTGGAGTCTTATTATTAATTTCTTATGGATTGTATTAAAGTATATTTTAGCTTCCACAACTTAAGGTTTTTCCTTTATAAAAGGTTTTATTAAGTTAATGTATGAGGTTCAGTATGATCTTAGGCATGATTTGTATATATGTAAGTGGGTTCTACGAGCGTGGGTGACCTTATGTCTCCCCACGTTCTAGGACCATCATATCTTTAAAGTTAGATTGTGACATACATCAATGATGAGGTTTAAAGGTCTTTGGATAACAAAAGAGGTAGAGTTTTCCTTACTTTGAAAAAGATTCAAAGAAGAGGCAAGATTAGTATCTAAGACTTATGGCATGGCTGAGCCTAGAATGGCATTGGTGTTTAAGAATGAGGATGTAAAATTATAGGTCGTGTAAATGGTACATGCAGCATTGATGGGCTTAACTTGGTTCAACATTCCTCTCACTTCATCGATGATAAGTTGGCATTGGAAACTCAAAGCATTAGTGAAAGCAAAAGTAAGATGGATTAAGGCATTATTAAAACTAGATTGTTGGCTAGTTAAAGCATGATTGAAATTGGCTCGCTGAGCTTCTAAGGCATAGATGAGAATAGATTGAAGGTTCTCTTCTTATCTCTTAAGTAGGTTAGTTAGAGCTTCCATGTCAGTCAAGCTTGCCATTAGTACCTTTCAAACCAAGTCAAAGAATAAGGTAAGTGCTTGGAAAAGAAGCAATGAGATGGGCATGCACACTTTGAGGAAAAAGTCTCCCACTAATGTTATAAGCTAACTACATTTGGGCTTTTGATGATTTCCTAATGTTGCACAGGTCAAGGTCTCAAGCTTAAGGTATTGGGTTATACCAAAGGTATTGGACTTAAGATAGTGTATTGGGCCAAAGATATTGGGCTTAAGGTATTGCATTGGGGCCAAAGGTATTGCGCTTAAAGTAGTGTGTTGGGCCAAAGGTATTGGGTTTAGGGTATTGCATTTAAGGTAGCATGTTGGGCCAAGGGTAGTGTCTTGAGCCATGGGCTTAGGGTAGGCTATAGGCATTTGTAAATCTAAGGGAAATGGATTGGTTTTGAAGGTAATGGGCCAAGGATGTTGGGATTATAGACAATGGTGTCTTATGGCTAGGTTGGCATGGTATGAGTAAAAAGGAGGGTAAAGAATTTTTTTTTTTAAGTTTAGTTTAGGGTGAGGACATTTTGGGAAAGGTTAAGGTAACAGTGCTTAAGGTTAAACGTGTTTGAGGCCAAGGCTAGGGAAATGAGGTTTTAGGTTTAGGGCTAAGGTATTAGGGTAAGGTTTAGGGTGATGGCTTAAGGTTTGTGGGGTAAGATTTAGGGTGATGGCTTACGGTTTGTGGGGGCAAAGGTCATTAAGATAGAGGTGAGAGTGTTTAAGGCTTAGAAGTGAAGGTGTTTGGATGGAAGTGAAAAGTGAGTATATGACCCTTCTTTGGTTCAAGGTATAACCTAGACTGCATATTTTGTTATATAATATGGATGCATGATATACATGGGAAAAATATTTCATGAGAATGAAAAGATACAAGGGTTTTGATTATGGTACATACAGCCTAAGGTTAGGATCCAGGTTTATTACATGAAAAGGGAAAGGGTGGCATATACAGGGTACCTATCACACTAAAGCAGTGATATACCTAATCATATGTGAGACAAGGAGCTTCATGTGGTCAAACAGTACGTGCATGCTCGTTACACCTTTGAAAGGATCAAAGGATTCATCATTAGGTGGATGATTTCACGATCGGTGAATAGACCCAGGAGGGTTGCCCGCTCGATGTTACTTTCTATCCTTTGTTTTCCTAAGAAATTAGGGGTTTGGACAAGGAGCCCAATGTAATGATGCATGAAAAAAGGCCATTTTGTAGTAAAAGCCAAAGTTTTTGTTTTACCAAAAGCAGTCCACCTTGATCTTTCATTTTGAAAAGGATTTTGAAGTCCCCAGTGGAGTCGCCAACTGTGAGGCCTCGCCCAAGCACTGGTCTAATATGCTAAAAGGGAATAAAAAATGTTCATTTGGGAGAAACATCACAATTGGAACCCAGTATGAGTTTAGAAAATTATAATTTGCAAACGAGAGTCACCACTTTAATTTTGTTTATTTCAGTTGAGAAAATTAAAGGAAAAGCCCAATTTCATTGACTCCAAAATTATACCATTTATCCAAAGGAAAAGAATTAGTCCTCAAATGACCAAAGAGGGCTTGGGGACTAGGTTTTGGTGAAAACAACACAAAAAGATTAGTTTGGCTTAAATACAAAATAGCTTTTAAAAAGAAGTTTTTATATATGCATGAATAGATATAATATGATGCGTGAAACAAATATTACTTGTGCAATGCATGGCAAATATGAGATAATGACAATTACAAAATGTAAAAAAAAAAATAAAGGAAAACTACTTAAAACTATTATAAGTTTAAAACATCAAAATCAGGGTGGTCTTTCCTCTTGCCCTTATGCGTTCTAGGAAAAGTACACATTCCCCAAATATAATTAAAATAACTAAAGCAAGAAAAAGTAATAAAACAATTATAATAAAAAGAATTAAAATTTTGACTTTTATTTAAGAAAAAAATAATTTTGATCCTAGACTATATGAAGAAGGTGATAGAGAGAAGAAGTTGTTAATTTTAGCAGAGTTGAATGCCTTAAAGATGACAAGCCTACATATCCCTTTGAATAGGAATCAAACCCCACGCAGTTCTTCCTTTTTGCAAAGGAGAGGTTTTTAAGTCATTGCCTTTGTTATTATATTTTGATTGATTTTAAAGGCTTAGGAATTTGTTAATTAGGTTAGATTTTTAATTGATAAAAAATTAGATTTTCTCATATTTAGATCTTAGAATTGAAAAAAAAAAAAAAAAAGGAAAGAACTTTTACCTTTAGCTTTTAGCTATTAGGAATGTAGGGAGTAAGTTTGGCACCGAATATAAGTTCCACCTTTCCTTGGGATAGCATAAGCACTCTTTCTAGAAGAAAAATTCTTAAATAGCGTGAACTTTTCTTAGAGGGACTTAGATCACACCTTTGCTTAAGTACCACAAATTCCCTTTGAAAGAAATAACTTGAGTTGCAATTTTTCTTGATTAGGAAACTTTGAGGTGATTAGGAGGCTTATGGATAGGATTTTGAGATGATTAGGAAGCTTATAATTAAGGTTTTATGTGATGGAGAAGGTTTTGGAATGGGGTTTTAGAGATTTGGAGGTTTAGAAAGAGGGTTTTAATGATTGGAATGCTTAGGAAAAGGGTTGAGAAAGCTTTAGAGATAGCATAAAAGCAGGTAATTGTATGTCCAAGTTGTTATGAGGTGCAAGGTATTTATAGGGGGAGTCTAGAGGCTTAAAAGGGTGAATTTTCAGTGTGGGAAGTAGGAAAAAGCATTGCGGTAACTCATCAAAAGCTGCAGTAACCACAAAGTACTATGCAGTAACTACAGCATGTTGGCTGCCATAGGGACACCTGTGGCAACTGCAGCAGTGGCTGCAGTTACCATAATTGGCCTGCTGGCTGTCGCACCTAGTTTCGACTCATTCTCATCCTTTTTTTATCCGATTTGGGACTAGTTTAATTCTATGGATTTGTAATCGAGTGCTGGTTGTTTGGAGGTGAAAGATTTAGGAAATTTATTTTTTAATAAGGCACTGCCTCCTTGACCCCTACCCGCTAATAGGCTAGCGAGACTGCCATATAGGCTTTATGTAACGCACTAATCTTAGCAAGTGTCAAGCTACGGTTGGATCCTAAGGGTGCCAATTTAAGGGTTCACACACAAGTGAGGAGATCATCAATATTATGACTACCAATGCAAAAAATTTAGTGAATTTAGCTCATCCATGCATCAGCCATGGCAGGTTATCATCCAAAATGGTTTGGCCTTATTCATATTATATAAAAATCTTAGGCTTGCCTCTCTTGCTACTCATTTTGTAGTTGTTATTGTCATGTTGATGAACGACCCATTGGGAAAAGTAGAAGAGAAGTTTTAGGACAAATCGATGACATCTAAAGATTTAAGAATGAAGGAAACTTCTATCATTTTGAGGAATATGAGAATTCTTAAGCTTTAGGATTTGGAAATGAAGTATTTGTCTAAGATCATTGAGCTCTAGAAGGTAAAGGCAAGATTGTTAACAAAAGTTGTTTACACTTCTGCTATTATCAGTTTTGTCTTGTGTTGTGCTCCTTCATTTGTGTATGTGGCCACTTTTAGTACTTGAGTGCTTATTGGAATCCCATTTGAGTAAAGAATGATCTTATCTGCACTTGTAACATTTAGAATGCTTTAAATGTCAATTAATGATCTTCTTGAGATACTCAAACGAAAGTTTCCATTTGTAGAATAACATCTTTCTTATGTCTTATAACTTATAGACTAATGTTATAGTGGAGCTTCCAATGGGTAGCTCTGATATAGTAATTGAAATAGTAGACAGGAATTTCTCTTTGGACTTGTTCACTTCTAAGCTAACATTGGAAGATGTAAATTTGGAAGTACTTCACAGTGTAAAGGTTACCATATGTGGTACCATTGGTTATGGCAAGTCTAACTTACTTTCTAGCATACTGCAAGAGGCACCTAAGATCTTAGGGTCAATTAAGTTCTATAGGACAAAAGCCTATATAGCTCAATCCTCTTGGATACAGAGTAGCATGATTGAAGAGAACATATTATTTGGTAAGAAGATGGATAGAGAAAGGTATAAGAGCGAACTAAAGGCCTGTTCTTTAAAGAAGGACCTCAAGATCTTATCATTTGGTGACCAAACTATTGTAGGTGAGAGGGGTATCAATTTGAGTGGCAAACAAAAACAAAGAATCCAAATTGCATGAGCTCTCTACAAAGATTTTGATATCTATTTATTTGACAAACATTTTAGTGTTTGATGTACAAAAATGCACATTAATAAACTATAAGTGCACCGGTCATTATCAAGTAATAAAGTAGTGAATATGATTATCGTCTTCACGAGGATAGTTTAAAAGTACTAGCGCAAACTTCAACTATTGTGTAATTGATCAAAATGAAGATTAATTAAACTGAGCTAAATTAACTAAGCTAACCAAAGAAAACAAGTAAATGATATTGATGGAAATAATCAAGGTAAAGCTAATCTAAATATAAATCCCTCTAGTTTCTCATGCATATCAAACAATGGATTGAATTGGACTCTCACTAAATTAGATAGAAACCATTCTTAAGTGATTAAGTCCCTAACTTCCTAAGTAGTACAGGGGAATCTCTTCTCAACCTATAATCAAATAGGAGCAACATTAAGTTCAAGAGATTAACATCCAAAGAAGTTTTGTAGGTGTATCTCTAGCACCCCAATCAACTCTCTATTCCCATGAGTGATCTATCTATATCAGGGTATCTCTATTCATCCAATATAAAAATAATATCCAATCAATAAGCTATAAATTGCAAATTAGAATAATAAGATTTATCATGAAAATAAAATAACCAAAGATGAATTGATTAAAGTTTAAATAATTCAATCTATACAATCCAAACTAGGGTTCATTACAAATAGAATTAGTTCATACTAAAATTGAAGAACAAAGATGCAAAAAATAAAAGAGAGAGAAATCTCAAACAAATCTTAGGGATATCCTTTGAAATCTTCTTTTCATCCTTCCACATCCACTTGGATCTTGGTCTTTGATTCAATTAAACCCTTAATATCTCTAGCCTTCAAGCCTCTCCCGCAACTTTAGGGCTTAGCCAACCCTTAGATCTCCATTTTTTCTCTGTGGTGGGCCTCTCCCTCTTTTTTGCATCAGCTTCTTTATATATGTGTGATTCTGGGTTCATGACACACCTAAGGACACGGCCATGTCGTTGGGCATGTTGACATCATGGCAGTGTACCACAGCCACAGGCATGACCGTACCTCAAGCTATGTGAAGCTACTAGATAGATTAGAATTGGCCCTTAATGACACAAGTAGGGACACGGCCATGTTTATGGGTGTGTCATAGCTACTGCCTCTAAATCTAATGACACGGGCAGTGAGATAGCTGTGTCACTAGCTATATCGCAGAAATGAGCTCAGTCCTTTACCCATTTTTGCTCCTTGGCTTTGTAGTTTCTTGATAAATTGATCCATGGCTCCTAAAAACATAAAAGAACTCTGCAAAGACACTAAATAAACAAATCAAACTTAATTTAAGGATAAAATACATTAAGAACAACGGGTAAAATGTAGTTAATTATGCACTTATCAAATTCCCCCACACTTGTGTATTTGCTTGTCCTCAAGCAAATTAAATCATAACAATATTAAGAAATAAAACCTACCCTCTCTAGTTAAAGAAATTCAAAAAGATTGACAACAATTTGAAATCATTAAGGCTTAAACTTAGTAAACAAATCAAGAAATCTCTAAAACAAATCTCAAAAACTTGAAACCTAAATTCTGAAGTTACAAGTTTGAGCAAATAATTCCACAGAGACAAAAGTTCAAGCAAAGTAGATTTATAAGGATTCTTTCTTTAGGTGCCTAACTACTCACTTGACTTTTTCATTGACTATGCATTTCAATTCATGTTTTATTTTTAATTACTTAAGGAGCCCAACTTGTTTGAACCATCATACTAGCCATTTTACACGAATGCAAACACTTATGGTGCCAACCTCCGGTTACTCAACTAGAATCACACATTCAAATGGCTATTAGTACTATTCATATTCTTAATCCCTTGTGTTTAAAAGATTCAAGAATAGTGGAATATGTAAACATTTTCAAAGATTCTTTGCACAATCTTTTTTTTTTTATATATATATATACTTATGTTTTTTTTTCTTTTTTCTTTTTTAAGAAAAACAATCAAGCTACCTAAGGTATTAAGAATTTTTACTAAACTAGAACAAAAGTAACAGCAGAATAAAATGGGCTCAAAAAGTGTAATAAAGTTTCAAATTTCAGGCAAAAAAAAAAATTTGCGAAAAATGTAATTCTCTAATCATGACCACCATATTGAATCCACACTGCAACAAGTCATTGTCTTAGAAAAATTAGACCAATTTATCACTAGAGAGAGTTAATTTGACATCAAACTATCACCACAACTCAATTCACTTAATTGCAAGGTTCAATAAAAGATAGGACACACTAAAATACCTCTCCCCCACACTTATGCAACACATTGTCTCCAATATGTTATAAAAAATTAAAATGGAAAAGTAAAAGAGAGAATTAACTACCCTTAATGATGTACCACATGAATCTTCGGTAGTGTACCTTCCAGTGAGAGTTTGCCATGATTAATGTTTCTGCACAAAGAAAGATTGAACTATAACCAATATGAGATCCATTCAAAGGAAAATAAACCTAAAAAGAAAATAAAACAAAAAGAAAATAAAAACTAAAAGAAAATTTAAAATAGACCATTAATGGGTTGCCTCCCATTCAGTGATTCTTTAACATCATATTAGCTAGATGTTATCATTATTCATCTTCCACCAAGGGAGTGGAAGATTCCTTGTGCTATCTACATCTAAAAATTAGAATGAAGAGATTTATGCTAAGACTGTGGCCCTTGCACCACTTCCTTGTAATTTCAAACCTTAAAAGATATTTCATTGTTGCTCTGTGGTTTGCACAATTTGAGTTGATGTTTTCAATCATAACATCAAACAACTTCACCCATAGATTATCAATTGTCGAAGCATTAATCAACCAAATATTCAAAACTACTTCATCCACTTCTTGCAAATCCAAGATGGTCCACCCAAATTCTATTGCCTTTTCTTGCAAAACCTCCACATGAGTGATCTCTCTCTCTTTAAAAAATTTAAAAGATACAAATACTAGCCATGCATTATCTTCTTCTTCAAATAATCATTTAGAAAAAGTTGGTAAGGGTGTAAGCTCAACTGTGAGCTAACTTTCAAGTACTAGTGGTTGAGGTTTTTGTGGAGGAAGTGTTGGTATTGAGAGTTATTTTTCATAAGGTAAGAAAAATGGAATATTAGAGGTTATGGCATTCTCTTGCTCCTGTATTCCCAAAGTTTCCTTTTCTATGCTCTCACATTCTTTAATACTTTCACTATCCTCATCACGCATACCATTACATAATAGTTCAACCACTTTGGAAACTACTAGCTTATTGGGCTCATAACTGATGCATGCTTGTTATGAGCGAAAAGGTGGTGTAGTCTCCTCAATGTATTGAACTCCTTCACCCTCCATTGTTTCTTCAAATTTGGGGTTTTCCCACTCTTCATAACTTATCAAGGTGCTGGCCTCGAGTTGCTCTTTTAGATAGGCTTTATTATTGCTAGGCAAGCTAACTTGAGGTTCCTCACTTAACATTTTCACCATTTGCCTAATTTGGAATTCTAAATTGTTAATAATAGCCTATTGATCCTTCAATGCTGCCTCTGTGGACTAAAATCTCATCTCTAAAGCTACCATGAATTTTTCAAACATCTCTTCCAAGTCACTCTCTATTGGCTGCTGAGATTGATAAGATTGCTGAAATTCAAATCCAGATGGAGGTCTCATAATAGATTGGTCATTCTATGAAAAATATGAATGATCCCTCCACCTAGGGTTGTAGGTGTTGCTATAAGGGTTATAATACGATTTTTGCCCATCACTTACATAGTCCAATTGTTTAGGATTTACATACTCATTCCAATTCTAGCAGTATTGACTTTGATGTCTTCCCCTACACCATTCACAAAACATAGATTGAACAAGCTTAGACGATGAGGCCAAAACATCGTTCTTTCTGTTCATCACTTCAAGCTGCTCTATCAAAGTTATAACAAGATCATTTGGAAGATAATTAGCAGTTTTGATTCTTCCCTAGTCTCAGGTGGGTTGCCATTGATTATAGTGATCCACTAGATACATTCTTCTAATATTTACCTAGAAACCAAAAACTAAAAGAAACACTAAAATAAATTACAATTAAATAAAGCAAAACAAAAATGAAAATAAAAACTAGATCAATAATCTCTATTAATATTGCTAATATTATAAAAGTATCCCTAGCAACGGCACAAAAAACTTGATGTGCTGAAATGCACACTAACAAACTATTAGTCCACAGGTCATTATCAAGTAATAAAGTAGTGAATATGAGTATCATCTCCACGAGGATAGTTTATAAGTACTAGCACAAACTTCAACTATTGTCTAGATGATGAAAATGAAGATTAATTAAACTAAGCTAACCTAAGAAAGCAAGTAAATGATATTAATGGAAATAATCTAAGCAAATTTAATCTAAGTATAAATCCCCCTAGTTTCTCATGCATATCAAACAATGAATTGAATTGGACTTTCACTAAATTAGATAAAATCCTTTCTCAAGTGATTAAATCCCTAACTTCCTAGGTATTATAGGGGAATCTTTGCTCAACCTATAATCAAATAGGAGCAGCATTAAGATCAAAAGATTAACATCCAAAGAAGTTTTGTAGGTCTATCTCTAGCACCCCAATCAACTCTCTATTCCCATGAGTGATCTATCTATATCAGGGTATCTCTACTCATCCAATATAGAAACAATATCCAATTAGCAAGCTAGCAATTACTAATTAGAATAATAAGATTTATCATGAAAATAAAACAACCAAAGATGAATTGATTAAAGTTTAAATCCTTCAATCTATATAATCCAAACTAGGGTTCATTATAAATAGAATTAGTTCATACTAAAATTGAATAACAAAGATGCAAAAAATAAAAGAGGGAGAAATCTCAAACAAATCTTGGAGTTATCCTTTGAAATCTTCTTTTCAATTTTTCACATCCACTTGGATCTTGGTCTTTGATTCGATTAAACCCTCAATATCTCTAGCCTTCAAGCCTCTCCCGCAACTCTAGGGCTTAGCCAACCTTTAGATCTCCATTTTTTCTCTGTGGCAGCCCTCTCCCTATTTTCTACATTAGCTTCTTTATATATGTGTGATTTTGTGTTCATGACATGCCCAAGGACACGACCGTGTCGTTGGGTGTGTTGACATCATGGCTACGCACCACGGCCAGGGCCACAGTAGTTCCTCAGGCCATGTCAAGCTACTAGATAGTTTGGAATTGGCCCTTAATGACACAGGCAGGGACACGACCGTATCTATGGGCATGTCATAGCTATGGCCTCCAAATCTAATGACACGAGCAATGACACCACCGTGTCGTAGAGATGAGCTTTAATCCTTTGCTTGTTTTCTTCCATTTTCACTCCTTGGCTTTATAGTTTCTTGATAAATTGATCCATGACTCCTAAAAACATAAAAGAACTCTGGAAAGACACTAAACAAACAAATCAAATTCAATTTAAGGATAAAATACATTAAGAACAAGGGGTAAAATGTAGTTAATTAAGCACTTATCAGTGTTGTTGATGCATATACTGGATCTCATTTATTTAAGGTGAATTCTTTCTCCTTTGTCAATCTCATTTAGATAATGGTCAAGTTATCTAAATGATTTAATTTATGTCTTACTGATCCAAGAAAACTAATATGAGTTGGGTAATAAATTGTTTCCCTTTATCCAAAGTTTTTGAACTAGCAGGTCTGGCAGGTGGACATTGTGTTTGAGTAAGGACTTGGTGGGCAATGAGCTATTTTAATTCCTTTAATTAGGGAGTGAATTATGTGAAGGTGGTGATTAGTGTTTGGGTTAAATTGAGGTTATTTGCATTTGGTGGTGGAGCATTAAGGTTAGGAATTATTGTTGAGGTTTGGGGATGGTTTTGCTAAGTTCTCTCCACCTCAGGCTCCAAAGGGAATAGGTTTAGGCCTAAGCTAAGGTTGTTGGAGCTTGGGTCCACAAGATCTATGAGGATGTTTGATAGTTTAAGCTAAAAAATCCAAAAAAGGTGTTCCATGCTCACTGCACCAAATGATGTGAGCTGGCGAAGCCAAAATAATGTTATTCAATTATGGCTAAATTGTCAATGCCTATCAAAACAAAAAAGAGGTCACTAGGGGATTTGCCTAGACAATCTTTCTGATGCTTAAATTAGAATGTGTATGATGTTGTTTTCTTAAAGAAATATGAGAACAAGAGAGCTTAGGAATTGTAACAACCTACATCTACCCTAAGAGTTTTTGTGACAAATTATTTGAATTTAAGGTTATTGTGACAAATTGTGTGACTATATGAAAATTTATGTGTGATGTGATTTATGGATTTGAGGCATATTAAATTAATTTTAATATGCCTAAAATGAATTATTATTGTCAAATAAATGATTTGAATAAAATGCATTAGCATGAAATAATTTATTTTTCGTAAAATGAATTTTCATGTAAAAAGATGATTTTTAAGCATAAAATAATTTTGTGTATTTTTAAAATAAATTTTTTATAAATGTTTTGGGCAAATTTTAATGAAAATAATAAGAAAAATATTTTATTTTGATTACCTATAATCAGCCCTAAATTAATTAAAGCCCAAATACCTAAAAACCCACTAAACTAAAACACTCTTAACCTAGCTCATTAAAGGTAAACATGGAAATTTCACCCAAAACCCTCATATATAAGCAAAATTTCAGCCCCCATTAGTTTAGACAGCAGCCACACTCTGTTATTCCAGTATTTTCACAAAAAAATTCTCCCAAAATAATTCACTCTACTTAAATTAAGAAAACTCCTTTGAATTTTGCGATTTCTCGCCCGTAATCGTAAGTTTTTCTTTTCTTTCAATTCCTTAATTGATTTCTATGAAATAAATTATGGAAAAATTATTTTGAACTGGTTGTTTACTAATTTTTATAGATTTAATTCTGTTTGGTGGAGTTTTTGAGAAGGAAAATTAATTCTCGACCGAAAAAATAAATATTTCTGCGAGATTTCTCCAAAGGTGAATCCTGTAACTTAAAATGACAATTTTTATGCATAAATATCACTAAAATGGGGCAATTTGTCAATGATTTTTAAAATGATTTTTGATGTGTTTTGATGAAAAATATTAGATTAAACTATATTTCTGCATATTACTGTAATTACCAAAAAGTTTCAGAAAACAAAGGAATTCAAGTTTTTTGTGCTAGAACTTAGTTGGAAAATCCTATGATTTATTCAACATGTGGCTGCTAATTTGTGTATGGATGGATTCTAAACTGATATTTGTTTTGTTTAGATGAAAAATGATGATTTAAGTCATGTGTTTATATATCACTATAATGATCAGAAAGCACGAAAATCGCGAAAACTCATGATTTTCACCCTAAGCCTTGAAACTTGGAATTTTCTTGCATAATTATTATCTATGGCTGCCAAATCATGCATGAAGATGTTCTAAACTAATATTTTTTGTGATTGAATGAAAACTAATGGTTTAAACCACCTACTTATATATTACTATGATGACTGAAAAATACCGAAAAACAATAAAACTCATAGTTTTGCATCCTAAAGCCAAAAATTGAATTTTCATGAATGAGATATACCAATTAGGGCCAATTCCTATGGATTAGTATTCTAAAATGATTTTGGTTTTGATTGAATGAAAAATATTGGTTCAAACCATGTTTTTACATATTACTATAATAGACAAAAAGTGCAAAAAAAAGACAAATTCAGGTTTTCCTTTGATGATGCATTAGGCCTACTAAGGGATCTTTATCCCAATATCTATAATTTTAATGCAATTTATTTTGAGGATTATTGACATGTATGTATGTATGACAAATGATAAAATTGCATGTTAGTTGAAGGAATGACCCTAGACAAGCTTAAAGGCATTTTGGTATACTTAAGGTATACTTATAGTATCTTAACCTTATGTTGTGATTAGAATGTGAATGTGATTAGATAATATGGAAATGGATTTTATGATGACTTGATAATGAATTGATGATCTTGAATTGATGAAGAGATTGATTGAATGAATGGGACATAAGAGTTAAGCATGACATTTGAAAAGTTATTTGTTAAGTTGACATTTATGAAAGTGTTTTGTGTACTAAGATGATTGTTAAAGTGAATTGATATTAAGATAATGATATTGTGTTGACCTTGGAAAGGTATTGACATAAATTATGATGTGTTTTCATATGGGCCTATAAGGCTAAGTATGCAAGACTTCTAAAGTCAACGTGTATGTGCAAGTGATGAGGTGCACTTATATGTGCAACTCTAAGTGTATGTGAATGTTATATGTGCATAGGGTAGTCATAGGATAGGATAGCATCATGATTAAATAAATACTAAGTATTGAATTAAACATCATGATAGAGTTTAAGGAGCCTTACAGTTTCAAAAGGGCTACGTGAAACATGAACAAAGGAACCACAAGGTGAGTAAACCTTATATTCATGCTACAAGTGTGAGTAAACATTGTATTCATGCTCCAAGTGTGAATAAACATTATGTTATGTTACAAGTATGTGATATCATGTTATGTGAGCCTTGAGATCTTTGAAATGCAAGTTCTTTCTATTCTAAAATATTATTATATGATTTTTTTGTTAAGCTTGGGTTACCAAAGGACAATTGGTCAAAAAACCTTTTTTTGTTTATTCAATGATAATTTCTTGTGATTATTACCCTAACTTATATTCTTTCTGAAACTACACTATCATTGTATCTTTTGTTCGAAAGTTAAACCACTATTGTTATTGGGATACTTGTTATTATTGCCTTATGTGATATTGTTATTTGTGATTATCATTAGCTCTAGCTATGGTACCTTTAACCCTTTATGCAAAAATCCTCATGCTGATGTGGGTAACCATCAGAACCTGTGCACATGATCTTAACCTGATGGATTGGGGTTATGTATCCACCTCAGCTAGAAGGGGCAATTTTAGCCATGGAGCCTGATCAGTTTCATGACTTTATAAGTATTGGGTTGGGAGTTGGAATTTGGTATGAGGCCATCTCTCCCTTGATTGAATGAACTAGCATAGTCATTTACTCTCTTTTGTGTTAAATGTTATAAGTGTGATTTCTACAACTTGTTAAATTGGGAAGCTTTCTAAATTGAAAAAAACTTGCTAAATTGCATCTGTGATTCATGAATTGTAAATCATGAACTATGTGTTATATGTGATAGGATTTCTTAAAAAATGGGATATGTGATATTGTTTATGCTATCTTGTTTACTCATTGACATATCTCACCCCTTCTTCTTTGTGTGGTTCCAAATGAGCAAGTGTGAGGAGGCAAGGTGATGGCTCAAGCATTCTACTTCGCTTAGGGATTGCTTGTCAAAGTCATTAATAATACCATGCTATGAAGTGTTGTCATTAGATGCTCCAGGAATATTTATTTTTGGTGTTTATTTTGAGATATTATTTATTAAGGTTTTTCGAGTGAATTATGAATATTATTTCCTTATGAATTATATGTGACATGTCTAATTACTGTCTTCCACAATTAAAGGTTTTCATATAATGTTTTAAATGAATTATTGTATAAAGTTTGGTATGATCCTAGGCATGATATATACATGTGTAAGGGGGTTCTACAGGCGTGGGTGACCTTATGTCTCCTCATGTTCTAGGACTGTCATGTCTCGAAAGTTGGGATGTGACAGGAATATATAACCTATGTACTAAAATGCCTAGTGGTATTTATAAGGGATAAATTTAAGGAGCAAGCCCCTAAAATTTAAGACCACTAGGTGTCTAGAATGGAGAACGTGATCCCTAGAAATCTAGAAGTAGAGATCATGGAAGCATGTAGAGGTTCATTTAGGTGATATCTAGCCTATTCGCTTAATAAGATTGCACTTAGAGGGCGATCCTGATATTTGGAGAGATTGATCATTGTTAGGCTAACTCTAGCTCACTTTGGGGTAGGCAGTTTGAATGGATGTGTATCAAATGTCCTCTTTTATGTTTATGTTTGAGATTCAGTAAGTAGATTTGGTTAAGTAATTGATCAATGATTCACAACAAGGGGTCTAAGTATTAGTGAAGTATAAAAGCGGGAAATTTTTATCTTTGCTCTTTGAGTAAAATTTGAAATAACAACAATTGCAAAGTCTCTTTTCCTTTGACTACCATGTGCCCGATAGGGAAGATTCTAGAGACCTTTCTTTTTATTCTCTTCTTTCTTATATTCATTTTTTTGTCTCTCTCTCTTTTTTTTTTTCTCATCTTTCTTTTTTGTTTCTTTACAATGGAGCCCTATTTTAGCCATGCAATGCATCTATGGATTAAAAATCTTGAACAAGAGGAGCGTATTAATTTTGGGAGGTTTGGGATTAGTGCCACGCTAACCCTAAGAGGTGTGAAAATTGATTGGGATTTTCTGAGAGCTTGCATGAAATTTTAGGATCCTAATGTTCATATGTTCAGGTTTGGAGTAAGTATGGAGGAAATGTGTCCTACCTTTGAGGAATTTAGTGTACTCATAGGATTTAATCCTAAGGCAAGTCTGGCTACTTTTATTGAAAGGGTAGGTTATTTCAATGCTTTCTAGAGGCTTTTGGGTTTAGATATGGCAACTGCTAGCCTTATCGTCGTGGGAAATTGGGTTGATCTGACTGTTGTGATCGCTGAATTCCATGATCCTCAGGATTTTAAAGAAGGTGACTGGTAAGATTGCCGGATAAGGGCCTTATCTTTTTGTTTGACTTTAGGTTTTCTTTTCAAAGGTCCTATGGGTTAGGGGATATTATAGTGATAAAGCTAATGTCTCAAATAGAGGATGGTTGCTTTAGTACCGCCATTGTTTTAACTGAAACTATTCTTAGCTTGGATCGAGGTTATTGGAGTAATGAGCCTTAGTCTATAGGTCTAATCATTCTGTAGGTATATTTTCTAAACTTTACTTCTTTTCACTCATACTCTTCTTCTCTTTGCTCACATTATTGTATTTTAAAATAGATCTCTTGCAAGATAGCAATAAAGTTTAATTATGAAAAGGAGTGGATCTCATGACTATTTGAGTTAGGCCCAAAGGAGTTGTTGTAGCTTTACCTTAATACAAGATCAAAAGGTTCATGACTATGAGTTTTGGTTACAAGATGGTGTATCTACTTAGGCTACACATGGTTACCTTTTACTAAGGGAGTAGAGTGATGAGACAAATGGGTCATGCATAGGGGTTGCTCCCCAATAGTGACCTCTTATAGTCTACTCTAATCACTCCTACTATGGCCAGGTAGTTATGAATGCCTGGCTTTGAGGATTTCACACTGTTCTTCCTTCCCATCACTTTAATAGGCTAAAGGAGTATAATTTGTGGTGGATGGCTATGTTTTAGCTGGTAGAAAAAGTGAGGAAAGTAGCCTTACTATAAGAGATAGACGATGAAGGTACTGTAAAGGAGACTACTCCAAAAGAGGATGATCCAAATGAGAAGAAGAAGATGGTTTAGGTTTTAAAATATCATGGCTTTGGATGTAGCCATGCATAATAGTTTTTGTTTATTTTCTCTTTTGATCCTGTGTTTCATTGTTTTATTTGCTCTAACTTTTACCTAAGCCATTGTTTCAGGTTTTCAACTTAGTGAGCTTTTTTTTTTTTTTTTTTTTTTGCAAGAAAAAAAATGAAATGATAAAGACATAAAACAACAATTTTATTGAAATTTGGACAGTACCTATGATGGGCGACCTACGTATCTCCTTACACACTTTCAATTTTGACCAATTAATAAACATTTTGGAGAATTAGGTCCACATAGATCTAATTTACATGATGCATGAAAAAATTACATAGAAAAACTAACATTCATACAAAATAATACTTTAGTTGATCCAAGTTGCATGGACTGGAAAACTTTATACAATTTAGATCTGTGACGATAGCCCCTCCACCTTACATGATCCTTTTGATTATGTAAGGCTCGGCCTAGTTTGGTCTGAAACTTCCCCTAAGATCATGCACTGGAGCTCTAATTTCTTTCAAAACTAAATTCTCTTCTTCTAAGGCTCTGTCTCTAACCCTTTTATTAAAGTGCCTTGATATCTTCTGTTGATATCTCTTAATCTAAAATAAGGCATCTATCCTTTTTTCGTCAATGGCATTGAGTTCATCATGATAACCCTTTAACCATTCTACTTCTTCTAACTAACTTACTTGAATGATTCTGGTTAATCTGATTTCAACATCAACTGGCAAAACAACTTCCATACCATATACTAGTGAGTAAGGAATGGCGCCTGTTGGGGTATGGATAGAAGTTCGATATCCCCATAAGACAAATAGTAATTATTGATGCCAATTTTTGTGATTATCAGTCAATTTTTGGACCACCTCTTTTTGAAAATGGGACCAATTGTAACAACCCACACTCATCCTAGGAGTTTACATGACAACTTACCTGAATTTAGAGCTATTATGACAAAATGTGTGCTTTTGTGGAAATTCATGTGTTATATGATTGATGAGTATGTGGCATCTTATATTAGTTCTGATATGCCTAATATGAATTATTATTTTGAAATAAGTTATTTATATGAAGTATGTATGCATAAAATAATTTATTGCATATAAAATGAATTTTCAAGCAAAAAGCGATTTTTAAGCATAAAATAATTTTTATGAGCATTTTAAAAATATTTTTAAATAAATAATTTAGAGGGAATTTTAATGAAAATAATGAGAAAAATATTTTATTCTTAATTACCTATAATTAGCCTATAAATTAAATGAAAGGCCCAAATTCCTAAAAGCCCACTACACCAAAACACTCATCACCTAGCTCATTAAGGGTAAACTTGGAAATTGCACCAAAAACCCTAATATTTAAGTGAAATTCAGCCAGACCCTTTGTTAGATAGCCGCCATTCTAATTTTTATCATATTTCTAGTAGAAAATTCTCTCAAAAATATTCTCTCAACCGAAATTCACAAGGTGCCTTTAAACCTTGCGATTTCTTGATTATTTTCATAAATTTTTCTCTCCTTTCAATTTGTTATTTGATTTTTATGAAACTAATAATCAGAAAATTATTTTGAACTAAATATTTACTAATTTTCATTGATTAAATTTGGCCTAGCTAAATTTTAGAGAGAGAAATTAATTTTTCTACCAGAAACACAACCCTCTCTATGCGAATCCTCCAAAGGTGAACCCTAGAACTCAAAATTTAAAATTTCATGCATAAGCTCTATAGGGGGGAGGGGTGATTTGCATATGTTTGTGTTCTAAATTTATTTTTGTTGTGTTTAGATGAAAAATATTGATTTAAACCATATTTCTATATATTACTGTAATGATCAAAAAACATCAAAAAGCAAGAGAACTCATGATTTTCGCTCTAAACCCTAAACTTGGAATTTTCTTGCACAAGTATGGTCTATGGATGCCAATTTGTATATATTCATGTTCTAAACTAATTTTTGTTATGATTGAATGAAAAATAATGGTTTAAATAATGTGTTTACATATTACTGTAATGATTAGAAAGTACTGAAAATAAGAAAGATTCATGGTTTTTACTTTAACACCTAAAGTTGGAAAATTTTCATGCATATAAATCTATATGAGTGCCGATTCCTACATGTTCATGTTCTAAAATGATTTTTATTATGATTACATGAAAAATGTTGGTTTAAATCATGTTTGAAAGTCAACATGTTTTGTACAAGTGATGAGTGCACTTCTATGTACAACTCCAAGTGTATGTGAATGTTATATGTGCATAGGGTAGTTATGGGATAGGATGGCATGATGATTAAGTAAATGCTAAGTATTGACTTATAATGTTATGTTATAGCTTAAGGAGTATTAGAGGTTCAAGGGCTACAAGTACTAGGAGCAAAGGAACCATAAGGTGAGTAAACATTATGTTCAAGTTATAAGTACAAGTTATCATGTTATGTAAACCTTTGATATATTGAAACCCAAATTCTTTCCTACTTTTAATTATGACTAAATGATTTCTTTGTAAGCTTGGGTTGCCAAAACATTCCAAAACCATTTTTTATTACTTAATTATAATAAAGAACTTTTGTGATTATTACCCTAACTTATATCCTTTTTGGAACTGCACTATAATTTATCTTTTGTTTGATAAGCTAAACATCTATTATTATTTTGCCACATGTGATTGCATTTCTTCAATGCTATTTTATAAGTGATTACCATTAGCTTTAGTTATCACATTCCATTTTTTGAGACATGACGGTCCTAGAACATTGGGAGACATAAGGTCACCCATGTCCATATAACCCACTCATGCATATAATAACTTTGCCTAGGATCATACCAAACCTCATTCATTATCTTAATAAAAAACTTTTATAAAGGAAAAACCTTACATTGCCGAAGGTAAAAATATATACTTTAATACAATTCATAAGAAAATAATAATAAGACTCCAAATAAAAGTCATCAACATAATATTTAAAATAAAGTTCCCATGATAATTCCCGGAACGTCTAAGGACTCAACATAGTATGGTATTATTATGACTTTGACAGGAAATTTCCCAAGTGGAGTAGATAGCTTGAGCAATCATCTTGCCTCTTCAAAATGCTCACCTAGAACTACATAGGGAAAAAGGGGTGAGATAGAGGATCTCAATGAGTAAACAATACAGCGCATATAATAACATATATCCCTTTAAAAAGGGAACCCATAGCTCATAACACATAGTTCATGATTTACAATTCATGAATCAAAGTTTGCAATTTGACAATGTTCACAGAAATCACACTTATTACTTGTAAGTGAAGACCCTGCTCAATTTACTCAAGGGAGAGGTGGCATCATACCAATTTCCAACTCCCAACCCATAACTTATAAAGTCATGAAACTAATCAAGCTCTATGGCTAGAATTAGCCCTTCTACGAGAGGTGGATGCACTACCCCTATCCGGTGGGTCAAGACCATGTGCACAGGTTTCAATGATTACTTGTATTGGCACAAGGATTCTGCATAAAGGTTAAAGATACCATAGCTAGAGCTAATGGTAATCACATGTGACAATAGCACTTTAGGCAACAATAATATGTATCATAATAATAATAGCAGTTTAAGTTTTTGAAAGGAAGATACAATAATAGTGTAGTTCTAGAAAGAAAGTAGGTAAGGCAACAATTACAAAGAGTCTCACATATCATTGAATAAACATTAATGGCTTTAGACCAATTGTCCATTAGCAACCCAAGCTTAACAACGAAATCACATAATTATAATTGAAAGTAGAAAAAAAACTTGGGTTTCAAAAGTCTCAAAGATTCCCATAACAAAATCACTTGCACTTATAACATGAATATAATGTTTACTCATCTGGTGGCTCCTTTGCTCCTAATACTTATTGCCCTTGAACCTCTAAAACTCCTCAAGCTCTACCATAATATTTAATTCAGTACTTAGTATTTATTTAATCATCATGCTATCATATCTCATAACTACCCCATGCACATATAACATTCTCATACACTTAGAGTTGCACATAGAAGTGCACTCATCACTTACACATAACATGTTGACTTTAAAAGTCTTACACACTTAGCCTTTATAGGCTCATATGAAAACACATTATAACTCATACTATGACTTTTCTAAAGTCACACAAAATATGTCATAATCTCAAAATCAATATACTTAACACTTCCATATATATCAACTTAACAATAACCCTTCAAGTGTCAATGCCTATCTCTTATGATCAATTCATACAATCAATCCCTTCATCAATTCAAGATCACTAATTCATTATTAACTCATCATAAAACATATTTCCATATTACTTAATCACATTCACATATTAATCACAACATAGGGTTAAGATACCCTAAGTATAACAAATTGCCTCTAAGCTTGTTTAGGGTCATTCCTTCAATCAACATGCAATTTAATTATTTATCATTCATGTATTCATGTCAATAAATATTAAAATAGAGCATATAAAATTTATAGATATTAGGATAAAAATCCCTACATTGGCCGAATGCTCTATTCAAGGAAAATATGCATTTTTCTTACTTTTTGCATTTTCCGTTCATTACAATAATATGCAAAAACATGGTTTAAGCCAAGATTTTTCATGTAATCAAAACAAAAATCATTTTAGAACATGAACATATAGGAATTGGTACCCATATAGATTCATATTCATGAAAATTTTCCAACTTTTAGGTATTAGGTGAAAACCATGAACCTTTCTTGTTTTCGGTACTTTCTAGTCATTACAGTAATATGTAAACACATGATTTAAACCATTATTTTTCATCCAAACATAACAAAATCAGTTTAGAATATGAATATATATAAATTGGTAGCCATAGACTTTTCTTATGCATGAAAATTCAAAGTTTTAAGTTCTAGGATGAAAACCATGAATTTCGTTGTTTTCTAAAACTTTTTGGTAATTACAGTAATATGTGAAAATATGATTTAATTCAATATTTTTCATCTAAAAATATAAAAAATCCATTTATAATGCACCAATACAGAAATTACCCTCCCCTCCCCCTTGTTGTGTTTATGCAAGAAAATTCCAACTTTGAGTTTTGGGATTCACCTTTGAAGGATTTGCGTGGAGAGGTTGGTGTTTTCGATAGAAAAATCGATTTCTCTCTTAAGAAATCATCTAGGCTAAATTTAATAAATAAAAATCAGTAAATAGTTAGTTCAAAATAATTTTCCCATGGTTAGTTTAATAAAAATCAAATAGCAAATTGAAAGGAGAGAAAAAAAACTTATGAAACAGTCACGAAATTGTAAAGTTTAAAGGTATTTTGTGAATTTCGGTAGAGAGAATAACTTTGAGAGAATTCTTTTGCCAAAATAATGAAATAACATAATGGTGGCTGCTAGAATGAAGGGCTAGCCTAAATTCCTTTTAAATATTTAGGGTTTTGGACAATTTCCAAGTTTACCCTTAATGAGTTAGATTAAGAGTGTTTTGGTGTAGTGGGCTTTTGGATATTTGGGCATTTTATTTAATTTTGGGGCTGATTATAGATAATTAAATATAAATATTTTTCTTATTATTTTCATTAAAATCCCCCCTAAAATATTTATTTAAAAATTATTTTTAAAATACTCATAAAATTATTTTATGCTTAAAAATCGCCTTTTTGCATGAAAATTTATTTTATGTAAAATAAAATATTTTATGCTAATGCACTTTATATAAATAATTTGTTTCACAATGATAATTCATATTAGGCATATTAAAATTAATTTAACATGCCACACACTCGTAAATCACATCATACATGGATTTTCCTATAAGCATATATTTTGACACAATAATTCTAAATGCAAGCAATTTGTCACGAAAACTCATAGGGTAGATGTGGGTTGTTACACTAGCTATGGTACCATAACTCTTTTTCTGTAGAAATCCTCATGCTGATGTGAGTAATCATTGGTTATGTGTTTGAGTGATTATGGCAATAGCCTTCACTCTATGTGTTCGAGTTATTATGGCCACAACGTTCACTCTATGTGTTATGTGTTATAAGTGTGATTTTTGTGAACTTTTCTAAATTGCAAACTATGAATCATGAACTATGAGTAATGAACTATGAGTCTTTTTTAAGGGATATGTGCTATTGTATATGCCCTATTGTTTACTCATTGAGATCATCTATCTCACTCCTTATTCCTTGTGTGGTTCAAGGTAAGCAATATGAGGAGGCAAGGTGATCGCACAAGCTACCTACTCTGCTTGGGAAATTCCCTTATCAAAATTATAATAATACCATACTATGTTGAGTCCTTAGACACTCCAGGAGTTATTATGGGAACTTTATTTTAAAATATTATGCTGGTGACTTTATTTGGAGTTTTATTATTATTTCCTTATGGATTGTATTAAAGTATATTTTTTTTTAGCTTCCGCAACTTAAGGTTTTTCCTTTATAAAAGGTTTTTAAGTTAATGTATGGGGTTTTGGTATGATCCTAGGCAGTATTTGTTTATGTATAAGTGGGTTCTATGGGCATGGGTAACCTTATGTCTCCCTATGTTCTAGGACCGTCATATTTCAGAAGTTAGGATGTGACACCTATTATTTGTAACAATCTCGAAAGGAACCCCAAACCGACAAAGAATGTTAGTTTGAATAAAATGGGCCACCCTTTGGAATCCAATACTTCATATGGACCAGCTTCAACCCATTTAGAGAAATAGTCAATTGTTATAAGTATGTATTCATGTATGGCAGAAGATTTAGGGCTTATCTTTTTGATAACATTAATACCCTAAGTTGCAAAAGGCCAAGGAGTTGTAATTGTGTTTAGTGGAATGGGGGGCTATTTTTTAAGCTTGGCGTACACTTGACATTTATGGCATCTCTACACAAACTAGGCACAGTCTTCATTCATAGTCAAATAGAAGTACCTAAAATTCATTATTTTCCATGCCAATGCAATTCCATTTATATAAGGGCCTTCATATCCACTATGGACCCATTCTATGATCTACTAAACTTCATCCTTAGTCACACATCTCAAGTGTATATTATTCCATGCCCTTTTGTATAAGACATCACCATTTAGGATAAAGTTACTGGCCAATTATCTCAAAATTCTTCTTTTTGATTTGGATGCCCCTTCTAGATACTCATTATTCTGAATGTAATTGAAAATGTCCTAGAACAAAGGTTTCTGATCAACCAATTGAATATTCATGCACATTATGTGATATCCAAGTTCCCTTTTCACCTCAATCACCACACGTTTGATTATCTCTTTATCACTCATATTTAGCATTGATGCAAGTGTGGCTAAGGCATCTGCAAACTGATTCTTAGCTCTGGGCAAATAATGAAATGAGAGCTTATGAAAATTCTCCACTAGATCTTCTAAGCATTTATGGTAAGGAACCAAATGCTCCTCTCTTATCTTTCATTTGCTAAAGGCTTAGGACACAATCAAATTTGAATCCCTATAAACCTCTAAGTAGTCAATTCTCAAGTTCACAGTAACCTCTAATTCATCTATGCAGGCTTCATATTTAGCTTTGTTATTTGTCACCTCAAAAGCTAACTTGACAGCAATAGGCAAGTTTTCTCCCTTAAGGGTAAC
The DNA here is from genome assembly GCA_947687605.1 of Reutealis trisperma. Taxonomy (NCBI): domain Eukaryota; kingdom Viridiplantae; phylum Streptophyta; class Magnoliopsida; order Malpighiales; family Euphorbiaceae; genus Reutealis; species Reutealis trisperma. The sequence continues at coordinate 305,556 of CANTUT010001132.1, forward strand.
CATGACAATCCTAGCACTATAACCTTTGTTGTTTGCTACACCATCAAAGAAAAGCTTATAGACTTTAGGTTTAAGTTCCGTGATTTCTTCATCGGGGAATTATGGCTCAGACCATTCATTATTTATAAGGGCTGCAGCTAACTGATTAGTTACCATACTTCCTTTTATAGCTTTCCTTTGTACATACTTCATATCATAAGCTTCTAGAATAGCCATCCATTTTACCATTTTGCTATAAAGAACTGTTCTTTGCATAAGGAATTTCAAGGGCCTCTTGTCAGTAAGCATATTAGTAGTGTAGGAGCTTAAGCAATGCTGAAGTTTATGATAGACCTATACCAAAGCAAGGCATAACTTTTCAATCTAGATGTATTTGTGTTTAGAGGAGAGCAATCATTTGCTTAGGTATTAAATGGCATTTTCTTTATGGGAGTCAAGGGCATTTTGAGCAAGCATTGCCCCTACAACCTTTTAAACGATAGAGAGATATAGGAAAAGTGGCTTACTTAGTCTGGGTGGTTGCAGGATAGAGGTTTCAAGAGGTATTCTTTGATTACTTCAAAAGCTTTCTCACAATCTTTATTTTATTCTTTAGAGGCTTCTTTCTTTAGTAGGTTGAATATAGGTCTACATACATCAACCAACTGAGAGATAAATCAACTAATGTATTAGTGCTATCCCAAGAAGCCTCTAATCTCCTTTCTTATCCTCGGAGGTGGCATCTTTAGAATTGCTTTTGATTTGGCTGGATCAACCTCAATCCCCTTTTTGCTGACCATATACCCAAGAAAAACTCCTAATGATATGCTAAAGAAGCATTTTGTTGGGTTCAGTTTCAGGTTGTATTGACAGAGTCTATGGAAGAATCACCTTAATTCAACATCTTTATGGATTATGACATAGAAGATAGTGGTAGCCATCTTTTAATATGTTGCCCTAGCATTCTTTAACCCAAATGGCATTACCTTGTAGCAATATATACCCCATCCAATCACAAATGCAGTTTTCTTGTTGTCTGGTGTATACATTTGAATTTGATTATAACCAACAAATAGGTCAGTCAAAGTGACTACTTTAAACCCTACCATATGGTCAACTAATAAGTCAATGTGTGACAGACAATGGGAAATCATCTTTTAGATAAGTTTTATTTAGGTCTTGGTAGTCAACACACATTCATACTTTACCATCTTTTTTCAAAATTGGAACAATATTAGCTAGCCATGATGGGTATGTGATTGGCTCTATGAACACATTATCCAGTTGCTTCGTGATCTCTTCTTTGATTTGCAAAGACCATTTTGTTTTTAGTCTTTGCAGTTTCTATTTAATAAGCTTTACATGTTCATTGGTGGGGATCTTATGTACTACTATACTTAGATCTATGCTAGTCATATCCTTAAGAGCCCATGTAAAGCAATCAGCAAACTCTTGGATCAACTTGATAGAGCCATCCTTGTTATAATATGCAGATGCAATGAATGTAGTTTTGGGGCTTTCATTAGTGCCCACATTGATTGGTTCTTTGCTTGAATCATTTTTTATTTCATTTATCTTTTTTTCTAACATATTATTCAAATTAGATTCAAGAGATGATGTATCAAAATAGCTAGGAGACATAGGATGATAAGAGGAAAATTCAAATTTCTTATAACGAATAAAAGGACCATCGTCCATGGTTACATCAAAATTGAAAAAATGGCTAGCAAGGAAGAAAAAAACTCAAGGACATCTAGTTTAGACTCTGAGCCAGACTAAGATTCTGATAAGGATTCTGATGGGAACTCTGATTGGCCATCTTCTCCTTTATAGTACTAGTTGTCAAGTTAGTTCTAGATACGTTAGGACAAATGGGTTGGGTCTATCTCTTTTTCACCTCCAATCATGAGGACATGCTCAAAGAGAGTGGCCTCTATATTATCCTCCCAATCCTGCTCTAACATGAAAATTGACTCATACTCTTCCATGCTCAACCTGATATCAAAGAATATTTCAGGACCTAGTATTAATTTATTAGTAATAAGACAAACCCATGGTTCAAGAAAACCACAATATCAAAAGTTTTTTCACCTTCTTTCACAAAGTAACCATTTGGGGTTTTGAAATAAGGGTGCATTGGCCAATCATAGGGCTTAACTCTCTTTAGAGTTGCAACCTTCTTCTTAGATCTTTTTTCCATTTCAGCTATGTCCTCATCAATGGGCTTATAACTAAGCCCAAAAAGTGGAATAGCTATACGATACTCCTTGAAGCTTTTCATTCCCTGTTGGCCCTTGCCTAAACCCAATCCAGGAAAATAATTCATATTCCTCATCATGTTAGCCACACCAATATTACCACAAGGATCAAAATCAAGAGTAATAAATTCTTTACCTCCTTCTCATTCAATGAACTGCACTATATCAAAAGAGAATCTAATCAATGGTAAGGAGGCTTGTTTAGGCTGAATTTCAAATATGGGTATAGGGTTTAGGGTTTCACTTCTCCTATGTCTATCCCCTTTAATTGTCACAATGGAGTTCCATAAGGAAACTTGAGTTTCTGATGCAAGGATGAAGGAATGACTTTAACTTGATGAAACCAAGGCCTTCCAAGGAGGAGATTAAAGCATGCTGGCACATCAATGACTTAGAAAGGAATAGGTACAGTAACAAGACCAATAGTAACATCCAGGGTCACAACTCTTAATACTTCCCTTTTGGTATTGTCATATGCCTTTATAATTTAATCAAAAGGTGTGAAATCAAAGGCTTCTAATCCTAAGTAGCTAGCCATTTTAAGAGGGCATACATTTAGAGCTGAGCCATTATCGATTAATACCATTAGGACAATCATTCTATAGGTTAGGACTGTTATGTATAAGGCATGGTTATAGCTCGGTTCCTCTTTGGGAAGGTCATGGTCAGTGAAGGATATGGCAGTAACTTTAGTGGTGTTGGTGAGTGCGGCTACCAAAGTTTTAAGAGTGATATCTATGGGAGCTTAGCATTGGTTCAACACCTTACAAAGAGCTTAGCAGTGCTGGTAAAATGATTGAATCAGGTTCTAAATGGATATGTTAGCTTGGGTCATTTTTAATTGTTTGAGAAAGAAGTCTTCGTCAGGTTCAAGGCTTTATTTCATATTTTTAGTTGGAGATGGGATAGGTTGCGATGATGGTTGATTAACTTGAGGAATAGGTGTTTGGTATGTCACATCCCAACTTTAGAGATGTGACAGTCTCAAAACATAGGGAGACATAAGGTCACCCATGCCCGTAGAACCTGCTCATGCATATAATAACTTTCCCTAGGATTGTACCAAAGCTCATGCATTAACTTGATAAAACCTTTTATAAGGGAAAACCTTAGGTTGTGAAAGAATAGTTAAATATACTTTAAACACAATCCCAAAATAAATGAACATTTTTAAGACTCCAAAATAAATCATCAAACATAAAGTTCCAAAATAAGACTCCTAAAATAAGAACTCCTAGAGAATCTAGAGACTCATCATAACATATCATAGTAACAAACTTTGACAAGGAATTTCCCAAGCGAAGTAGGTTGCTTGAGCGATCACCTTACCTCTTCATGATGCTCACCTGGAACCAAATAAGGAAAAGAGATGAGATAGATGATCTAAATGAGTAAACAATAAGACCTATAAAATATCATATATCCCTTTATAAGGGTTCAAGATTCATAAATTGTGGTTTGCAAATGAGCAAGGTTCACAAAAATCAACTTGTAACTTATAAACTTATAAAGAGTGACAGCTATTAGCTCATTCACTCAAGGGAGAGGTTGCATCATGCCAAATTCCAACTCCTAACTTATAACTTATAAAGAGTTGTGAAATTGATCAGACTCTATGGCTAGAACTGCCCCTTCTAGTTGAGGTAGATACACTACCCCTATCCATCAGGTTAAAACCATGTGCACAGGTATCGATGATTACCCGTATCGGCACGAGGATTTTTGCATAACGGTTCATAGATACCATAGCGAGAGCTAATGGCAATTACTTATAATAATAGCATTTAAGAATGCAATCAAATGTTTTGAGGCCTTGCCCGAGCACTGGTCTGATCCACCTAGGAATTGAAATGCTTTTCAGGAGAAACTCCACGATTGGAACTCGCTGTGAGTTCAGAAAATTGATTTGTGTGATTTAAAAGTTATGAAAGTGAGTCGCCAATTTAATTTATTTATTTTTAATTGGGAAAATTAAAGAAAAACCTAAATTGATTGACTCCAAAAAATGTTTGATTTATCCCAATGGAAAATGCACCAATCCGCGAGTGACCAAAGAGGGCTCGAGGATTAAGTTTTGGTAATTACACAATTGAAAAAATATAATTTTCTTTAGTTTGGCTAAAAAGTGCAAAATAACTCTTAAAAAGGAATTTTTGTGTATGTATGAGCAGAAATATAATGATGCATGAAATAGATATATATGATAAGATGAAATGATAATTATAGATAAATAAGCAAAATAAATCCTATTTAATTATTACAAAGCAAAAACGATTAAAATAAAGAGGATCTTTCCTCTAGCCTTTATGGGTACTAGGGAAAGCACACATTCCTTAACTAAGTTAATACAAAAATAGAAAATAAAGGATTAATATAAATAAATTAAAGTAAAAGGGAAAAAATGTTAATAAAAAGATTTTGGAGTTGATGCTTTTCAGAATGGCAGCCTGCGTATCCTATTGAATAGGAATCAAACCCCATGCAGCTCTTCCTTCTTGCGAAGGAGGGGTTTTGGAAAAGAGTGTTGATTTGTGTATTAATTTAATTCTGATTCTTAAATTAATAAATTTAGATCTTTTCTATTTTAGACTTAAAGAGAATTCTAGATTTGAGTTTAGAATTTTGAAAATGGATAAAAGGAATTATACCTTTGCTTTCCTTGATTTTCGGATGAATAGGATGAGCTTAACTTCGGATCTGAGCTCCACTTTGGATTTAGGACCTTCAAGTTGAACCTTAATAGCAAAAGGTTAGCAAAATAGCGTGACGAGATGTATCAGAGAGAATTTCTATCCTTGGAATCCCCCAAATGAACTGGAAGGAGGCTTTATTTATAGAGCTGCTAGGGGGTGCCAGCGGTACAGACAATGGCACCGGCACGTCACCGGCAGCACGGGCAGCACTGGCGACGTGCCGAGCGTCCAGGCGGCAAGTTAATCGTGTCGCTTGGCTGCTGGCACCAATTCTATGCTACCCAAGGCGGCACAACAGATATGTTGCCCATACGGTGGCATGGAAGGCGTACTGCCTAATTGGCGGCACATCAGGCGTGCCGCCCAGGGCAGCAACGTGCCTCTCGTGTGCTGGCTGACTGGTTCTACCTGTGTCCTACTTTTTCTTCCATTTCAGGTTTGTTTCAGTTTTGATTCGAGCTTTGTTTGATCCTGTGGGTTCGTGACTGAAAAGCAATCGACTGGAGGTGAAAGATTCAGAAAATTTATTTTTCAACGGGGCGCTACCCCCTTGACTCCTGCCCGCTAACTGGCTAATGGGATTGCCGTATGCGTACGCCCTATTCTTAGTAGGTGTCAAGCTGCAGCTGAATTAGGAGGTGCAAATTTGAGAGTTCATAGCTGCCCCCTCATCAGAATTGGCTTTAAGGAAAAGGCGATTCTGATGACAGTGAACCCTGGGAAGAGATGCCATGTTAGACTTTGGACTTGTGCTCTTGCAACATCAGGTTTTTGGCTTATATGTTCTTTTGCCATATCAGATTTTAGGCTGTGCCATGTCAGATTCTAGGTTATACCATATCAGACTCTAAGCTTGTGATATCTACTTGTGCTTACCATGCATGAGGACATTCATGCTTTGTGCAAGCTGAACCTTATGAAGAAGGACAAACATGGTATAAAGATATGAACCTTTTGGGAGAGGGCCCATAGGATAAATAAGGTTTTGTCAATGCCTATTGGTTTGACATTGGCATTGGATGTGAGAATGGTCATGGTGATCTTTAATTAAGGCTATATGTCCAGCCTAATTGTTGGAGGTAAAGATTATTTGGTGAATTTTAATCAAGGCTATCTGTTTTGCCTAGACTTTAAGAGTTGGAGATTTGGTCCACCTAGGGAATTCAAATTGGTTTAGCAAGGCCATTTGTTTGGCCCTACTATTGGGGAGATTATGATCAAAGTTATCTATTTAACTTTGATGCTTGGGAAGATTGGGATCAAAGCTATTTGTTTGGCTTTAGTGTTGGGAGGATTAAGGTCAAAACTGTCTGTTCGGCCTTGTTGGCTGGGAAAGTTAAGATCTAGAGGAGGGGTTAAAGCTATCTATTCGGCTTTGGTGTTGGGAGGAATGAGGTCAAAAACTATCTGTTTGGCCTTGGTGGTTAGGAAAGTTAGGATCAAAGCTATCTATTTGGCTTTGATATTAGAAGGATTGGGATCAAAGCTATCTGTTTGGCTTTGGTGTTAGATTTACAGAAGGTTATGTCTCTGAAAGACAAGGGATGTGGGAATGTCAATATGGGTGGCTCGACTCGGTTTGCCAATTGAAAGTTATGGTTAAGGATTAGTCCTTATAGGGAAAGGTCTTGGCTAAGGAGGGTAGGTCTAGTTAGGAAATCCATTTAAAAGGCTTAGTCTGATTTTACCTTAAGGGAGATGAAGGCCTTTTTGGAGTGGGCTTTATAGCAATGGCTTTTGGTTTAGGCTTTTTGATGGAGGTTTCTAGATTTAAGCTTCCTGATGAAGACTTTTGGATTTGAACTTCATGGCAAAGGCTTTTGGATTTGGGCTTCATGATGAAGGCTTTTGGATTTGGGCTTCATGGTTAAGGCTTTTGGAGTTGGGCTTCTTCATGAAGGCTTTTGCTTCATAGTGAAGGCTTTTGGATTTGGGCTTCTTGATGAAGGCTTTTGGTTTACACTATTTGATGAAGGCTTTTTGGCAGTGGGCTTCGTGGCGAAGGCTTTTGGATTTGGGCTTCTTCATAAAGGCTTTTTGGGAGTGGGCTTCATGGCAAAGGCTTTTGGTTTAGGCTTTTTGATGGAGGCTTCTGGGTCTTGGCTTCATGGCAAAGGCTTTTGGATTTGGGCTTCATGGTGAAGGCTCTTTAGATTGAAGGTAGGTTGAAACTTCTAGATTGAATCATGGAGATTGTATGATTTTGCTTTTTGTAGCATGAATCATAAAAAAGAGCAAGTCAAGCTTTTTTTGTTGTTTGAGATTGAAGAGAGTCTTGGAGTGACACTTAATTGTAAATTGCACTAGTTGAAACAAAGAGCCCTTAGGAATGGCTAAAGGGCTAGTGAAAGAAGATAAATTGGGGATCATGTTTCAAAATGAGAGATAAGCATGTGATAGACTAGAGATATGTATGAGGGATTGTGCCTTAGTTCTTTGAGCTAAGCGACTGGATGGATTGACAACTTATGATGACCTAGGAAGACATGCCCCCATTGTAGGATAAGGGCATAGAAGATTGTGTATCCTTAGTGAACAAACCTTTGGTAAGGAGGGGTGATGGATTGATTGAAGATGATTTGACAACTTCAGACATAAGAAAAGATGACTTAGATGAGCTTTCTCTCTCTCTCTCTCTCTCTCTCTCTCTCTCTCTCTTTCTCAGCTCTAACTTTTGCCTAAACCGCCCTTTTTAGGTTTTGAGCTTAGTGATCTTGCATTTAGGTGAAAATATTCCACCATGATTTAGGCTGCTGCTTTGAGGGGTTCTGGCCTTTGAGTTCTAGATTTGACAAAGATTTTTTTTTTTTCTGAACTTGTTGCCCTTGTTGAGGTGCATTATTTGATTACCTAATGTGCAATAGGTAATTCCATTTGATTTGCTCTTTCTGCTTTAATTGTTTGATAAGAGGTCCATTACTTGACCTTCTTTGATTAGGAGCCGATGAAGCAATAGCTAATTTGTGAGCACCTCAAATTTTGATTTGTGCTAATTATGGTGGGTTTAATTGATTATTTGTTCGTCTCTTTTTTCCTCTTTTTCTTTTTCTCTATCTTTTCTTTTTTTGTTTGGTAAGCTCATCCATGTCAAACTAGAAAAGAAAATGAAAAGAAAATGTATGTGCATTACTATAAAGAAAACTTTATTGCAAGATGACAAAAGGAATCAGTATGGTTAACGAGAATAAAGAAAAATAAGACGACAGACTCAGACTCAAATTTGGACTCAGACTTTGAGATTTAGACTTAGACTCAGGTTTAGATTTGGAATTCAATCTCAGACAAGTCAGATTAGCTAAACTTGAACTGCTCCATGACATGCCTTCTGAGGCTAAGGTACGGTGGGGTTGAGTTAGGACTAGATTCCTCATCACTATTCAGGTTAGTGGTGGGGAATTTAGTTTGAAATCATGTGCTTAGGATGCAATCTTCAACTTTTGAAGCAGTTGCAACTAAAGCTCTGAAGGTGGGTAGGTATTGTGTTAACAAATGGGCTCTGTAGGCAGGAAGTAGATTCTTGACAATGATATCTACTTGTTCTTACTCAGTTGGCCTGTTTATCATTTGAGTAGCTTTAGCCCTCCACCTTATAAGGAACATGGAAAAGGGCTCATCCGGAAGTTGCTTTGTGATTTCTAAGTCCCTTCTTGTAATGTCCACTTTAATATTATAATGGTACTATTCGACAAATACCTTGCAAATGTCCTCCCAAGTCTGTTTTTGGGTATCATCCAAGTTAATGAACCATCTTAGGGTAGGATCAGTAAGAGTTTGATGAAAGAGTTGAGCAAGGAGCTCATTATTGATACCAAAGGGATGCATTGCCCCCACGTACATTTTTAAATGGATCTTGGGGCAAGTAGTACCATCAAATCTGTCCAAATTCGGCATCTTGAACTTTAGCGGAAGTCTTGCATTGGGAAATAAGCTTAGGGAGCCTGTATCAACCAGGTTCTCTTTCTTCTTCAGATTTTTCATCATTTTTTCCATGTGTTTCACTTTTTCCATGAAGGCTTTGATTTCAAGATTGACTTCCTTCCTTCGGAAAGGATCCGCGGGTCAGGAAATGAGAGCAAGGGTGAAATTTAGTGGTTGAACTATCATGGGTTGATAGAGTGAGTTGTTTCTGAGGATTTCTGGTGATGGACTAGGTAGTGGTGGGATCATGTCAGTGTTTGCAGGCTCTTTGTCTTTGGAATCAGCTCTGGAAGTGGTTCTATAGACAGGATAAAGAGCAGGTCTTGGGTTAGATTTGAGTAATTTTGGGTCAGTTGAGCTTTAGACTAAGGAGGTCTGTTCCATCAAGGTGCAAACATCTTCCATAATGGCCCTCCTTTGGGCTTTGAGCAGGTCTTGAAAATAGGCATTTTGCCTCTTCATTAGGGTCTCTTATTGTTCGGAGAGCTTAACAAGAAGCTCGTTAAAGATTTCATCAGCTCTGGTAGTAGTGACTTCATCTCTGACAACAAACATTTTGTCAACCTTTGAAAGGGAAAAGGAATTGGGCTAGTATTAAGCTTTGGAAAAAGGGTTATGGGGAGGTGTGACAAACTAAAGGATTTTAGGTTTAAAGACAATGGATGATAGTGTCTTGTGGTTAGGTTGACAGTGTATGGGTAAAGATGAGAGTAGAGGTGTATGATGTTAGCTAGGTATGTATTTAGCTAAGGGAGCTAGGTTAGATTTTAGCTTTGGGTGGCTAGATCATATTTTAGCTTTGAGTGACTAGGTTAGAATTTAGCTTGGGGTGGCTACGCCAAAATTTAGCTTGGGGTGACTAGGTCAAATTTTAGCTTTGAGTGGCTAGATCAGAATTTAGCTTTGGGTGATTGGGATTGTGATTTATGAATGGTTTACCATAGGCTTAAGGATAGAGTGACCATGGGTTTTGTGATTGGGTATGGATGTACCATGGATTTGGATGTTGGGCAGACTATGGGTTTGGTGATAGTTGGATAATGGGTTGGACTAGATCATGGGCTTAAATGGGCCATGGGTTTGGATAGTAATGTAAGAGATGAAACCTAGTCAATATGTAGTTTAGGTAAGGATAAGGGTGATGCTAAGTCAGTATTTAGCTTTGGTAAGGATGGTTGAGGATAATGCTATATTAGTGTTTAGCTTAGGCAAGAACTATGAAAGATGAAAGCTAGATCAGTGTTTAGCTTGGGTAAGAGATGTGAAAGATGAAAGCTAGGTTAGTATTTAACTTCGGTAAGAATTATGGAAGATAAAGCTATGTCAATGTTTAGCTTGAGCTAGGTTAGTGTTTAGCTTGAATAAGAATTATGAAAAAGGATGAGGGTACCATAGATGGGTTTATTTTTACCATGAGTTTGACATGGGTTTGGATAGGACTGGACCATGGGTTTTGGGTGAACCATGAGTTTTGGGCTTTGACCATACATTTAGGTGGACCATGGGCTTTGGGTGTTGACCATGGGTTTAGGTGAACCATGGGTTTTAGATTTTGACCATGCATTTAGGTGGACCATGGGCTTTAGGTTTTGGCCATAGGTTTAGGTGAACCATGGGTTTTGGGATTTGGGTGTTAACCATGGGTTTAGATGGACCATGGGCTTTGGGTTTTGACCATGGGTTTAAGTGAACCATGGGCTTTGAGTTTTGACCATGGGTTTAGGTGACCATGGGTCATGAGCTTTGGGTGTTGACCATGGATTTAGGTGGACCATGGGCTATGGGTTTTAGGTGTCGACCATGGGTTTAGATGGACTATGGGTTGTGGGTGTAAAGGTGTTTGGATAGGTTTTTGACTCTTCATAAGTTTCAAGCTATGCATGCATGTATGCATGAATGAAAAGGTTTCATGATAATGATACACCAAATTCAGAATTATAGTACATAAAATCCTAAATGAAGGTTCTATGAGTCATTACATGAAAGGATTTGGGTGGTTTAAAGGGAACCCATCACAATAGAGATGCGATATACCTAACCATATGTGAGACAAGGAGCCTCACGTGGGTCCAATAGTACGTGCATGCTCATTACACCTTTAAAAGGATTAGAGGATACATCGTGGGCTAGATGATTTCACTATTAGCAAGCAGACCTAAGGAAGGTTTCCCACTTGATGTTACTTTATATCCTTTGTTTTCTTAGTAATGTTTTTGGACAAAGAGTCGGATGTAGTGATGCATGAAAGAGTTATTTTGCATTTAAAGCCAAACTCGGTATTTTACCAAAAGTAATCCACTTTATCTTTCATTTGAAAAAGATTTTTAGTCCCCAGTGGAGTCGCCAACTGTGAGGCCTCGCCCGAGCACCTATCCGATCCGCCGAGGAATCGAAATGCTCTTCGGGAGAAACTCCATGATTGGAACTCGCTGTGAGTTCAGAAAATTGATTTGTGTGATTTAAAAGTTGTGAAAGTGAGTCGCCACTTTAATTTATATATTTTTAATTGGGAAAATTAAAGAAAAACCCAAATTGATTGACTCCAAAAAATGTTTGATTTATCCTAATGGAAAATGCACCAATCCGCGAGTGACCAAAGAGGGCTCGGGGATAAGGTTTTGGTAATTACACAATTGAGAAAATATAATTTTCTTTAGTTTGGCTAAAAAGTGCAAAATAAATCTTAAAAAGGAATTTTTGTGTATGCATGAGCAGAAATATAATGATGCATGAAACATATATATATGATAAGATGAAATGATAATTATAGATAAATAAGCAAAATAAATCCTATTTAATTATTACAAAGTAAAAACGATTAAAATAAAGAGGATCTTTCCTCTAGCCCTTATGGGTACTAGGGAAAGCACACATTCCTTAACTAAGTTAATACAAAAATAGAAAATAAAGGATTAATATAAATAAATCAAAGTAAAAGGGAAAAAATGTTAATAAAAAGATTTTGGAGTTGATACCTTTCAGAATGACAGCCTGCGTATCCTATTGAATAGGAATCAAAACCCATGCAGTTCTTCCTTCTTGCGAAGGAGGGGTTTTGGAAAAGAGTGTTGATTTGTGTATTAATTTAATTTTAATTCTTAAATTAATAAATTTTTGATCTTTTCTATTTTAGACCTAAAGAGAATTCTAGATCTGAGTTTAGAATTTTGAAAATGGACAAAAGGAATTATAATTTTGCTTTCCTTGATTTTCGAATGAATAGGACGAGCTTAACTCCGGATCTAAGCTCCACTTTGGATTTAGGACCTTGAAGTTGAACCTTAACAACAAAAGGTTAGCAAAATAGCGTGATGAGATGTATCAGAGAGAATTTCTGTCCTTGGAATCCCCCAAATGAGCTGGAAGGAGGCTCTATTTATAGAACTGCTAGGGGGTGCCAGCGGTACTGACGGTGGCACTAGCACATCGTCGGCGGCATGGGCGGCATTGATGATGTGCCGCCCAAGGCAGCACGGCAGTTGTGCCACCCATATGGCGGCACGAAAGGTGTGCCACCCAGACGGACGTGCCACCTAGGGCAACGACGCGCCTCTCGTGTGCTGGCCGGCTAGTTCGACCTGTTTCCTGCTTTTTCATCCATTTTGGGTCCGTTTCAGTTTCAATTCAAGCTTGGTTTGATCCTGTGGGTTTGTGATTGAAAAGCAGTCGACTAGAAGTGAAAGATTCAGAAAATTTATTTTGGGACCGTCGTATGTGTAACGCCCTATTCTTAATAGGTGTCAAGCTGCAGCCGAATCAAGGGGTGCAAATTTGAGGGTTCACACATGTAACATAATATCAATAGTTGTTGAGCTTGTTTGAACAAAAGATAAATAACAGTGTGGTTCCAGAAAGAAAGTAAGGTAAGGCAATAATTCTCAAAGGTTCTTTATTATAATTGAATAATCAAAAATGGTTTTGGAACAATTGTCCTTTAGCAACCTAAGCTTACAAAGAAATCATTTAGTCATAATTAAAAGTAGAAAAGAACTTGGGTTTCAAGATATCAAAGGTTCACATAACATGATAACTTGTACTTGTAACTTGTAAATTGAACATAATGGTTACTCACCTTGTGGTTCCTTTGCTCCTAGTACTTATAGCCCTTTGAATTTCTACTACTCCTTAAGCTCTAACATAATATTTAATTCAATACTTAGCTTTGCTTAATTCATCATGCTATGCTATCCCATAACTACCCTATGCATATAGAACATTCACATAAACTTAGAGTTATACTTAGAAGTGCACTCATCACTTACACATAACATGTTGACTTTCAAAGTCTGGCATACTTTGCCTTTATAAGCCCACATGAAATCACATAGTAACTCATACCAAGACTCTTCTAAAGTCAAACACAATATATCATGATCTTAATATCCATTCAATTTAATATTCAACTTGGTACACTTAACACTTTCCATATATGTCAACTTAACAAGTAACCCATTCAAGTGTCATGCTTATCTTTCATGACCAATCCATACAATCAAACTCATACTAAATTTAAGATCATTAATTCATTATTAACACATTATAAAATCTATTTCCCATATCACTTAATCATATTAACCATACATAGTAATAGGGTTAGGAAAACCTTAGGTATACCTAATTATCTCTAGACTTGTCTAAAGTTATTACTTTAACCAACTTGCAATTAAATCATTTATTATTCATATATATATATCAACAGTTATTAAACTATATCATATAAAAATTATAGACATTGGGATTAAAATTCCTATATTGATTGAATCAACCTATCAAAGAAAACATGAATTTTTCTTATTTTTCGTACTTTCCATTTATTATAGTAATATACAAAAACATAGTTTAAACCAAGATTTTTAATGTAAACATAACAAAAATCATTTTAGAACATACTAATGCATCAATCAGCACCCCTATGTATATTTATGGATGAAAATTTTCCAACTTTACTTTTTAGGGTGAAAACCATGAATCTTTCTTATTTCTGGTACTTTCCGGTCATTACAGTAATATATAAACACATTATTTAAACCAATATTTTTCATGTACACATGACAAAAATTATTTTAGGACATCAACACATAGGAATAAGTAGCCCTTGGTAATTCAAATACATGAGAATTCCAACTTTGAGTTTTAAGATTCACCTTTGGTGGATGTGCGAAGAAAGAGTTGTGTTTTCAGTGGAAAATTGATTTCTCCTTCAAAATAATTACCTAGGCCAAATTTAATTAATAGAAAAGTAGTAAATTAATAGCCCAAAATGGTTTTCTCATGATTAGTTTCATAAAATCAAATAGTAAATTGAAAGGAGAGAAAAACTTGTAAAAACGGTCACAAAATCGCGAGGTTTGAAAGCACCTTGTGAATTTTGGTTGAGAGAATATTTTTGAGAGAATTTTCCACTGGAAATATGATAGCAAATAGAATGGTGGTTGCTACAACTAGGTCGAGCTGAAATTAGCTTATTATATTCAGGGTTTTAGGCAAATTACAAGTTTACCATTAATGAGATAGGTTATGAGTGTTTTTGGTGTAGTGGACTTTTAGAAAATTGGGCCTTTTATTTAATTTATGGGCTAATTATAGATTATTAAAAATAAAATATTTTTCTTATTATTTCCATTGAAAGCCCCCCCCAAATATTTATTTAAAAATATTTTAAAAATGCTCATAAAAATTATTTTATACTTAAAAATCGCTTTGTGCATGAAAATTCAATTTATGTGAAATAAAATTATTTTATGCTTATGCATTTCATATAAATCACGTACTTCACCATAATAATTCATATTTTGCATATTAAAGCTAATCTAACATGCCACAAACTCATCAATCACATAACACATGAATTTTCATAAAAGCACACACTTAGCCATAATAGCTCTAAATTCAAGTAATTGTCATGGAGACTCCTAGGGTAGGTATGGGTTGTTACAGGTGAACTCTGCCACTTTTGGTTATGGCATCAATTTCTTCAACTAAGTTGCTCAGGTCAACCACACAGCAAAAATCAAAAGCTAATCGAATTGATGAGATAAGTTGAGCTTCAAGGTCATGGTTAGCGATGGAGTTGATTTGATGATTTGGTAATGGATTGGTGGAGATGTTGGGCTTGGTTTTTGGTGGAATGATATCACCCCTGTCAATCACATTTTGGGTTCTATGTTTTAGAGCCTTGCATGCATCAATTTTGTGCCTGACTCCTTCGTGTTACTCACAATATTCATTAGGGTTGTCATTTTTACGCAATGGATTTGGGGGAGGCCTAGGTTCTAGAGGCTTCACCATTTTAGCCTCTAATGCCTTCTTGTAAACTATAATTAGTGGGACCCCAAAGTCAGTAAAGCTTCTCCTTTCCACTTGTGAGGCCTTGCCCAAGCACCAGTCCGATCTAGTAGAGGGAATCAGGATGCTCATTTGGGTTTATACTCATAATGGAACCCTCGGGTTCGAATTTGATTGATTTTGAAAATGATTTTTGGGGGCTGCCACCCTAATCTATTTATGAATGGGAAAATTAAGGAAAAATCCAATTGACTCCAATCCATTAATTTTCAATTAATTTACCCAATGATAAAATCACTAGCCTCGAACTAGATTGAGTTTAGGGACTAGGTTTTTTATTTAAAATAATTTAAATTTGGCTCTTAAGTTTAATTTGACTTAAAAATTAATTTCATGAATGACAAATGTTATATGACAATTAATGCATAAGCATGGTATGAGTGTAATGAGAAAATGAAAATGAAACATCCATAAATTACATTAATTAAAAAGGGAAAAGGGGATTGATTAAGATTTAGATTTGAGGTTTGGATTTAGATTCCAAATGTGTCTATGTATCCCATTGAACGAGGATCAAACTATATAGTTTGTTTCATAATTAAATGGAGCGATTTAGACATTGATCGGATTGATTGATCTGATTTGGATTTGAGAGGAAAAGGCTGATACCTTGGCTTTTGGTAGGCAAAGAGTTTTACCGGATCGAATTTATATTTTATCGGGACTAGATGATTAGATTGATTAAGGGATTAATTAATTAATTAATTAATTAAAATGATTAATTAACTAATTAATATGATGAAATGGATAGATAGATTAATTAATTAAAAAGATTAATTAATTAATTTGGATGAAGGATGGATTAAAAAAAGATTAATTTGATTTTGAAAAGTGATTAATTAATTAATTAAAAAGATTAATTAACTTGGTTAGGACGAGATAATTAATTAATTTAAAAGATTAATTAATCAATTAGAGAGTGGTTGGAAGGAGAAGAAGAGAGGAATTAGAGGATAGCTATCAACTCTAACTCAAGGTGTGTTTGAAATAAGGAAATGGAAGGGCTATTTATAAGAAAATGAGGTGGGGTGATTTAGGAAGTGAAAATGTGAAAAGACGAAAAGGATATGGCTAAAAAATACTAAGAAAATCAAAAAGGGTATTTTACTCATTTTGATGTTGCAGGACTGACAGGGTAGTCGTCCACACCTCAATGGATCTGTGCAGCTAGGATGCAAATCCATGCTGCCAAGTCGCATCAGGCTTGATGTAGCTCTGCTCACTTTTTTAGGTTCTTTTTGGTCATTTTTTAGGCTTTTGGGGCAATTTTTGGAAGTTATTGAGCTTAGAAAAATTCTCAGTTAGTGTCGTTAGGCTTGAAATTAATTTTAGAATATTTTAATAGTCAATTTGAGAGAAAATCCGGTCGATTTTGGAAAAATACTATATGGTAAAGAAGGTCCAGTCAAGGTAGGAAAGACATTAGATTATGCTAAGAATACTTTAGTCATTTTTTGAAGAATTCATAAATAATTTTGCTGAAGCTAAAATAAGGGTTTAAAATTGCCCCCTTATCAGAATTGGCATTGAACAAAAAGTGATTTTGATGATAGTGAACGCTGGGAAGAGGTGCCTTGTCAGACTCAAGGTTCATGTGTTCTTGTCAAGTCCTTTGGGAGGAGGACCTCTAGGATAAATGAGATTTTATTAATGGCTATCGGTTCGACCTTGACGTTGGATACAAGAATGATCTTGGTGAATTTCAATTAAAGCAATTTGTTCAGCCCTTATGTTAGAAGACAAAGAAGGTTTGCTTAATTTCAATCAAGGCTATCTATTCAGCCTTAATGTTGGTTGAACTTCAATCAAGGCTATCTATTCAACCTTAATGTTGGAGATAAAGAAGGTTTGGTGAATTTCAATCAAGGCTATCTATCTAGCCTTAATGTTGGAGATAAAGAAGGTTTGACAAATTTCAATCAAGGATATCTGTCTGACCTTAATGTTGGAGATATAGAAGGTTTGGTGAATTTCAATCAAGGCTATTTGTCCGGCCTTAATGTTAGAGATAAGATGATTTGGGGTAAATCTCAATCAAGTCTATCTGTTTGGCCTTAATGTTGGAGGTAAAAAAGATTTGGGTAAATATTAGTCAAGGCTATCTATCTAGCCTTAATGTTGGAGGTAAAGATGATTTAGGTAAATATCAATCAAGGTTATCTATCTAGCCTTAATATTGGGGGTAAAGATGATTTGGGGTAAATCTTAATCAAGGCTATCTGTTTGGCCTTAATGTTAGAGATAAAGATGATCCAGGTTAAATCTCAATCAAGGCTATCTGTCCAGCCTTAATGTTGGAGGTAAAGATGATTTAGGCAAAAAAGGTGGAAAGTGGAACCATATAGATGTCTAGGTGATCATTTTTATACATTTTATGGCTAAAATTGATAGATTTTGATAAAAGAGATGGAAAAAAAGAGCAACATGGATGTCTAGGTGATCGTTTCTAGATATTTATGGGTGGAAGAGAACTTTGGACAGGATATTTTAGTTAAAGGAGAGCCTTAACTTATGGCGAGTCAGCTCAAGAGATTCTGACAAGATTTTGGTTGTGGCAAAGAAACTTAGGCTTCTAAATGTGAGGGGTTGGGCCTTTCAAAAGGCTTAAAGGAACTTTTCCAAGAGTAAAGGGACTTTGGAAGTCATGCTTTATTGATTAGATATGGAATTGTATCATTTAGCTTTAAAGAGACATTGGTCAGCTTTGGGAGGTATCAGTTAGATTTGAGGAAGTATTGGTTAGCATTAGGAGAGCCTAGTGAGGCTATTAGCTTGGCTTATGATGGTGCATGATTATAGTTGCTTGCATATATACTGGTGCATAGATGATGTATGCATGTTTCAAAATTTATAGACCTTTTATTTGACTTTTATGTGATGTATGATTTGTAATGATGTCTGCAATGAATGATTGCAAGGATGTATGAGGGTGGATTCATGCATTTGCTTTATAAATGCAATTTTTTCTTATTTGACTTTTGTGTTGATAGAGACATGCATTTGTGGACTGGGAAACTTGACAAAGTTGAGGAATTCTACTTAGGCTGATATGAATAGTTTCCATACTGGCATTACAAGGAGTTTGAGTAGATTGAGATTTTTCTAAGGAATTGCTTCAAGTTTTGGGATTCGATGGCCTATAGTTTCTATTTTGGCACTGTTGAGGAGAAGCTGTGCTTATTCTAGAGGAGTTTGGTACTATGACTTGGTTGCAATCCGGAGGTCACAAGCCATATAGTGGTGCCAAAGCTCAAAGTTTGGCATCTCTTGGACTTTTCAAGAGTTTTTTGGATTTGTCTTAGGATGTCACAATCCCAATGATGATTGGTGATGGTCAAGTGAATTTGACAGTTGTGTTTGAGAAGTTCCATAATCCCAGTTACCAGGGAGATATAAGGGGGCATAGACTCAAAATGAAGGCCTTGAATTTCTATTTAAGTATTAGATACGAGTCTATTGATTGGGGTAATGCTAATGTGGCAAATGGGACAGAGGCATTTTGTAACAACCCACATATACCTTAGGAGTTTTCATGACAAATTATTTGAATTTAGCTAGGGCTATTGTGACAAAATGTGTGACTATAAAAATTCATGTGTGATGCAATTTATGGGTATGTGGCATATTAAATTAATTTTAATATGCCTAATATGAATTATTATTGTGAAATAAATTATTTAAATGAACTGTATTAGCATAAAATTATTTATATGACATAAAATGAATTTTCAAGCAAAAAGGTAATTTTTAAGCATAAAATAATTTTATGAGTATTTTTTAAATATTCTTAAATAAATGTTTTGGGGGAAATTTTAATAAAAATAATAAGAAAAATATTTTATTTTTAATTTGTAACAACCCACATCTACCCTAGGAGTTTTAGTGACAAATTATTTGAATTTAGGCTTATTGTGATAAATTGTGTGACTGTATGAAAATTCATGCGTGATATGATTTATGAGTTTGGGATATGTTAAATTAATTTTAATATACCTAATATGAATTATTATTGTGAAATAAATTATTTGAATAAAGTGCATTAGCATGAAATAATTTATTTTTCGTAAAATGAATTTTCATGTAAAAAAAATGATTTTTAAGCATAAAATAATTTTATGAGTATTTTTAAAATATTTTTAAATAAATGTTTTGGGGAGGAATTTTATTGAAAATAATAAGAAAAATATTTTATTTTAATTACCTATAATCAGCCCTAAATTAATTAAAAAGCCCAAATACCCAAAAGCCCACTACACTAAAACACTTCTAACATAACTCATTAAGGGTAAACTTAGAAATTTCACACAAAACCCTAATATATAAGCCAAATTCCGGTCCCTATTAGTTTAGAGAGTAGCCACACTCTGTTATTCCAGTATTTTCATAGAAAAATTCTCCCAAAATTATTCTCTCTACCAAAATTAAGAAAACTCATTTCAGTTTCACGATTTCTTAACCATAATCGTAAGTTTTTCTTCTCTTTTGATTTCTAAACTGATTTCTATAAAATAAATTATGGGAAAATTATTTTGAACCATTTGATTACTGATTTCTACAGATTCAATTCTATTTGAATGAATTTTTGGGAGAGAAAAATTATTTTCTACCGTAAACACGATTCTTTCCGCAAGATCTCTCCAAAGGTGAATTCTATAACTTAAAATCACAATTTTTATTGCATAAACATCATAAGGGGGGGCGATTTGTACTTGTTTGTATTCCATACTGATTTTTTATTTGCTTTGATGAAAAATATTGCATGAAATAATATTTCTGCATATTTTTGTGATGAATTTATGCAAGACTTTCAAAGTCAATGTGCTATATGCAAGTGATGAGTACACCTATGAGTGAACTCTAATGTGTATGCAATATATGCATGGGTAGTTATGGGATAGGAGCATCATGAGTAAATAAATACTAAGTATCAAATCAAATATTATGTTAGAGTTTGAGGAGCTTTAGAAGTGCAAAAGGGACTACGTGTACTAGGAGCAAAGGAACCCTAAGGTGAGTAAACTCTATATTCCTACTTCCAGTGTGAGTAAACATAATGTTCTTGTTACAAGTGTGAGTAAACATCGTATTTATTCTTCAAGTGTGAGTAAACACTATGTTCATGTTATAAGTGCAAGTAATATTTTGTTATGTTACAAATGTGTGAAAACATGTTATCTGAGCCTTGTGATCATTGAAACCCAAGTTCTTTCTATTCTAAATATTATTATATGATTTCTTTGACAAGCTTGGGTTGCCAAGGGACACTTGGTCCAAAACCATTTTGTTTATCCAATGAGAACTTCTTGTGATTAACTCCCTAACTTATATTCTTTCTGGAACTACACTATCATTATATCTTTTGCTTGAAAGTTAAACCACTATTATTATCGAAATATCTGTTATTGATGCCTTATGTGATATTGATAATTGTGATTACCATTAGCTCTAGCTATGGTACCTTTTAGCCTTTATGCAGAAATCCTCGTACCGATGCGAGTAATCATCGGCTATGTGCTTCTCATACCGATGCGGGTAATCATCAGCTATGTGCTTCTCATACCGATGTGGGTAATAATCAGCTATGTGCTACTCATACCGATGCGAGTAATCATCGGCTATGTGATCCTCGTACCGATGCAAGTAATCATCGGCTATGTGTTTGAGTGATTATGGCAATAGCCTTCACTCTATGTGTTCGAGTGATTATGGCAGTAGCCTTCACTCTATTATAAGTGTGATTTTTGTGAACCTTTCTAAATTGCAAACTATGAATCATAAGCTATATGTTATGAGCTATGAGCCCTTTCTATGTGATATGTGTTATTGTACAATCCCTATTGTTTACTCATTGAGATCATCTATCTCACCCTTTTTCCTTGTGTGGTTTCAGGTGAGCAAATGTGAGGAGGCAAGGTGATGGCTCAAGCATTCTACTTTGCTTGGGAAATTCCTTGTCCGAGTTATTAATAATACTATGTTTATAAAGTTTATCTTTAGATGCTCCAGGAATGTTAATTGATACTTATCGAGATTTATATTATTTACCTTATGGATTTTATATGTAATGATTTATTTTAAGTCTTTCGCAATTTATGGTATTCATCTAAATGTTTTAAATGAGTTAATGAAAGAGGTTCGATAAGATCCTAAGCAGTATTTGTATAAGTATAAGTGAGTTCTATGGACGTGGGTGACCTTATGTCTCCCCATGTTCTAGGACCATCATATCTCTAAGGTTGGGATGTGACATAATTACCTATAATTAGCTCCAAAATTAATTAAAAAGCCCAAATACCCAAAAGCCTACTACACTAAAACACTCATAACCTAGCTCATTAAGGATCATCTTGGAAATTGCCCAAAACCCTATAAATAAATATCAAAAATTTGGCTAGCCCTTCATTCCAGTAGCCACCATCTTGTTATTTCATTATTTTGGCAAAAAAAATTCTCTCAAAATACTTCTCTGTACTAAAATTCATAAAATCCTTTCAAACTTGTGATTTCGCGACCGTTTCATAATTTTTTCTTTTACTTTGAATTTGCTATTTGATTTTTATGAAACTAATCTTGGAAAAATTATTTTGAACTAAATATTTACTAATTTCTACTAATAAAATTTGGGCTGATTTCTTTAGGGAAAAATTAATTTTTCTACTGAAAGCACTAACCTCTTTACGTGATTTCTCCAAAGGTGATTCCTACAACTCAAAATTGAAATTTTCATGCATAAACATTACCAAGGGGCAATTTTTACATGTTGCTATTCTAAAATTATTTTTTATGTGATTAGATAGAAAATATTAAATTAAATCATATTTTTGCATATTACTATAATCACATAAAAGTTTCAAAAAATAAAGGAATTCAAGGTTTTTGTGCTAGAATTTCGAAGTTCTATGATTTCATGTGCATATGGCTACCATTTGTGTATGGAGGAATTCTAATTTAATACTTGTTTTGCTTGGATGAAAAATAATGATTTAAATCATGAGTTTACATATCACTTTAATGAACGGAAAATACGAAAAGTCTGAAAACTCATGATTTTCTTCCTAAACCCTAAATTTGGAATTTTCATGTAAGAAAAGCCTCAAAGGCTGCTGATTTGTACATATTGATGTTCTAAACTAATATTTGTTATGATTGAATGAAAAATAATGGTTTAAACCACATGTTTATGTATTGTTGTAATGACCAGAAAGTACCGAAAACAATAAAACTCATAGTTTTTCATCTTGAAATCTAAAGTTAGAAATTTTCATGCATATGAAAAAATATATGGCTCGAATCCTGCATGCATACATTCTTAAAAGATTTTTGTTATATTTACATGAAAAATCTTAGTTCAAACCATATTTCTACATATTACTATAATAGATGGAAAGTGCAAAAAGTAAGAAAATTCAAATTTTTTCTTTAATGGAGTATTCAACCATTGTTGGGATTTTTATCCTAATGTCTATAATTTTTATGTAGTGTATTTTACTTATTATTAACATGTATGAATGAATGATAAATGGTTAAATTACATGTTGATTGAAGGAATGACTCTAGACAAGGCTAGAGACAATTTGGTATACTTAAGGTATCTTGACCTTAGGTTGTGATTAATATGTGAATGTGATTGGATAATATGGAAGTAGGTTGTATGATGACTTGACAATGAATTAATGATCTTGAATTGATGAAGAGATTGATTAAATAAATTGGTCATAAGAGATAAGCTTGACACTTGGAAAGTCATTGGTTAAGTTGACATATATGAAAATGTTAAGAGTACTAAGATGATTATTAAAGGAAATTGATATTAAGATAATCATATTATGTTGACCTTACAAAGGTCTTGACATGAATTGTAATATGTTTTCATATGAGCCTATAAGGGCTAAGTGTATAAGACTTTTAAAGTCAACATATTATATGCAAGTGAATGAGGTGCACTTACATGTGCAACTCTAAGTATATATGAATGTTATATGTACATGGGGTAGTTATGGGATAGGATAGCATGATGATTAAATAAATACTAAGTATTAAATTAAATATTATGATAAAGCTTGAGGAGTTTTAGAGGTTCAAAGGCAATGAGCATTAAGAGCAAAGGAACCACCAGGTGAGTAAACATTGTATTCATGCTACAAGTGTAAGTAAACATTATGTTATGTTACAAGTATGTGATATCATGTTACGTGAGCCATTAAGATCTTTGCAACCCAAGTTCCTCCAATCCTAAAATATGATTAAATGATTTCTTTGTAAAGCTTAGGTTGCCAAAGGACAATTGGTCTAAAAACTATATTTATTTCTCCAAAGATAATTCCTTATGATTATTACCCTAACTTATAGTCTTTCTAAGACTACACAATTCTTGTATCTTTTATTCAAAAGTTAAACTGCTATTGCTATTGTGATGCATGTTTTTTTTCCTTAAATGTTATTGGCATATGTGATTACCATTAGCTCTAACTATGGTACCTTTAACCTTTTATGTAGAAATCCTCATACCGATACAAGTAATCATCAGCTATGTGATCCTCGTACCGATGTGGGTAATCATCGGCTATATGTTTGAGTGATTATGACAATAGCCTTCACTCTATGTGTTTGAGTGATTATGGCAATAGCCTTCACTCTATGTGTTTGAGTGATTATGGCAGCAGCCTTCACTCTATGTGTTATGTATTATAAGTGTGATTTCTGCGAATCTTTCTAAATTGCAAACTATGAATCTTGAACTATAAGTTATGAGCTATGAGTCCTTTCTAAGGGATATGTGTTATTGTATAAGCCATATTGTTTACTCATTGAGATAATCTATCACACCCTTTTTCCTTGCATGGTTCCAAGTGAGTATTATAAGGAGGCAAGATGATAAGTCAAGCTACCTACTCCACTTTAGAAATTCCCTTGTCAAAGTTATAATAATACCATGCTATGACGAGTCCTTAGACTCTCCAGGAGTTATTATGGGAATTTTTTTTAGAATATCATATTGATGACATTATTTGAAGTCTTATTATAAATTTCTTATGGAATGTATTAAAGTATACTTTAGCTTCTGCAACTTAAGGTTTTTCCTTTATAAAAGGTTTTATTAAGCTAATGTATGAGGTTTGGTACAATCCTAGGCAATTTTTGCATATGTATGAGTAGGTTCTATGGGCGTGGGTGACCTTATGTCTCCTCATGTTCTAGGACTGTCATGTCTCAAAGTTAGGATGTGACACATTTTGTGGTTAGAGCTGTGCTGGCAAAGACATTAATAAGCCTTGACTGCTTTGTTTGAGACTCAGAGAAAAGAACTGTGTTGCTAATTATTCATCAAGTGAGAAAATTTTGTTTATTCTTACCCTTTGTATTAAAGGTGCTTTGTGGGTGTCTGTTTTAGGTTTTGGGTTATCTTGAAAGTGTGGCCAATAGATCATTTTTGGGTGGTGGCCCTTACTTTTCAGTATGCACATGCTTTATAAAGACTCAGTTAGAGATTAGATAGCATGGTTGCTTGCAGCTTGCCCTCGGATGACACATTTTTATCATTGCCAATAGAAAAGGATTAGATCTCCCATGACTAGTGGCCATGGATGTCGAGTGGTTTGCCTATTGGGCTTAGTTTGAATGACTTTCTATTACGGGATAAGGGTCATAAGGGAAATTGTAACAACCCATACAAACCCTAGGAATTTATGTGATAATTTTTTTGAATTTAGAACTATTAGGACTTAGTGTATGAAAATTCATATGTTATGTGATTGATGAGTATATGACATGTTAGAGTATCTTTAATATGCTTAATATGAATTATAATGGTGAAGTGATTTATAGGAAATACATAAGCATAAAAATATTTATTTCACATAAAATGGATTTTCACTCACAAAGCGATTTTTAAGTATAAAATAATTTTTATGATCATTTTAAAAATATTTTAGGGGAAATTTTAATAAAAATAATAAGAAAAATATTTTATTTTTAATTACCTATAATCAGCTCCCAAAAGCTCACTAGACTAAAATACTCATAACTTAGCTCATGAAGGGTAATCTTAGAATTGCTCAAAACCCTATATATTTTAAGTGAAATTTTAGCCAGCCCTAGTTTAGATAGCCACCATTCTATTTTATCTAATATTTCTAGTAGAAAATTCTCTCAAAAATATTTGCTCAACCGAAATTCATAAGGTGCCTTCAAACCTTGAGATTTCGCGACTATTTCATAAGTTTTTCCTTTCCTTTCAATTTGCTATTTAATTTTCACGAAACTAATCATAATAAAATTATTTTGAACTGAGTATTTACTAATTTCTATTAATTAAATTCAGCCAAGGTGAATTTTTAAGAGATAAATCAATTTTTCTATCAAAAACACAAACCTCTCTACGCAAATTCTCCAAAGGTAAACCGTAAAACTAAAAATTTGAAATTTCATGCATAATAAGGGGAGGGGCTGACAATCTATTGTGTTCTAAATTGATTTTTTTTTTCTGTTTAGATGAAAAATATGATTTAAATCCTATTTCTGAATATTATTGTAATGATTAGAAAATACCAAAAAGCAAAAGAACTCATGATTTTCACCCTATAACCTAAAATTTGAATTTTCATGCATAAAGAGTACCAAAGGCTGCCAATTTGTATATATTTGAATTCTAAACTGATTTTTGTTATGTATGGATGAAAAATATTAAATTAAATTATGCATTTACATATAATTATAATGACCAGAATATACCGAAAACAAGAAAGATTCATGATTTTCATCCTAAAATCTAAAGTTATAAAATTTCATGCATATGAACCTCTATGGCTACTGATTCATAAGTGTTATTTTTAAAATTATTTTTGCTTTGATTACATGAAAAATATTTGTTTAAATCGTGTGTTTGCATATTATTGTAATGAACAAAAAGTAAGAAAAGTAAGAAAAATTAATATTTCTTCTTGTTAGGTAATTCGACCAACCTAAGGATTTTAATCCCAATGTCTATAATTTTTATGTGATATATTTTAATGATTGTTAGCATGTATACATAAATGATAAGTGATTAAATTGTGTGTTGGTTAAAGGAATAACTCTAGACAAGTCTAAAGACAATTAGGTATACTTAGGGTATCTTAACCTTATATTATGATTAATATGTGAATGTGAATAAGAAATATGGGAAATAGGTTTTATGATAAAGTAATAATGAATTAATGATCTTGATTTGACTATGAGATTAATTGTGTGAATTGATCTTAAGAGATAAGCATTACATTTGCAAGGTTACTTGTTCAAGTTGACATAAATGGAAAGTGTAAGCATACTAAGTTGAATGTTAGATTGAATTGATATTAAGATTATGATATATTGTATTTGACTTTAGAAAATTCATAATATGGGTTATAATGTAATTTCATATGGGCCTATAAAGGCTAAGTATGCAAGACTTTGGACGTCAACATGTTACATGCAGGTGATGAGTGCACTTCTAAGTACAACCCCAACTGTATGTGAATATGATATGTACATGGGGTATTTATGGGATAGGATAGCATGATCATTAAGCAAATGCTAAGTATTGAATTGTAATGTATGATAGTGCTTAAGGATTATTAGAACTTTAAAGGCTACAAGTACTAGGAGCAAAGGAACCACAAGGTGAGTAAACATTATATTCATATACAAGTACAAGTGAATGTTTTATGGGAACCTTTGAGATTCTTGAAACCCAAGTCTTTTTCTTCTTTCAATTATAATTACATGATTTATTTGTTATGCTTGGGTTGCCAAATGACAATTGGTCCAAAGCCATTATTATTATTCAATGATATGAAAATCCTTTGTATTTGTTGCCTTACCTTACTTTCTTTTTGGAATCACACTATTGTCTTATCTTTTGTTCAATAAGTTAAATTGCTATTTCTATTATGCTATATGTTATTGTTCTTAAGTGCTATTGTTATAAGTGATTACCACCAGCTCTAAATATAGCACTTTTAACCCTTATGCAGAAATCCTCATGCTGATGTGGGAAATCATCAGAACCTATGCACATGGTCTTAACTCGATGGATAGAGGTAGTGTGTCCACCTCAGCTAGAAAGAGTGGTTCTAGCTGTGGAGCCTAATCAATTTCATGACTCTTTATAAGTAATGGGTTAGGAATTGGAATTTGATATAAGCAACCTCTCCCTATAGTGAATGAGCTAAAATAGCCGTCAACTCTTCATAAGTGATAAATGTTATAAGTGAGATTTCTGCGAACCTTGCTGAATTATAAACTTTGATTCATGAACTATGTGTTATAAGCTATTGTGCCTTTTTAAGGGATATGTGTTATCGTATAAGTTATATTGTTTACTCATTGAGATCATCAATCTCACCTCTTTTTTCTTGTGTGGTTCCAGGTGAGCATTATGAGGAGGCATGGTGATGGCTCAAGCAATCTACTTTGTTTAGAGGATTTCCTTGTCCAAGTTATTTACTTTGCTGTGTGATGAAGAGTCATCCTTAGACACTTCAGGAATATTTTGTTTTAGGAATTTATTTTCAAATTTTATATTTTGGTGTCTTATTTGGAGTCTAAATATTATATTTATGGATTTTATTTAAAGTATATTTTAACTAATCTTCTGCAACTTGAAGTTTTCTTATAAATGGTTTAATTGATTCAATGCATGTGGTTTTGGTATGATCGTGGCAATATTTGCATAAATATGAAAGGGTTCTATAGGCTTAGCTGTCTTTATATCTGCCTATATTATAAGACCATCATATCTCTAAAGCTGAGATGTGACAAAGGTGGTATAAGAGCTATAGTTTTTTTAAAGTCAAGTTTAGACTTATCTTATTATGGGGTTGATTAAGTATAATCCTAGAGCATAAGAATTTTTCCTGTCATGTAATTTGCAATCTATCACTAGTATAGTTTTGTGGAATCTTCATCAGTTATAGTACTCTTTGTTATTGTTTGCTTGTGTGCCTTACGATTCTTTTATTAGATGACCATGAAGATCACCCCTACTAGAGGGCCTAGGCTTAAGGCACCCCATGTGACTTGCAAGAAGACTTGGCCAGATATGCTCGAGAGAATCACACCTGTGATTCACCCTAAGAGGGAGAAGACTCCTAACGAGGAGGACCCTATGGAGTGTTTAGGTTATACCTAGATTCAAAGTATGATGCAGAGGTTTGAAAGAGATTGCTCAAACTTGATGAAGGAAAATCAATGTCTGAGGTCCTTAGTGCATGCTATGAGAAAGGATGTGGAACAAATTATAGCCAGAGATGTTGAAAAAATGGGAGACTGTGCACCTGATGTTCTCCCTAATGAGGAACACAACTGAGACTTAGTAGTTAGTAACTATTAGCCTAGTGGCATAGGACTTATATAATATGAATGACATTATTTGACTACTTAGCTACTTGGGTTGGATTGATTTTCTTTTATTGCCTATGACATGATTGACTTTTATATGATAGGGAAGTTCATGATGCTATAAGTTATAGGTTACCTAATTATGATACATGATACATGCCATAATATGTGATATAAGCTATGTGATATATGCTGTGTGATAAGTGACATATAGTATGTGCCTTGTGATGTGATATGATGAGTACTTATGGTAAATGCAAGGTAAGTAGGATAATTTGATAGTGGGGTTAAGTAGATTAGAAAGAGAAGTTGACTAAGTTTTGATCCAACTAAGATTAATGATTGATATGTATAATGTTATGTTGTATGAGATGCCTTATAAGTGATAATAGTTTGATATGTGAATTATATGGAATTACTAAAGGATAATTGTGATTGGGGCCATAAGAAGAGAAATGATGTTTAGTAATGATTAGTATGAGAATGAAATAAATCAGTTACATTATATATATACATAAGTGTATGATATGAATTAAGTGAATTATATTAAGAAATTTGAGGCTTAAATGTGACCATATAGACTAGAACATTAAGAAAGGTAGGGATTTCTCTGCCACTTATGTAAATATCAAGTATAATTGAAGGAAGAATATTAATCTAGTGTGATTTAAAAGAGGAAGGTATCATTCCCATCCAAAATTCTAGTGCAAGATGTTTGATTGATTCTGGTGCTACACATTCTTTTGTACCACTATGTTTTGCTGAGAGTCTTGGTAGAAATAAGGAATTAATGATTCAACCTTTAATAGTGTCAACTCCTTTAAGAGAAGTGATTGAAGTGAAATGTATTTAGTGATTATAAGGTAGACATTAATGGATGAAAACTTCTCATAGAATTGTTGGAACTAGATATACTAGAATTTGATGTGATTTTAGGAATGGACTGGTTTTATAAGCATGGAGCTTGCATCGACTATAGAGAAAAGTTAGTGAAGTTTTGAACTAAGGATGGGGAGGAGTTTAAGTACTAAGGGGATAGGAATGAGAAACCTCTTAATTTGATATCAGCCTTGGGAGCGAGGAGGATGTTAAGAAAGGGTGCTAAGTGTATCTAGCACATGTCGTTGATGCTAAAAAAGAGGCTATTGTCCGAGGCAAGAGCATGCTAGTAGTGGATGAATTCATAGATGTTTTTCCTGAGGATCTACCTAGGATACCACTAGATAATGAAATCGAGTTCAACATCAAGCTGCTACAAGGCACATAGCCCATATCACTACTACCATACCGTATGGCACCAGCGAAATTGAAAGAATAAAAAACTCAATTGCATGATCTACATAACAAGCGTTTCATCTGACTGACCAGTTCACTATGGGGCATACTAGTGTTGTTCGTGAAAAGGAAGGATGGCTCATTCCAGATGTGCATCAATTATCACCAACGCAACAAAGTTACTATAAAGAATAAGTATCCTTTGCCAAGGATATATGATCTTTTTGATCAACTACAAGGAGCTGGTTACTTCTCCAAAATAGACTTGAGGTTCGGCTATCATCAATTAAAGATCTATGGAGAAGACATATGCAAGACTACCTTCCATATAAGATTCAGTCATTATGAGTTCACCATCCTACCATTTGGTTTAAAGAATGCTCCTGCTGCTTGTGGATAAGACATGTGCAAGACTATCTTTCATACAAGATATGGTCATTATGAGTTCACCGTCCTACCGTTCAGTCTGAAGAATGCTCTTGCTGCTTTCATAGACTTGATGAATTGAATATTCAAGCCATTCCTTGACAAGTTCATGATCATGTTCATTGATGAATCCTGATTTACTCTAAGAGTAAATAAGAGCATGAGAATCATCTGGGGATTGTGTTGCAGAAACTATGTGACCACCAGCTTTAAACGAAG
Organism: Reutealis trisperma; assembly: GCA_947687605.1. NCBI lineage: Eukaryota > Viridiplantae > Streptophyta > Magnoliopsida > Malpighiales > Euphorbiaceae > Reutealis > Reutealis trisperma. Next base: position 336,028 of record CANTUT010001132.1, read on the forward strand.
CTATCTAAGTGTGAACTTTGGATGGAGTCTATCAACTTTCTTGGGCATATGGTAAGTAAGAAAGGAATTCAAGTTGATCCCAAGAAAGTTGAACAAGTTGCCAATTGGCCATGTCCCACAATAGTTTACGAAGTTCAAAGTTTCTTGGGCATGGCAGGGTATTATCGTAGATTCATACAAGACTTCTCTAAGATAGCAGCACCATTGGTGAAGTTGACAAGAAAACAAGTTTAATTACGAGGAGTCCTATGAGGAGAGTTTTCAAAAGCTCAAGAAGTACTTGATATCAGCTCTAGTTTTGGCCTTACTCGAAGGTGAAGAAGGATTCATAGTCTACCGCGATGCCTTTAGAGTAAGACTTGGATGCATCCTGATGCAAAATGGTAAAGTCATCGCCTATGCATCATGACAACTCAAGAAGCATAAAGTGAATTATCTTACTCATGACTTGGAATTGGCCGCAGTAGTGTTCACTCTAAAGATCTAGAAACACTACATGTATAGGATAAAATGCAAAATCTATATGGATCATAAGAGTCTTCAATACATCTTAAGCCAAAGAGACCTTAACCTCAAGCAGAGGAGATAGGTCAAATTGTTAAAGGACTATGATTGCCAGATTCTCTACCATCTTGGAAAGGCAAACGTTGTGCCTGATGCCTTAAGTCAAAAATCGATGGGAAGCCTAACCTATGTGACCATATGAAAAAGGCCGATCATAAAAGAGTTAAAGGGATTGTTTAGTCAGGGCTTGCGGCTAGAGATTGGAGAATTGTGAGCTTTAGTGGCTTATTTTCAAATGAAATCAAAGCTAATAAAGAAGATTAAGGCTTTACAAGATAAGGATCTGCACTTGGTTAAGTTAAAGGATGAGACTGAAAAAGGAAAGAACCCTGAGTTTAGAGTGGTATATGGGATTTTAAAGTGTGGGAAAAGAGTATGCATGCCTAATATGGAGGGACTAAGGGAAAGAATATTGAAGGAGGCACATCAAACACCTTACTGTGCTCATCCTATAACTACCAAGATGTATCATGATGTGAGTGCAAGTTATTGGTGGCCTAGATTAAAAAAAGATATGGCTAAGTTTGTGGCATCCTGCTTAACTTGCTAACAAGTCAAGTATGAACACCAATGACCCTTTGGACTACTTCAAGAGATTCAATTACCTTAATGGAAGTGGGAGCATATCATTATGGACTTCACAGTTGGATTACCTAGAACCTCTAAAGGATATGACTCTGTATGGGTTATAGTGGATCAACTGGTAAAGTTTACCCATTTTCTCTAAGTTAGGACCACGTACTCTACAGCCCAGTATGCGCGATTATACATTGACAAGATTGTGAAACTACACGGAGTACCGATTTCTATCATTTTGGATCGAGGCACCCAGATCACCTCAAGGTTTTGGCAGAAGTTGTAAGAAGCATTGGGAATGCAATTGGACTTCAGTATCGTGTTTGACCCTTAAACAAATGGACAGTTTGAAAGGACAAGTCAGACACTTGAGGACATGTTAAGGATCTGTGTCTTAGATTTTGATGGTAGCTGGGATAAGTACCTATCTTTGATTGAGTTTGCCTATGACAATAGCTACCATTCATCAGTCGACATGGCACCATACAAAGCATTATGTAGGAGGAGATGTCATTCTCCAGTTTGTTAGGTTAAGCCTATCTTGAAAGTCTTCTTAATGAAAGGTGTTATGAGATTTGGCAAGAGAGGAAAGCTATCACCTCACTTCATTGGCCCTCTCAAGATATTGGATAAAGTTGGTGAAGTGTCTTATAGAATTGCTTTACCCCCAACTATAGTGTATGTGCACCCATTGTTTCACATTTCAATGTTAAGGAAATATGTGTCGGATCCATCCCATGTCCTATCACCACCAGATATCGCAATAGATGAGCAACTGGCCTATGAGGAATTACCAATAGCCATAGTGGATCGGCAACTAAGAAGGTTAAGGAATAAGGAGATATCCATGATCAAGGTTCATTGGCGAAATTATGAAATAGATGAGTGTACTTGGGAAGCCGAGGAGGAGATGCGACAGAAGCATCCTCAGCTTTTTAAGAGCATATAAGTATCTAAATTTGAGGATGAATTTCTTTTAAGGAAGGGAGAATGTAACAACCCATACCCACTCTAGGAATTTCCAAGACAATTTGTTTGAATTTAGAACTATTAGGACTTAGTGTGTGCTTTTATGGAAATTCATGTGTTATGTGATTGATGAGTATGTGGCATGTTAGAATAGCTCTAATATACCTAATATGAATTATTATGGTAAAGTAAGTGATTTATAGGAAATACATAAGCATAAAAATGTTTATTTCACATAAAATGGATTTTTATGCACAAAAAAATTTTTAAGCGTAAAATAATTTTTATGAGCGTTTTTAAAATATTTTTAAATAAATATTTTAGGGTAAATTTTAATAAAAATAATAAGAAAAATATTTTATTTTTAATTACCTATAATCAGCCCACAAATTAAATAAAAGGCCTACTTCTCTAAAAGCCCACTAGACCAAAACACTCATAACCTAGCTCATTAAGGGTAATCTTGGAAATTGCCCAAAACCCTACATATTTAGAGAGAAATTTTGGTCAGCCCTATTTTAGACAACCACCATTCTATTTTCTCTCATATTTCCAATAGCAAATTCTCTTAAAAATAATTTCTCAATCTCAATTCACAAGGTGCCTTCAAACCTTGCGATTTCGCGACCATTTCATAAGTTTTTGCTTTCCTTTGAATTTGCTCTTTGACTTTTATGAAACTACTCATGAGAAAATTATTTTAAACTGAGTACTTACTAATTTCTATTGATTAAATTTAGCTAGGTGAATTTTTTAGAGAGAAATCAGTTTTTCTACCAAAAACACAAACCTTTCTACACAAATCCTCCAAAGGTAAACCCTAAAACTTAGAATTTGAAGTTTCATGCATAACAAGGGGAGGGGCCACTGATTTGTGCTTTAGTGTGTTGTAAATTGATTTTTGTTGTGCTTAGATGAAAAATATTGATTTAAATCATATTTCTAAATATTATTGTAATGATTAGAAAATACTGAAAAGCAAAAGAACTCATGATTTTCACCCTACAACCTAAAATTGGAATTTTCATGCATAAGGAGAACGAATGGCTGCCAATTTTTATATATTTGAATTCTAAACTGATTTTTGTTATATTTGGATGAAAAATATTGGTTTAAATCATGCATTTACATATTATTGTAATGACCAAAAATTACAGGAAACAAGAAAGATTTATGGTTTTCCTTCTAAAACCTAAAGTTGGAAATTTTCATACATATGAACATCTATGCTGCCAATGCATAGGTATTAGTGTTCTAAAATGATTTTTGTTTTGATTATATGAAAAATATTGGTTTAAATCAACTGTTTACATATTAGAGTAATCAACAGAAAGTGCAAAAAGTAAGAGAAATTCATATTTCTTCTTCTTAGGTAATTTGGGCAACTTAGGGATTTTAATCCTAATATCTGTAATTTTTATGTGATAAATTTTAATGATTGTTGACATGTATATATAAATGATAAGTGATTAAATTGTGAGTTGGTTGAAGGAATAATTCTAGACAACTTTAGGGATAATTAGGTATACTTAGGGTATCTTAACCCTATATTGTGATTAATATGTGAATGTGAATAGGTAATATGGGAAATAGGTTTTAAGATGAAGTAAAAATGAATTAATGATCTTGATTTGAATATGAGATTGATTGTGTGAATTGATCTTAAGAGATAAGCATGACATTTGGAAGATTACTTGTTGAAGTTGACATAAATGGAAAGTGCAAGCATACTAAGTTGAATGTTAGATTGAATTGATATTAAGATTATGATATATTGTCTCTAACTTTAGAAAAGTCATAATATGGGTTATAATGTGATTTCATGTGGGCCTATAAAGGCTAAGTATGTAAGACTTTGAAAGTTAACATGTTATGTGCCAGTGATGAGTGCACTTCTAAGTGCAACTCTAAGTGTATGTGAATATAATGTGTACATAGGGTAGTTATGGGATAAGATAGCATGATGATTAAGCAAATGCTAAGTATTGAATTGTAATTTGTGATAGAGCTTGAGGATTATTAGAACTTTAAGGGCTACAAGTACTAGGAACAAAGGAACTATAAGGTGAGTAAATATTATATTCATATACAAGTACAAGTGAATGTGTTATGGGAACCTTTGAGATTCTTGAAACCCAAGTCTTTTTCTTCTTTTAATTATAATTACATGATTTCTTTATTATGCTTACATTGCTAAAGGACAATTGCTCTAAAGCCATTATTGTTATTCAATGATATGAAACATCCTTTGTATTTATTGCCTTACCTTACTTTCTTTCTAGAATCACATTATTGTCTTATCTTTTGCTCAATAAGTTAAACTGCTATTGCTATTATGCCACATGTTATTGTTCTTAAGTGCTATTGTTAAAAGTGATTACCAATAGCTCTAGCTATGGTACTTTTAACCATTATGCAAAAATCCTCGTGCCGATGTGGGTAATCATCATAACCTGTGCACATGGTCTTAACTCGATGGATAGGGGTAGTGTATCCACCTCAGCTAGAAGGGATGGTTCGAACCGTGGAGCCTGATCAGTTTCATGACTCTTTATAATTAATGGGTTGGGAGTTGGAATTTCGTGTAAGCCACCTCTCCATAGAGTGAATAAGCTAAAATAGCCATCAACTATTTGTAAGTGATAAGTGTTATAAATGTGATTTCTGCGAACCTTGCTGAATTATAAACTTTGATTCATGAACTCTATGTTATAAGCTATTAGGCCCTTTTTAAGGGATATATGTTATCATATAAGTTATATTGTTTACTCATTAAGATCATCTATCTCACTCATTTTTCCTTGTGTGGCTCTAGGTGAGCATTATGAGGAGACAAGGTGATGGCTCAAGCAATTTACTTCACTTAGGGGATTTCCTTGTCTAAGTTATTTACATTGCTATGTGATGATAAGTCATCCTTAGACACTCTAGGAATATTTTGTTTTGGGAATTTATTTTGAAATGTTATATTTTGGTGACTTATTTGGAGCCTAAATATTATTTTTATGGATTGAATTTAAAGTATATTTTAACTAATCTTCTGCAACTTGAAGTTTTCTTATAAATGGTTTAATTGAGTTAATGCATGAGGTTTTGGTATGATCCTAGGTAGTATTTGTATATGTATAAGAGGGTTTTATAGGCATGGGTGACCTTATGTCTCCCCATGTTCTAGGACTATCATATCTCTAAGGTTGGGATATGACACAAATGAGGCAAACTCAAGATGTGCCCTTAGTTTTCCTTTCCTAGAGTCTACATGGACCATAGCTCCTATTACCAGAGCTACCAGGTGATGGCTAGTTGAGGAGTTATCATGCTATTTATTTTGGGATTTCACTTGGGACTAGATAGAAGTATGATAGGTGGTTGATAAAGGTGGTTTAGCAAGTTAAGAAAGAGTACCAAGTTGCTCTGCTGAGGGTGATATAGTTGAGGAAGGATGGGTTACAAGAGAAGCCATTAGTGGAGTGATGATTGCAATATAGACAGAGGGGTGACTTAATCTTTGAATGAGACTCAGGGATATACTAGAAGTGTGACACCATAAATTGCAATAATGACTGAAATTGCTGTGGCGATAACAAAGGAGACTGTGACTGTACTGGCGACAAGAGGACACTACATTAGAGGTTCAGAGAAGGACTACTTTATAGGAAGATTGCATTTTTTGAATTCCAAAGAAGGATTTTTGGAAGCAGTTTCAAAACTAATGGTACTCAAAAGAGGGTTTCTAATACTATTGTGGTGAGTAGTTCTTATTTTATTGGTACTTCTATTGCTATAGCAAAGGGAGCTACAGATATCTAGAGGAAGGGTGTGCCCATTTGAGGAGATTATGGTAGACTCTAATTCTGATGAGGACACAAGAGATTTACATCTCAAGAGGCAGAGGAGGACTGGCTAGACCATGACTTTAGATATAAACCTTTTTTTTTTCTTGCTTTTTGTTTAAAATAATTACTACATGAAATAGGATAAGCTATAGACGACATTGAAAGGGCATCTTTTTTGTTATAATGATGGGTTTGTATTTTGCAAGATTTGATCACCATTAAATGAGACATCTTTTATGCTTTAATTTCTACCTAAGCCACCCTTTTGAGTTTTTCGTTTAGCGAGAATTCTTTCCTGCTTCTTTTTTTTTTTTCTTCTCTTCTCTTTTTTTTCTTCTTCTTCTTTTTTTTTTTTTTTGTTTAGGCAAAAGAATTAAGTGAATGATGTACTAGGCATAAAGAAAATGAGAATGTGATACAAACCAAATATTTTGTATTATGATTTAGACCGCACCTAAGTCGGGTTGCCTATGTATCCCTTATATCACTTTTCTATCATTAATTTTTCTCATTTTTTAGGGAGAATCAGGTCCACGTAGTTCTAATTACATATGCATGAAAAATAGAAATGAAATGCAGATATCATCTTTGGATGATGTATTATTTCAGCTAATCTGGGTTGCCAGGATGGGAGAATTCATTTCAGTCCACATTTATGAAGATGGTGCCTCCATCGGATAGGATCTTTTTGTACTGTCTAGCCCAGTTTAGTTTGAACTTCCACTTGGATCATGAATAAGGGCTTTGGGTTTCTTCCAAAACTGGATTTCTTTCTTGTGAAGCCTTGTCTTTCACCTTCTAATTGAAGTGTTTAGCTAGTCTCCATTGATGATAGCCCTGAATTTCATACAGAGCATTCATTCTCTTCTTTATTAATGGTATTCAACTAATCATGATATCTTTTGATCTATTTTGTCTTTATTCTCTGTAGCTTCACCCTGATAGGTTTCTCATGTATGTAGGTCAGGATCTCGTGAATAGTAATGCTTAGATCATCCCTATCTTATCTTGTATAGAACAACTCATGAGCTACTACTATGCAAATGCAATGTATGTGATTTTTTATTCTTTTCCTTTGTGCTATAATTAATTAATCCTTTTGCCTTTTCACATTTTTGTATTTTTTTTATTGCCCCCCCTTTTTTTTTTAAGATGTCCCATTTTGAATCAGAAAAATTAAAGCAAATTAGAAATTTAAACTTTTTATTACTGATAAAAGTCCCACCGTATGTACATTGAATGATAAACTTAGAAGCAAAAACACAAACTTAGAAGGGCAAGACCTGACATACTCAAATTCAAAGAAAAATTTAATAGAAAATGTACTCAAAAGACTTAAAATGGGACTCAAACACGAACTCAGACTCAAACGTGGACTCAGAAGTCTCAAATGTAGACTCAAAAGACATGGACAGGGGCACAGCAATTCTGGTACTCTTATTAAAATACTAATTGTTGGGTTAAGCTTGAGATGGTCAGGTGAGCTCAATGGTTCAAAAAAGGGTTGATGACAATGCTAGACTTTGGGTCTAGGAGCAATGATGTCTCCGCTATCAATGAGGTTTGAATTTTGTGCTTCAAAGCCTTGCACGCATTAGTTTTGTGCCCTGGCCCTTAATGAAAGTTGCAATGCTCATTAGCATTATAACCCTTGGGCAAGGGGTTTGTAGAGGGTCATGGTTCTAGAGGCTTGACCATATTGGCCTCTAAGGCTTTCTTGTAAATGATGTTAAGGGGTATGCCTAGCTTAGAGAAAGTCCTCTTCATTTCTAACTTCATTAGCTAGTGACAGCACACAACATTTACCTCTCCTTCTCTCTAGGTGGTGGATTGGTGGTGTAACTATTATTCTTATGATACTTAAAGGATTCACCCTTGATTTGTCATAATTGAATCAAATCCTCAATTTTCGTGGCACTGATAATGAGAACTTTAAAGCTAAGGAGGTAATACATTTGCAAATGAGCCTAATATTAAGGAAGGAGGTTTTTGATGATGATGTCAATTTGCTTTACTTTAGATGGACGGTTCACCATTTGAGCTGATTTTGTCCTCAACCTTATAAGGAACGAGGTAAAGGATTCTCTTTGCCCTTATTTGGCGATTTACAGATCTTGACGGGTGACATCCACTTTAATATTATAGTGGTATTGCTTGACAAATGCATTACATATGTCATCCTAAGTCTTCTTGTGATTTTGGTCGAGATCTAGTAACCACTTAACAATAGTTCTAGTTAAAGATCATTGGAATAACTAAGTAAGGAGCTCGTCATCCGCATCAAAAGGTCTCATTACACCTATGTATATTTTGAGGTAGGTCTTAGGGCAAGTTGTCCCATTAAATTTGTCCATCACAGGCATCTTGAATTTGGGTGGAACTCTAGCATTTGGGAAGAGAGCAAGAGAATCAACATCCATCATATCTTCATGCCTTTTGACATTCTTAAGGGTATTCTCCGTCACCTCAATTTTCTCCATCAATTTCTTAGCTTCAGGAAAACTAAAGAAATCTCCACTTTGAAATGGATTCATAGTGGAAGAGGGAGTGGTTATGTTTAAGTCCATGATAGTAGAGGTTGGAGTTTTAGGTGCTTTCCCATTATTGATAAGATCAATAATGGGAGGAGTAAAAGTAGAGGTATGGCTAGTCCCGGCTTGGGCAGATGCAGACTTAACATGAGTGGAAGGGAGAGTAACAATTGCATTGGTCATTTCCTTGACCTCATTGATGATTGACTGGCATTGGGAGTTAAGGGCATAAGTAAAGGTGACAGATTGGGCATTAAGAGCATTTGTGAAAGTGTCGGCTTGGGTCTTAAAGGTGATGGTGAGAGCAGCTTGAAAAGTTTTCTCTTTTTTCTTAAGGAGATTGGTGAAAAAAGTGCTCACTGCATCTTGATTAAAGGAGCTGGAGGTGTTCGCCATTAGTACCTTGAAACAAAAAATAGACAACAAAAAAGTGGGTAAGCATAGAAAATTGTGAAGGAAAAAAGTAGTATGAATGTGAAGGTGTGCTGGAAAAAGGATTCCCTCCATATGGTTGATCACTGGGTTTATATGTTGACAAGGTAAGTGTGTGGGGTATTTGGGCTAATGAACCATTGATTTAAGGCTTTACCTTGTCGATCTTGTCATGTTATGTATGCATAGTAATGTTATGAAGCATGTTAAAAAAAGGTTTCCTAGGCATATGCATAAATACCTCTATTATTATAGTACATGGAACATAGGGTCAATGCTAGGGCGATTACATGCATAAGGGTGAAGGGTGGTTTGATTAAGGGTCTCCATCCCACTAGAGCATAGATATACCTTGCCACATATGAGGCAAGGAGTTTTGGGTGGGCCTAATGGTACTGATTGCTCATTACACCACTGAAATGATCGGGAATTTATCATGGGGTGGAATGCTTTCGCTATCTCCCAACATACTCAAAAAGAGTTGTTAAGCCAATGCTACTCACCATCCAAGAGTTTTCCTAAAGCTAAGGTTAGGCAAGGAGCCTTTTATTATGCAAAGTGATGCATGAAAGTCAAATTGTACTTAATAAGCCAAATGGAGATTATGTTAGAAAAATTTTTCCTTAACCAAATAGTAATCCTCTTATTTTCCTTTTTATTTTAAAAAAGGTGGCAACCAATCTTCAGTGGAGTCACCAGCTATAAGGCCTCGCCCAGCACTAGCCTGGTCTATTAAAGGGAACCGGGTTGCTCATTTGGGTTTAGACTCACCATGGAACCCTAGGGTTCGGATTTGGTTGTTTTTGAAAATGATTTTTAGGGGTTACCACCCTAATTTATTTGTAAATGGAAAAATTAAGGAAAAACCCAGTTGACACCAATTCATTAATTTTCAATTAATTTACCTAAGGATAAAATCACTAGCCTCGAACCAAGTTGAGTTCAGGGACTATGTTTTTGGTTTTAAGTAATTTAAATTTGGCTCTTAAGTTTAATTTGACTTAAAAATTAATTTCATGAATGACAAATGTTAAATGACAATTAATGCATGAGCATGGTATGAGTGTAATGAGAAAATCAAAGTGAAACATCCACAAATTACATTAATTAAAAAGGGAAAAGGGGATTGATTGGGATTTGGATTTGAGGTTTGGATTTAGATTCCAAATGTGCCCACATACCCCATTGAATGAGGATCAAAGCCACATAGTTCATTCTATGATTAAATGGAGGGGTTTAGGAGTTGATTGATTTGATTTGGGTTTGAGAGGAAAAGGCTGATATCTTGGCTTTTGGTGGGTAGAGGGTTTTACCAAACCGAAGTTTCATTTTATCGGGACTGAATGATTAGATTGATTGAGGGATTAATTAATTAATTAAACTGATTAATTAACTAATTAATATGATGAAAAGGATGGATGGATTAAAAAAAAGGATTAATTTGATTTTGAAAAGAGATTAATTAATTAATTAATTGAGTGATTAATTTTAAAAAATAGAGTTTTAGTTAATTAAAAAGATTAATTAACTTGGTTAGGATGAGATAATTAATTAATTAGTGAGTGGTTGGAGGGAGAAGAAGAGAGGAATTAGAGGATAGCTATCAACTCTAACTCAAGGTGTGTTTGAAATGAGAAAATGGAAGGGCTATTTATAGGAAAATGAGGTGAGGGCAATTTGGGAAGTAAAAATGTGAAAAGGCAAAAAGGATAGGGCTAAAAAATACTAAAAAAAAAATTAGAAAATGGGCATTTTAGTCATTTTGACAATACATGACTAATAAGGCAGTGCGGACGATCGCGTCACTGAGCTGCGTCAGGCCTTACAAGGCTCGGCTCACTTTCCCAAGTGCTTTTTGGTCCATTTCTTAGGCTTTTGGGTTAGTTTCAAAAGTTATAAAGCTCAGAAAAATTCCCAGTCAGTGTCTTTAAGCTCAAAATTAATTTTGGAACGTTTTAGCAATTAGTCTGAGAGAAAATCCAGTCGGTTTCCAAAAAAGGTTGTCTAGTACAAAAGGTCTGGTCAGGGTAGGAAAAGCGTTAAATTGTGCCAGGAATACTTCGGTCGGTTTTAAAGAATGCAAAATTAATTTTGGAGGTTCTGAAATAAGGGTTCACACTAGTCTTAAAGGTTAATGATGAGAAATGGCTAATACATCTCCCCTTTCTTATTTGTTGAAGAGGTAACATTGGACTAGTAAGGGATATTCTTCTTGTATCTGGATATGGAGGGTTCTTCATTGATATGGCCACTTTTGATTAGGTCCTCTATTTTTTTATATAATGGAAATAAGGGCCTTAAAATCTGGAAGGTATGGGTCAAGAGGTCGTTTTAGTAAACCAGCAGAAAGTTCTTGACAACGATGTTGATTTGTTCTTGCTCGATAGGTCAGTTTACCATTTGAGTAGCCTTAGTCCTCCACCTTATGAGGAACATGGAGAAGGACTTTTTGGGAAGCTGCTTAGTAATATCTAAATCCCTTTGGGTAACATCCACTTCAATGTTGTAGTGGTATTATTTGACAAAGGCATTGCAAATGTCATCCTAAGTCCTTTTCTTATTAGGATTAAGGTTAAACAACCATTTCACTACAATTCCAGTTAAAGATTACTGGATCAATTAAGCAAAGAGCTCATCATTCACTCTAAATGACCTAATTGCCCCCACGTACATCTTCAAGTGAGTTTTAGGGCAGGTTGTTCCATTAAATTTATTAAGGTTTGGCATCTTGAACTTTGGTGGAAAATATGGCATTGGGGAAGAGGGTTAGATCATTAACATCAACTTAGTCATCATACCTCTTCAAGTTCTTAATAGTTCTTTCCATGGTTTCAAATTTCTCTATAAAGGCCTTAAAATCATAATGGGAAAAAAGTTCATTCCCTTAAAAGGATTCTCGGGAAAGGAAGTAATGGAGTGGGTAATGGTGTTTGTGGTTTGTATAAGTTCCAGGGTAACTTTGGAAATTTACATGGATTGGATAGTGGTCTTAGGTATTTGCATGAATGGGATATATGAAGTATCAACTATAGTCTTTCCTTTATCAATCAAGTCAATGTGTATTCTAAAGGATGAAGCAATGTTTGTGTGGGTTTGGGTCAAGCCTGGGGTTGCTTAATTTAGGTTGACAAGTGGGTTAACAGTTGGATTGAAAGAGACTTGGCTAATCATATTTTTGACGTCTTCTAGGATAGACTATCTTTGTTCTTGAAACATGGCCCTCTGAGCTTCTAGGGCAGCTAGGAAATTCCTTTCAACAGTCTCAAGTTGTCTTTCTTACCTTAGGAGAAGACCCATAATGAATGACTCCAATTGGGGTATTTCCTCCTCCTAATACGTTAGAGCTTAGTTAGTGACTTTTGGTGAAGTACTAGTTTCCTTGGCCATTTTAGGTATGTTGTGAAAGCAAAACAAAAATAAGATAAGTGTTTGACTTAAAAAATTTAGAAAAGGGATCATGATGTAAGGTGATCATAGACTTTTCGATAGTGATATGTGAATTATGGATTTGGACTAGCAATTTCTTTATGAGAAAAATGGGTCTCTACTTTGTTTGAGATTCTTAGTCTTATGATTGCATGAATGAAAATTCATTTCATGAATATGCAAATAGGCTTTATTTAGGGTGACCTAAGGTCTAGATCTATGTACATTACATGAAAAGGTAAGGGTGGCTTAGATAAGGTACCCATCACACTAGAGCAGCGATATACCTAACCATATGAGAGTCAAAGAGCCTCGCGTGGATTAGATGGTATGTGTATGCATGTTACACCTTTAAAAGGATCAAAGAATTTATTGTGGGGCGGATGATTTCACTATTGACGAATAGACCCAAGGAGGATTACTCACTAAATGTTACTTTTTATCCATTGTTTTCCTAAGAAATCTAGTTTGAAAGGCAAAGAGCCTATACAAATGATGCATGAAAGTCATTTCTACATTAAAAGAGCCAAACTTTGATTTAAACCAATTAGTAGTCATCTTATTTCTTTTGTTAAAAAGAAGGTGGTCCATAGTGGAGTCACCAGTGAGGCATCGCCCGAGCACCGGTCCAATCCGTTAAGTGGGATCAAAATACTCATTTGGGTTTGAACTCAGGAGAAAACCCTCAGGTTTAGATAAATTGATTTTGAAAAGAGTCACTACCTTAATTTTATTTTATTTGGGAAAAAGATCAAGGAGAAAACCCAAATTGATTTAAATTAATAACCCAAAAAGAAAAATCACTAGTCACGAAACTAAAGAGGATTTGGAGAAATAAATTTTTGGTTTCTTTTGATAAAATTAGTTTGGCAATTTTAATATAAAATAACTTAAAATAAATTTCATAAATAGAAATAAAGATAATGTGTGAGCAAATATATCCGTGCAATGCATGATAGTTATACAATGATAAACAAGATAAAATATATTTATGAATTATTACAAAAAATGGATTAAATAAATAAAAAGAGGATCTTTACACTTATGGACATTAGGAAAAGCAAACATTCCTTAGCTAATTACAAGAATTAATAAATTAAAAGAAAACAACATAATCATACATAAAAGAAAACAAAATAAAAAAATCTCATAAAAATTAAAGAGAGGCAAAATTATTTTATAAAATAGTTTAGAGTTGATGCAAAAAGATTGGCATGCCTGCGTATCCCTTTGAATGGAAATTAAATCCCATGCAATTCTTCCTTGTTTCGAAGGGGGGTTTTGGTAAAGGTTAATTTGATTTCTTAATTTAATTCAAATTTAAAATTAACATGATTAGATCTTTTCAGTTTTAGACCTACAGTAAGATATAAAAGAAAATTCTAGCTCTAATTTAAGAAGTCTCAAAAGAAGGAATTATACCTTGGTTTTGCACCTTTTTTATATACATGGGGAAATTTTTACTCCGGATCTAAGCTCTTCCTTGGTTGATGATCTTACAAGCTGAACCTTTAAACAGACAGAGTTAAACAAAACAAGAGAAACCAATTGACAACAATAAAAATCAAACTTCAAAATTAGTTGTGAAAACTAAATAAAATTGACTTTTGATCTTAAAAATTGATAGATTTTAGCTTAAAATTGACAGAAAATTTTAAATTTTATCTCTTAAAGCTTGTTGTTTATTGAAATGATTGGAAGTGGGCCCTATTTATAGAAAAAATTTGATTGAAAGTTGAGAAAAAGTGCGCCTTCAGTGCCAGCTGGGAGACAGCATTTGTCTAGCCAGCACACTTTCTATGCTGCCAAGAAGGGCAACACTATAAACATAATCATGCCACCCGACCCCCACGCACACCTGGATCATCTTTTATCCTATTTTTGCCTATTTTAACCCATTTCTAATCCGATTCGAGCTTGGTTTGATTATGTGGGTTCACAATTAAGTGTTGGTCATTCAGTGGTACAAATTTGAAGGTTCATAAGAACTCAATTTTTGAGGAAATTACTAATGAAGCATGGCTTTTCATTTAGAGGCTTACAAAGGCAGTGGCATAGTTTCGCTCTTGGGTGCTTTAACAGATACCTTTTGATGCCACTCAACAATGACAAAGTTGTTGGTGTTAGTTCCCTGGGGAGCATTCATAGAAATAAAGAGTATAAGTTCATAAAGGGAATGATATATCAAATGCAAAAGAAGGAAAGCACTTCAAGGTAAGCATAGTTCAAACAAGGGCTTAAAGTAATAGAGTAAGGAGAAAAATAATTGGTCAAAATAAGGACATGGTTAGGGGAAAAGAAAAGTTAACATGAGTCTAGTAATTAAGATGCCCAAAATTATCAAAAGATGAAGAAAGAAAGGGAGATAAGGAATATAATCTAAATATTAGAAATTTTCATGGATCATAAATGGGCTATATATTTGAGTAATAGAAATAAAAAATCCAAATAACCATAATGTACTCAGGGATGGCATAGAGTCATCCTAATTTCTGAGATATGACGATCCTAGAACATGGGGAGACATAAGGACACCCATGCCCATAGAACCCACTCATACATATACAAATACTACATTTTTAACTTATTGAATAAAAGATAAAATAATAGCATGGTTTCATAAAGAAAGTAAGGTAAGGCAACAATTACAAAGGTTCTTTCATATCATTGAATAAACAATAATGGCTTTGGACCGACTATCCTTTAGCAACCCAAGCATAACAAAGAAACCATATAATTATAATTGAAAGTAGAAAAGGACTTGGGTTTCAAGAATCTCAAAGATTCCCATAACATAATCACTTATTTTTGTAACATGAATATAATGTTTACTCACCTTGTGGTTCCTTTGCTCCTAGTACTTGTAGCCCTTTCTGAACTTCTAATACTCCTTAAGCTCTAACATAACATTATAATTCAATACTTAGCATCTACTTAATCATCATGCTATTCTATTCCATAACTACCCTATGCACATATAACATTCATATATACTTGAAGTTGCACATAGAAGTGCACTCATCACTTGCACATAACATATTGACTTTCAAAGTCTTGCATACTTAGCCTTTATAGGTCCACATGAAATCACATTATAACTCATACTATGATTTTTATAAAGTCAAACACAATAAATTATGATCTTAATATCAATTTCATTTAACATTCAACTTAGTACATTTAACACTTTACATATGTGTCAACTTAACAAATAACCTTGAAGGGTCATCCTTATCTCTTTTGAACAAATCATACCATCCATCTTATAGTCAATTTAAGATCATCAATTCACTATTAACTCATTATAAAACCTATTTCACATTTCACTTAATCATATACACATGTTAATCACAACATAGTAATAGAGTTAGGAAACCCTACGTATACTTAATTGTCTCTAGACTTGTCTAGAGATTTTCCTTCAACCAACATACAATTTAACAATTTATCATTCATATATACAGGTTAATAATCATTAAAATGTACCACATAAAAATTATAGGCATTGGGATTAAAATCCCTATTTGGTAGAATACACCCATAAAAAAAAAAACATGAATTTTCTTACTTTTCATTCATTACAGTAATATGCAAAAATATGGTTTAAACTAAGATTTTTCATGTAAACATAACAAAAATCATTTTAGAATGTTCAAACATAGGAATTGGCACCCATAGATATATATATGCATGAAATTTTCCAACTTTAAGTTTTAGGGTGAAAACTATGAATTTTCTTGCTTTTTGTACTTTTCTAATTATTATTGTAATATACAAAAATATGATTTAAATCAATATTTTTCATTTAAACATAACAAAAGTCAATTTAGAACACAATTTTACACAAATTGGCAGCCCCTCATTTATTTATACATGAAAATTTCAATTTTGAGTTTTAAGGTTTACCTTTATAGGATTCGCGTTGAAAGAGTTATGTTTTCGGTGGAAAAATCGATTTCTCTTTCAAAATTTCACTTAGGCTGAGTTTAATCAAAATAAAAAAAAAATAAATACACAGCCCAAATAATTTTCTCATGATTAGTTTCATAAAATCAAATAGTAAATTGAAAGAAGAGAAAAACTTACAAAAATGGTCGCCAAATCTCAAAGTTTGAAAACACCTTGTGAATTTCAGTTGAGAGAATATTTTTGAGAGAATTTTTCTATCAAAATTATGAAGAATAAAAAAATGGTGGTGTCTAACAAGGGCTGGCAAAAATTTTGCTTATATATTTAGGGTTTCAGCAAAATTCCAAGTTTACCATTAATGAGCTAGATTATGAGTGTTTTAGTGTAGTGGGCTTTTGAAAAATTAGGTCTTTTATTTAATTTATGGGCTGATTATAGGTAATTAAAAATAAAATATTTTTCTTATTATTTTCTCTAAAATTTCTCCCAAAATATTTATTTAAAAATATTTTATAAATGCTCATAAAAATTATTTTATACTTAAAATTGTTTTTTGCATGAAAATTTATTTTATGTGCAATAAATTATTTTATGCTTATGCACTTCTTATAAATCATTTATTTCACAATAATAATTCATATTATGTATATTAGAACTACTCTAACATGTTACATGCTCATAAATCATATCACACATGAATTTTCATGAAAGCATATATTTAGTCCTAATAGTTCTAAATTCAAGTGATTGACATGGAAATTCCTAGGGTGAGTGAGGGTTTGTTACACATAGTGTTAAAGGGTATGCCCTAAAGCAATGTATAAGTTATGTAAATGTAAAACATTATCCCTAAATGGCAATAAAATATATGTTTATAAATGAAATTGTACCATTGTATTAAATATATATTTGAAGTCCATAAGTATTTTTCAAAAGAGGATCTATTCTCAAGTGTTAAGAATATGGATGGCAGCTCGCTCTTAAACAAATACTTTAAAATGTTTATGGTCATAGGATTAATGATTGGGCATCATTAATTCCAGAAGTCCATCACCTCTGTTTATTATCTATAATCAGTATGTGATACTTATGATTATAGAGACAGTGAGCATCATATTGTTTGACAAATTTTGTCAGTATAAACATATGGATATTCATATGATGAATGATCAAACTGTGACATTAGATGATGATGACATGGAGTTTTATTACTAGTCAATAAATCATCATCTAGGTCATAATTGTACATATAGTCCTTTAACTTGAGGGACACTGTATCTCATTCATCGATAGTTGGAATTTATTGCTACTTATATACTATGCTATTCAAGTATTGATATATGATATGTGATAGTTCTAACTAGTTAAGAATGGAGGTAAGTGATCGCCAAAAGAGAATTCATTAACTTGAATAAACAAGGAAGAAATCCTATACTATCTGATTATTGTTAATAATCAAATCCTCGTCCAAGATATTAAAGATTCACTAGAAAGGGTTTCTAGTAGGAATTAATTTTATCAAGAATTAGAATTAGATATAGACATATGATCGAAGCATATTAGGGTTTGACAAATCCATGACCCTAGCTAAGATTGGGATTTCCTAATGAGGGGATTTTAGTGTACGTTAATTATGATCAATGGTCCATGAAATGAATAATTAATTAAACACTCATATTCATTATAATTAGATAGTCATGATATGCTATGCTAGGCATCACTCAAGACTTATGGGACTGAGGGTGATATAGGGATTTCACATTAGTAGAGAAAATTATTTTCTCAATCCCATTGCTAATTAGACATGAACCTAGAAAGTCACACACCCAAAAGTGTTCACCTTCCAAGGATAAAAGGTTTACCATAATAATTAATTAAAGTGTTTAATTAATTAATTAGTGGTAAAAAGATTAAACTTGTAATTAAATTTACAAAGACCCTAGCATGTCTTAAGTTTAAATCCAAAATGATTTCTTATTAATTAAATCCTAATTTCTATATGATATAAATGAGAAGGATTTAATTAATTAAAATTATGGATGAGTTAAAAGAATTAATTTTGAACTTTGGACTAAACCCTAAATCGCCCAAGTCTATTTGAGAAATGGAGAGAGGCAATTTAGGGGTTAGAGATTTTCTCTAACCCTAAAGCCCATATGATGAGTTTAGGGATTAGAGATTTTCTCCAACCCTAAAGCCCATATGATGGATTTAGGGGTTAAAGCAAATGTAGCAAGGTCAAAATAGTCTTTCATCTACTTAAGGCTTAATAAAAATTATCATAAACCATAAAGGGTAAATTTGGTCTTTTCCATTTAAGCTTAAAGTAAAAAAGCAAAATAAATATCTTATTTGTTCCCTAATTAACAACATAGTGGTTGGCTGTTTAAATGAAAATGATGTTGTTAATTTGAGAAGGCTTTTGCATATCTTTTCATATAAAAATCTAATAGAGTAAGTCTTGAGAGAGAAGAGAAGAGAAGAGAAGAAGAGTTCTTCAATTTTCTTATTCTTTGTTTTTTGAGAAAGAACAAAGGTTTCTTTTGTTGAAAAGATACATCCATAGTAATTAGAAGAAATCAAATCACCAAGGATTTGTTTTAGAAGATCTTGTATCCAAATTGGGCTATTAAGAGAGAGAATCAAGAACATCTAAACAAATCAAAGTGAGCCTTGGAGGTGGAGCTTGGTGTGGATAATCTAGAGGCTCAACATTTAGGGAGCTTTTGGAGAGGAAAGATGTAACAACCTACATCTACCCTAGGAGTTTTAGTGACAAATTATTTGAATTTAGGATTAATGTGACAAATTGTGTGACTATATCAAAATTCATATGTGACGTGATTTATGAGTTTGGGACATGTTAAATAAATTTTAATATGCTTAATATGAATTATTATGGTGAAATAAATGATTTATATGAAGTGCATTAGTATAAAATAATTTATTATGCATAAAATAAATTTTCGTGTAAAAAGACAATTTTTAAGCATAAAATAATTTTATGAGTATTTTTAAAATAAATGTTTTGGGGGAAATTTTAATGAAAATAATAAGAAAAATATTTTTATTTTAATTACCCATAATTAGCCCCTAATTTAAATAGAAAGCTTAAATACCTAAAAGCGCACTACCCAAAAACCCTCATAACCTAGCTCATTAAGGGTATTAGTGGAAATTGTCCAAAACCCTATCTTTAAATATTAAAATTTCAGCCAGCACTCTATTCCTAGCAGCCACTACTCTATTTTTCTATATTTCGATAGAAAAACTCTCTCAAAACAAGTCTCTCTACCGAAATTTAGAAAACACCTTTCACCTTTGCGATTTTTCGCCCGTATTCATAAGTTTTACTTTCTTTTCAAATTCCCATTTGATTTGTATGAAATAAATTATGAGAAAATTATTTTGAAGTAGTTATTTACTGATTTTTTATAGATTTAGGTCAATTTGGGTGAGTTTTTGAAAAAGAAATTTAATTCTCTACTGAAAACACAAATCATTCCACGTGATTTCTCCAAAAGTAAATCCTGTAACTTAAATTTTCAATTTTTATGCATAAACATCACAAAAGGGGGTTGATTTTTGTACCATTGCACTCTAAACTGATTTTGATGTGTTTTGATGAAAAATATTGGATTAAATCGTATTTTTCCATATTACTGGAATGAAAAAAAAGTTAAAAAAAAAAAGGAAATTCAAGGTTTTCGCTCTAGAACTTGAAAATTAGAAAATTCTTTGGTTTGATAACTCCATGGCTGCCGAATTGTGATGTTTAATATTATAAATTAATATTTGTTTTGTTTGGATGCAAAGTAATGATTTAAATCATGTATTTATATATTACTATAATAAATGAAAAGCGTGGAAAGTGCGAAAACTCATGATTTTCACCCTAAGCCTTAAACTTTGGAATTTTCATGCATAATTATTATCTATGGCTACCAAATCATACATGTGGATGTTCTAAATTGATATTTGTTGAGATTGAATGAAAAATAATGACTTAAACCACCTATTTACATATTATTGTAATGACCGAAAAATATCAAAAATAAGAAAACTCATAGTTTTGCACCGTAAAACCCAAAATTTGAATTTTCATGTATATGTCATACCTATTGTTGCCGATTCATATAGATTGATGTTCTAAAATGATTTTTGTTATGTTTATATGAAAAATCTTGGATTCAAACCATGTTTCTACAACTGTAATAGACAAAAAGTAAGAAAAGTAAGAAAAATTTAGTTTTTCTCTTAATAGGGTATTCGGCCTACCATGGGATTTTTAACCCAATGTCTATAATTTTTGTCTACTGTATTTTAATGATTATTGACATGTATGAATGAATGATAAATAGTTAAAGTGTATGTTAGTTGAAGGAATGGCTTTAGACAAGGTTAGAGGCAATTTTTTAAGGTATCTTAACCATATGTTTTGATTAATATATGAATGTGATTGGATAATATGGAAGTAGGTTGTATGATGACATGATAGTGAATTAATGATCTTGAATTGATGAAGATATTGATTGAATGAGTTAGTCAAAAGAGATAAGCATGATACTTGAATGGTTATTTGTTAAGTTGACATATATGGAAATGTTAAGTGTACTAAGATGATTGTTAAAGTGAATTGATGTTAAGATAAGGATATTGTGTTGACCTTAGAAAGGTATAGACATGATTGTGATGTGTTTTCATATAGGCCTATAAAGGCTAAGTGTGCAAGACTTTTAAAAGTCAACATGTTATATGCAAATGCTGAGTGCAGTTATATGTACAACTTTAAGTGTATGTGAATGTTATATGTGTATGGGGGAGTTATGGGATAGGATAGCATCATGATTAAATACATACTAAGTATTAAATTAAATATTATGATAGAGCTTGAGGAGTTTTAGAGATTCAAAAGGGCTACATATACTAGGAGCAAAGGAATCACAAGGTGAGTAAACACTATGTTCATGTTGCAAGTGTGAGTGACATTATGTTATGTTACAAGTATATGATATCATGTTATGTGTACCTTGATATTCTTGAAACCCAAGTTATTTTCTATCTCAAATGAACTTAATGATCTCTATGTTAAGCTTGGGTTGCCAAAGGATATTTGGTCCAAAAACCATTTTGTTTATTTAATGACAATTCTTTTGAGATAATTGCCCTAGCTTATTTTCTTTCTGGAACTACACTATTCTTGTATCTTCTGTTTAAACAAATTAAACTGATATTACTACTGTGATACATGTTATTATTGCCTTAAGTGCTATTGATATATGTGAATACCATTAGCTCTAGCTATGGTACCTCTAATCCTTTATGCAGAAGTCCTTATGTCGATACAGGAAATCATCAGAACCTGTGCATATGGTCTTAATCCAATGGATAAGGGTAGTGCATCCATCTTAGCTAGAAAGGGGCACTTCTAAGCATAGGGCCTGATTAGCTTCACACCTTCTAAGTTATAAGAGTTAGAATTTGGTTTAAGGCCACCTCTCCTCTAAGTGTTCAAGTGATAGAGCAACAGCCTTCACTCTCTAAGTGTTATAAGTGTGATTTCTACAAACTTGTTAAATTATACCCTTGCTAAAATGCAATTTAATTCATGAATTGAAAATCATGAATTATGTGTATAAGTTATGAGTTTCCTTTTCAAAGGAATATGTGTTAATGTATGTACTTTATCGTTTACTCCTTGAGATCATCTATCTCATCCCTTTTTCTTTGTGTGGTTCTAGGTGAGCAAATATGAGGAGGAAAGGTGATGGCCCAAGCATTCTACTTCATTTGGAGTGTTGTCATTAGATGCTACGGGAATATTTATTTTGGATGTTTATTTTGGGATATTATTTATTAAGGTTTTTGAGTGACTTATGAATATTATTTCCTTATGGATTATATGTGAAGTGTTTAATTACTAACTTCTACGATTAAAGGTTTTCATATAGTATTTTAAATGAGTTATTGTATAAGGTTTGGTATGATCCTAGGCATGACTTGTATATATGTAAGTGGGTTCTATGGGATGTTCTAAGACCATCATATCTCTAAAGTTAGGATGTGACAAAAGAAGAATCGAAGTTCATACGCTTCAATAGGTAATATGATTACCACTTGATCTTTTTTCTTTCTTATGTATTTTACACATTAACTAGATGATTGGATGAATGTTTATTAGACCTATTTGGGTGTAAGTAAAATTTTAAATTGTTTGAAATTTCACCCACCATGTTGCTTCAGCTTAATTTGTGCCCAATATTCCTTCACATAGACCATGTAAAATTATATTTCTCCATTGTACTTATCAAGAGATAAGTCAAGAATTAGAAAGAAATGTGATTAATAAATTATTAATCAAATAAGGGAAGCAAGTAAAAGAGAAGAAAATGCATAAATATATCAGTAAGAATTAAAATTGAAGTACATGACACATACAGTGATTAAGTTTGATCGAATGTATTATAAAGAGAACTTGAAAATTTAAAATAATATATATCCTTGATTGAGCTCGATAGGAAGACTTTCAAATAAATAAATAAATAAATGAATTCTCTTTTTGGAAAAGAAAAGGGAAATTCAAACTATAGGATATGACGAATTGAAAAGGAGTTGGACTAGAACAATAGTACAAATGCATGAGACTTATTATGATAAAATATTCCGAGTAAATTAAAATAAAAAGAGTATAGTACGAGATGGAATATAATTACTCAAAGTTGGTAGTAAATATCTTGTAATCTTAATAGAATTGATGTGATGATTGATACTTTAAATAAGAAATCAATAAGTAGTCCCTTCTATATGATAATATGCAATGAGATCTATTATTAAGAAATTAGAAATAACTGTCCAACAAAGGATTATGATTAAAGGAAGATAAAGCATGAATATTGTTAGATTACTCTAATTGAAACTGAAAGCCATAAGCGAAATACAAGACTCAAAGAACAAGGAACTGCAATTGATGAAAAATGAAGGAAAAAGTGACACTACAAAAATACAGTAATTTTCCAATGGAAAAATCCGTCAGTAAATAAATTTACCAACGGATTAAGGATGGAAACAATCCATCGTTAAAATGATAGTCAGTAAATAATTAGTGATGGAAAAAATATTCCATCGATAAATTTACTGATGGAATTCAGTCAGTATTTTATAGAAAGCGGTCAGTAATTTTGTTTGAAAAAAGATTGCAAATATTACTATTCTGTCAATGATCTATTGCTAAAAACTACAATCCGTCAGTAATTTGTCAGTAATCTGTCATTAAAATATAATTAAATATTATTTTCGATCAGTGATCCATTAATAATTTTCAGTCAAAAATAATATTTTAACATTACGGTCAGTAATCCATCAGTAAAGGAACTAAAAAAAATATTTTATGACAAAAAGGTCAATAATCCATCACTAATTTTCAAGCAAAAATAATATTTTAATAACATAGTCAGTAATCCGTCAGTAAAATAACTATAAAAAATAATATTTTATGACTAAACGGTCGATAATCCGTCAGTAAATTTTAGTAAAAAATAATATTTTAATTTTACGGTCAATAGTCCATCAGTAAAATAAATGTAAAAAATATTATTTTATATAAAATGGTCGGTAATCCGCTAGTAATATATTAAAAAATAATTTAATAATCTTTTTTGTCAGTAAATTCAAAAATAATTTTTAATAAATTTTTATTATGTAATAAATTAATTTTATGTAATATATATTAATTAGAAAATTATAAATTAATATATAATGTGAATATAAAAATTTTTTATTCCATAAAACATAATATTATTTACAAAAAATGTAATATACTGTACATCATATAAATGTTACAAATAACTAAACTAAAAAAAATAACTAATCGTATTCCTGAGCATCATCCTCCTCGTGGCCCTCGGCATGATATTGGCCATGCTCCGAATCTACTATATACGTATTAGCAGCATCAATAGAAACATCTCCAGCTGAAGTGTGCTGATCAGAAGTAGTAGAAGCCGGTGGTGGAATAGGTGGAGGAGCAGCACCGCCAGTAAAATACCTAACGAAGAACTACTACATCTGTAGCTCGACTTACTAGTGAACTTGCTCCTAGACTGTCTATTGCATCTCCTCCCACATCTGAGCTACTCACCTATCGATCTCATGCTACATATACTCAGCTATTGGCGGCGGTGGCAGTGGTGGAGTTGAGGAAGAATTGGCTCCGGGATGTCCAAATAAGCGAGCCATCAAACCCATCCCATAGACTTGACCCTTTTCTCAGCCACCAACAGCTCTAAAATATAGCTCAAACTCATCTACTTAAGCTGGTTTGTTGGATCCGGGAGTCAGCTGGGACATCTGCTCGCAAAGGTTTCTAAGATCCTTCTGTTTTCAATATAATAGTAGTTAGCATTTAAAATTTTTAATGTACTTTAATAGGAAAATTGCTAATTAAAACTTACTTGAATCCGGTAGGAGTGCCGTTCAACAAAGGTCTGTTGGTCTTCTTTTCTCGTGTGGATGCGGATGAAGATCTCCTCAAGAGTATAGTCTCAACCAAGATCATTTCTCTGCTAAAAATTAAAAGTATCATCCCACATTAGTAAATAAAAAAATTACAAAATTAATAACTTAAAAATAAATAAATTTTTAAAGTATGTACGATTTAATTACTTATTATAAAAAAAATTGATATCTTACCAATTTCCTGGCATGCTATGTAGTAGGGACAGACCCTCTAGTATGCTTAGACAGTCCACTTGCTGGATCCCCTTTTTTTGACTTTCTGTTCATGGATGCCTTCTGGGATAACTACTTATGCTCCAAAGAATCCCAATATTTCTTCCAAGCATCCTATGTCTCTTGAGGGATCCACATCTGTCTCTTCCCCTTTTTCTTATACCGAATTGCAGCCTTCTTAAAAAAGAGTATCTTCACCATCTCTGGTATAGCGAGATTCCAATAAAAATACTTCTGCAAAAAAAAAAAATACAAGTTAGTATATAAATAATAATTAATATATAAAATACAAAATTAATTTACTAATAATATGTATCTATTTAATACATATCAATAACAAAATATTATATTTTATTATATATTATTACAGTTTATTGTATATTATTATGTTTCTTGGATGGATTTAACTCAAGCATGAATTTTATATACTTGTTTATTTTACTATTGGTAATATAATATAGTATCTTCTAAAAAAAAAAAAAAGAGTAGCATCATAAGGCACAATTATATATATATATATATATATATATATATATATATATATATATATATATATATATATATATATATATATATATATATATATATATATATGTAATAATGGAAGTTGAATGGGCTAAGATGGATTGTAATTCAATGGACTGAAATAGCAGTTATATATATTAGGGATAACTCTCCATTTTAACATATCTCATGAAATTAATATTGATAAAAACTCTTTATTATGTATTATTTTAGAATATATATATATATATATATATATATATATATATATATATATATATATATATATATATATATATATATATATATATATATATATATATATAAACAGTGTATATATGTATATATACACTGTGTGTTCTGTATATATATATATATATATGTAATATATATAGACACTGTTTATATATATATACATATATATATATAATTCCTAAACAATCTAAACAAGAAATTAATAAATTTTCAACAAAATCAATCTAAACCAAAATTCAAAAATCTAAACAAAAATTCAATTAAAATCATAATCAATAATAAGGTAATAATGTAAATACCAATGGAAAAATGAAATCTCCAGTGAGGGATGAACATCGGCCAGTGAATGGGAGGACAGTAGAGAGCAATAGCAGCAGCAACGGCAGAGGAGAAGAGAAGAAGAAGAAGAAAAAGGAGAAAGGAAAGAGAGAAAAAAGAAGGTGAATAGCTTATATTTCATGATTACTGATGGATTACCAATGGATAGCACCACGTAGATTAAAAAATCCGTCGATAATCCGTCAGTAAAAGGCTAAAGGCAGTAAAACTTGCACCTATTTTCACTTATGTTGGTATTTTGTCAGTATTAATTACAATTTACTGATGGATTACTGACAGAAAGTCTACTGTCGCATGGCATTACGTCAGTAATTCATCAGATCTTCTGGCGCTATTTTTCAATACGGTCAGTATTTCGTTAGTATCTAGTCAGATTTACTGATAGATTATTGATGGAATGTATCAAATAAATAATATTCCAAAATAAAACTCCCAAAATAAGGACTCCTAGAGTTTTTAATGACTCATTATATTATGACATGGTAATAAATATTAACAAGGAAATCCCCTAAGCAGAGTAGAATGCTTGAGCCATCACCATGCCTCCTCATAAAGCTCACCTGAAACCACATAAGAAAAAGGGGTGAGATAGATGATCTCAATGAGTAAACAATATGACTTATACAATAACACATATCCCTTAAAAAGGGCTCATAGCTTAAAACACATAGTTCATGAATCACAATTCATGATCCATAGCTCATGGTTTGAAGTTTTAAATTTAACAAGGTTCGCAGATATCATACATTGCATATAGAGAGTGAGGGCTATTGCCATATTCACTCAAACACATAGAGGAGAGGTGGCATCAAACCAAATTTCAACTCCTAACACATAGAAAAGTGTGAAACTAATTAGGCTCCACAGCTAGAACTACCTCTTCTAGTTGAGCTTGATACACTATCCCTATCCATCAAGTTAAGACCGTGTGCATAGGTTCCGATGACTACCCACATTAGCACAAGGATTTTTGCATAAAAGGGTTTATAGGTACCATAGCTAGAGCTAATGGCAATCACATATAACAATAGCATTGAGAGGAAAGAAAACTTACAAAAATGATCAAAAAATCGAAAGGTTTGAAGGCACCTTGTGAATTTAGGTTGAGAGAATATTTTTAAGAGAGTTTTTCCATACAAATTTTAAAGAATAATAGAATGGTGGCTACTACAATAGAGCTGGCTAAATTTAGTTATATAAATTTAGGATTTTGGCATAATTACAAGTTTGCCATTAATGAGTTAGGTTAGGAGTGTTTTGGTGTAGTGAGCTTTTGGGAAATTAGGCCTTTTATTTAACTTATGGGTTGATTATAGATAATTAAAAATAAAATATTTTTCTTATTATTCTCATTGAAATTCCCCCAAAATATTTATTTAAAAATATTTTAAAAATGCTCATAAAAAATATTTTATGCTTAAAAATCATTTTACATATGAAAATTCACTTTATATGTAATAATTTATTTTATACTTATGCACTTTATACAAATCACTTATTTCACAATAATAATTCAAATTATACATATTAGAACTAATCTAACATGCCACATACTCATCAATCACATAACACATGAATTTCCATAAAAGCACACACTTAGTCCTAATAATTCTACATCCAAGTAAATTGTCACAAAATTCCTAGGGTAGGTGTAGGTTATTCCATTCTCCCCCCTTAAAAGAAATTCATCCTTGAGTTTAGATACTTACTTATATGTTCTCAAAAAGCTAAGGATGCTTCTATCACATCTCCTCATTGGTTTCTAAGTACACTTGTCTATCCCATGATTTTGCCATTGAACCTTGATCATAGGTTTCTCCTTGTTCCTTAACCTTTTCACTTATTGATCCATTATAGCTATTAGTAACTACTCATAGGACAATGGCTCATCTATCACAATGTCTAAAGGTGACAACATATGGGATGGGTCTAATATATATTTTCTCAATATTAAGATATGAAATACTGATGCACATATGCCATAGCTGGGGGTAGGGCGAGTCTATACGACACCTCCCCAACTTTATCCAATATTTCAAAAGGACCAATGAAGCGAGGCAATAGTTTTTCTTTCTTGCCAAATCTCATGACACCCTTCATTAGGGAGACCTTCAAGAAGATGTGATCTCCTATGGCAAAATGAACATCCTTTCTCTTAGTGTCTGTATAGCTCCTTTGTCAACTGAAGGCCATCTTCAGCCAATCTTGAATCAAAGGTACCTTCTCGGTAGTCTCCTTAAGCAATTTTAGCATCTCCATGTACTTGTCTGTAGGCTCAACCTAACAAATTGGAGAACGACATTTCGTCCCATACAATGCTTTGTATGGTGCCATGTCGATAGACGAATGTTAGCTATTATTGTAAGCAAACTCGATCAGGGCATGTACTTATCCCAGCTAACACAAAGTCTAAGACACACATCCTTAGCATCTCCTCAAGTGTCTGAATTGTCCTTTCAAGCTGTCCATCCATTTAAGGGTGAAATGTGATATTAAAGTCCAATTGTGTCCTTAATGCTTCTTGCAACTTTTGCCAAAACCTCGAGGTGAACTAAGTGCCTTGATCTAAGATGATAAAAACCAATACTCTATGTAGTTTCACAATCTCATCAGTGTATAGTTACATATATTAGGCTATAGAGTATGTGGTCTTAACTTTTAGAAAATAAGCAAACTTTGTCAGTCGATCCACTATGACCCATACAAAGTCATAACCTTTGGAGGTTCTAGGTCACCCAACTATGAAGTCCATCATAATGCGCTCCCACTTCCACTCAAGTAACTTAACCTCTTATAGTAGTCCAAAGGCATTGATGGTCATACTTGACTTATTAGTAAGTTAGGCATGATGCCACAAACTTAGCCACATCCTTCTTTAGTCTAACTGACCAATAGTTAGCTCTTACATCGTGATACATTTTAGTAGTTCCAAGATCAGCACAATAAGGTGTTTGGTGTGCTTCCTTCAGTATCCTTTCCCTTAGTATATTAACATTAGGCACACATACTCTTTTCCCACACTTTAGAATCCCATCGACTACTTTGAATTTGGGGTTCTTTCCTTTCTTACTTTGCAAGATAAGTGTGGGTCCTTATCTTGCAAAGTCTTTATCTCTTTTACAAGCTTTAACTTTACTTGTAAATGAGCCACTAAAGCTTATGATTCCCCAATCTCTAGCTTCAAGCCCTAACTAAACAATCCTTTTAACTCCTCTAC
Organism: Reutealis trisperma; assembly: GCA_947687605.1. Classification (NCBI taxonomy): domain Eukaryota; kingdom Viridiplantae; phylum Streptophyta; class Magnoliopsida; order Malpighiales; family Euphorbiaceae; genus Reutealis; species Reutealis trisperma. Next base: position 365,313 of record CANTUT010001132.1, read on the forward strand.
GATCGACCTCTTTTGCATGGTTACATGGGCTAGGTTTCCCATCAATTTTTTACTCAAGGCATTCACCACTATGTTTGCCCTTTTGGAATGGTAGAGAATCTAACAGCCATAGTCTATTATCAAACACTAGGGGTGGGCAAAACTGAATCGAAATAAAAAAATCAAACTAAACTGATTGGTTCGGTTCAATTATAGTAAAAAAAAATTCAGTTATAACCGAATCGATCGAAGTTTTTTAACATATATATATATATATATATATATATATATATATATATATATATATATATATATTATAATTAGTTTAAATGCTCTATTATAATTGTTATAAAAAATTGAGTTTTTTCTTGAAAAAATAAATTACTATTAATTATTTTTTGGACTTATATATATATATATATATATATATATATATATATATATATATATATATATATAATTTCATTATCATATTTATGAAGAAAAAAAAAAGCCTAGTAGCCAAAATTGACAAACCAAACTGAATCAAACTTCTTTAGTTTAGCTCAGTTCAGTTTTCATTAAGAGTTCAATTCAGTTCAGTTTAAGAAAAAAATAATTTGAGTTATTTCAATTTGATTTGGTTTTGAACCAAACCGACCATTTGCACAACCCTATCAAACACTTCTTAAGCTTTTGAAAGCTCTCTTCATAGGACTCCTCCCAATTAGACTTAACTTGTTTTCTTGTCAACTTGGTCAATGGCGATGCTATTTTAGAGAAGTCTTGTACAAATCTACTATAATAGCAGGCCATACCTAAGGAACTCTAAACTTCTAAAACTATTATAGGTTGTTGCTAATTGGCTACTACTTCAACTTTCTTGGGTTCAACTTGGATTCCTTTTTTTATTTACTACGTGCCCAAGAAAATTGATAAACTCCATCCAACAGTGCACGCAAGAGCTTTCTAGCTCATAGCAGCAGCATCCCAGTACAGGCCACAGTCTACCTATCTTCCCTAACAGCCCTACTGTGCCCAACTACCTTCCCTAGTGCCCAGCTGCCTTTCCCAGCGCCACATAGCAGCTTGCTTCCTATAGTCCATTAGTGCCCAGTACCTAACTATAGATTCCCGGTGCCCGCTGCATCACCTCTAAGAAGATATTGAAGATTATCCGAGATTTTGAAGGATTTTCAACACTAAATTATTTTAGGAAAGTAGAAATAAAAGAAGTTTTATTGTTTTAAATAGGGTCGTCTGGAGGAAGAGAAGGAGAAGGGAATTTTGGAGAGTATCTTTTCTTTCAGTTTTCTATTTTCTCAATTTTATTTTAGTTTTCAGATTTCGACACTTAGAGAAGATTGTCTTTAATGATTTTGGGAATTCTTTGTGAAGACGCCAAGAGATTGGGTTAGAATATCGAACTGGTTTATAAGATCAATTTCCTGGTTATTTTCATCTTTTGATTATTGAATTAAATGGATTCTTTTGGTTTTAATAACTTGGAGATTATCATTATATTTTCCATGAACTAATTTCAATCTTGTCTAGGGTTTGTATGATGTGTTCATGATATAGAATTAAATATAATCCTATTTGATTATTTTTATTATTCCTAATTGAATTGATTGATTATTATTGAACAATTGCATAGCTACAAATTTTTGGACTTAGGTTTTGAACAAAGGAATGAGAGTTCGAAGTTCAATTCCAGAGTTCATTCCTTTAGAATCTTAAAACGAATTAGAAAATATAAGTTTTAAGATTATGCTTTAGTTTTTGATATATGATTTGATAGAATGATTTCTATGAATGCGATTGCTAATAAATTGATTTTTATTCTTTGAGTTGTTAGAAACTAAGGTTTTAAGCATAATCAAATAGGTATATTCATGAACATATAGGATTGATAAACTGAATACAAACCCTAAGCATCCTTCATTCATTACCTTTAAACCGATTATATTTTAATCCACATTTTCTTTTAATTTCCTATTTTGTAGTTATTTCTTTTTAAATTCAAATCAATCAAATTCTTTTTATTTAATTTGCTCTAAATTGAGACAAATATTTCTATTTGCAATTCCTTGAGAGATACGACCTCGGGTGCTTCCAATATACTATAATTGCCCGTATACTTGCAGGTCACTTTTGGATAGTTTATTTTGAGGTGAATAAGTTTTTGGCACCATTGCCAGGGAATCGCAAGGCGAATTTATTTGTTTCACTATAATTATTTTTGTTTCTAGTTTTTGTTTATATTTGTTTTTCGAGATTTTTATGCTAGGGAGAAGATCTCTAGAAGGAGAGTATATCCCTTTTATTATAACATTCATAGGGTAGGTGGAAGGAGATTTGACCCAATTTAAGAAGAAACTAGTTAGGAAGAACAAAGAGAGATGGTAGAGGACTGCCGACCCATAAAGGAGTATGCTCAGCCAATCATAGGCACCACAACATCAGGCATTAGACTCAATATGGTTGCCTAAAATTATGAGTTGAAAAACATACATTATAGTATACTTCTATCCTTTTATGGAGTGCTAAATGAAGACCCTCTCAATTTCATCAGGGATTTTTACTCCACCATATAGACCTTTCCTCTACAAGGTCTAACTAAAGATCAGTTGCGAAAGAGATGCTTTCTATACACCTTGAAGGACAGAGCTAAATCTTGGTTAATGACACTTATTCCTAATTCATTGACTACTTGGGAGGAGGTGTACAATAAATTCATGGAAAAATTCTACTCTCACCAAAAGACAGCTGATTTTAGATCAAAGATTGTAACCTTCACACAAATGGAAAGAGAGCCTTTTCATGAGGCATGGGAAAGGTTCAAGATGTTGCAAATTCAATGCCCACACCATCACTATCCATTGTAATTTCTTAACCAGTTCTTTTATGATGTGCTCACATTCCAAAGTCAAAGCATAGTTGACAATGTAGCTGGAGGGGCAATGAGAGAGATCACAGCTGAGGAAACTTATGAACTTTTTGAGATGCTTGGTGCTAACTCTCAGCAAAAAAGTGTGAGAGGAAGAAGAGTTAGAGTTGAAGAAGGAGCTCAGGAGAAAGATGTAGCTATGCAAATAGGCTCAACGAGACAAGTCAAGCTCCTAACCATAAAGGGGAACACACCAATTCAACAGCAAGAGGTTTGTGGTATTTTTGGTCATGGTGCTAATGTTTGCCCTTCGAACTTTGATTCTTTTGCAAGTGAATATGAGCAAGCACAAGCCTTGGATGGTTTCCAACCTAAGGTGAGAAATGACCCCTTTTTCAACACCTATAACCAAGGTTGGAAAAACCATCCAAACTTTTCCTGGAGAAACAACAACCAACAGCAGCAGCAGCCTTAGTTTCAAATGATGCAAAAAGGCTAACCTTTCCAAGGAGAATCATCAAACCAACAACAACAAAGGAAGCCATCTTTGGAGGATAGCTTGAATGCTTTCATTCAAGCTGTAACAACCCACACCCGCCCTAGAATTTTTATGATAAATTGCTTGATTTAGAACTATTAAAGTTAAGTGTGTGCTTTGTGAAATTTAGTGATCTAAGTGATTGATGAGTATGTGGCATATTAAATTAATTTTAATATGCATAATATGAGTTGCTATTGTGAAATAAATGATTTACATGAAGTACATTTGCATAAAAGAATTTATTTTAGAATAAAATGAATTTTTATTCATAAGACAATTTTTAAGCATAAAATAATTTTATGAGTATTTTTAAAATATTTTAAAATAAATATTTTGGGGAAAATATTATAGAAATAATAAGAAAAATATTCTCTTTATTTTTAATAAGAAAAATTTAAATAAAAAGCCTAAATAACCAAAAGCCCACTACACTAAAATCCTCCTAACCTAGTTCATTAAGGGTATTAGTGGAAATTTCATCCAAACCCTAATATATATTCAAAAATTCGACCAGACCAAAGTTCCAGCAGCCATCACTTTATTCTTTTTGTATCTTGGCAGAAAAATCCTCTCAAAATATTCCTCTCTACCAAAATTAAGAAAACACCTTTCCGTTTCGCGATTCTTGTCCGTAATTGTAAGTTTTTCTTCTCTTTCAATTTCTAAATTGATTTCTACAAAATAAATTATGGGAAAATTATTTTCAACTAGTTGATTACTAATTTTTATAGATTTAATTCTGTTTGAGTGAGTTTTTGGGAGAGAAAATCTATTTTTTACCGAAAACACAATTCTTTCCGTAAGATTTCTCCAAAGGTAAATTCTATAACTTAAAATCACAATTTTTATGCATAAACATCACAAGGGGGTGGGGGGGGTGGGCGATTTGAGTATTGTTGTTCTCTAAACTGATTTTTGATATGTTTTGATGAAAAATATTGGATTAAATAATATTTCTGCATATTTCTGTGATGATCAGAAAGTTTTGAAAAAACAAAGGAGTTCAAGATTTTTGTGTTAGAACTTGGAAATTGGAAAATTCTATTATTGAATTGATATATGGCTGCCGATTTGTGTGAGGAAGAACTCTAATATGATAGTTGTTTTGTTTAGATGAAAGATAATGATTTGAATCATGTGTTTGTTTATCGCTATAATGAACGAAAAGCGCGAAAACACATTATTTTTCACCTAAGCCTTTAAACTTGGAATTTTTTTGTATAAATCCTATCTATGGTTATTGAATCATGTATGGATGTGTTCTAAACTGATATTTGCTATGATTGAATGAAAAATAATGGTTTAAACAACCTATTTACATATTTCTAAAATGACCGAAAAATACCAAAAACAAGAAAACTCATAGTTTTGTGCTCTATAATTCAAAAGTTGGATTTTTATGTATTAACAACACCAAGTGCGGCCGATTCATATGGATTAAAATTCTAAAATGACTTTTTGTTGTGTTTACATGAAAAATCTTGATTCAAACTGTGTTTTTACATATTTCTAAAATAGACGAAAAGTGCGAAAAGAAGAAGAATTTAGTTTTTTTCTTTAGTGATGCATTCGGCCTATATGAATATTTTTGTCCCAACATTTATAATTTTTATGTGATGTGTTTTGATGATTATTAACATGTATGCATATATAATAAATGATAAAATTTCATGTTAGTTGAAGGTATGATCCTAGATAAGCTTAAATGCATTATGGTATACTTAAGGTATACTTAAGGTATCTTAACCTTGTATTGAGATTAGAGTACAAACATGATTGGGAAATATGGGACTAGATCTCATGATGACTTTATAATAAATACATGGTTTTGAGTTGATGAAGTGACAATTGAATAAAAAGGATTATAAGAGTTAAGCATGACACTTGAAAGGTTAATGGTTAAGTTGACATGTATGGAAGTGTAAAGTGTATTAAGATGATTGTTAAAGTAAATTGATATTAAGGTCATAATATTTTGATGACCTTAGAAAGGTATTAATGTGATTACAATGTGTTTTCATGTGAGCCTATAAGGCCTAAGTATGCAAGACTTTTAAAGTCAATGTATTATGTGCAAGTGATGAGTACACCTTTAGGTGGACTCTAAGTGTATATGTATGCTATATATGCATGGGTAGTTATGGGATAGGAGCATAATGAGTAAATAAATACTAAGTATTAAATCAAATATTATGCTAGAGTTTGAGGAGCTTTAGAAGTGCAAAGGGACTATGTTTACTAGGAGCAATGGAACCCCAAGGTGAGTAAACATCGTATTCAATCTTCAAGTGTGAGTAAACATCATATTCATTCTTTAAGTGTGAGTAAACTCTATATTCCTATTTCCAGTGTGAGTAAACATCATATTCATTCTTCAAGTGTGAGTAAACATCGTATTCATTCTTCAAGTGTGAGTAAACATCGTATTCATTCTTCAAGTGTGAGTAAACTCTATATTCCTATTTCCAGTGAGTAAACATCATATTCATTCTTCAAGTGTGAGTAAACATCATATTCATTCTTTAAGTGTGAGTAAACATCGTATTCATTCTTTAAGTGTGAGTAAACTCTATATTCCTGTTTACAGTGTGAGTAAACATCGTATTCATTCTACAAGTGCAAGTAGCATTTTGTTATGTTACAAATATATGATATCATATTATGTGAGCCTTTGTGATCCTTGAAACCCAAGTTCTTCCTATTCTAAATATCATTATATGATTTCTTTGACAAGCTTAGGTTGCCAAAGGACATTTGGTCGAAAACTAGTTTGTTTATCCAATGAGAACTTCTTGTGATTAATACCCTAACTTATATTCTTTCTGGAACTACACTATCGTTGTATCTTTTGTTTGAAAGCTAAACCATTATTATTATTGGAATACATGTTATTATGGCCTTATGTGATGTTATTAATTGTGATTACCATTAGCTCTAGCTATGGTACCTTTAACCCTTTATGCTGAATCCTCGTGCCAATGCGGGTAATCATCGGAACCTGTGCACACGGTCTCAACTCAATAGATAGGGGTTGTGTATCCACCTCAGCTAGAAGGGACAGGTCTAGCCGTAGGGCCTGATTAGCTTCACACCTTCTATGTGATAGGAGTTGGAATTTGGTATAAGGCCACCTCTCCTTAATGTGTTCGAGTGATAGAGCAATAGCCTTCACTCACTATGTGTTATAAGTGTGATTTCTGTAAACTTGCCAAATTGAACCCTTGCTAAATTGTAACCTGATTCTTGAATTATAAATCATGAACTATGTGTATAAGTTATGTGTTTCCTTTTCAAAGGAATATGTGATATGTATGTGCCTTATCGTTTACTCATTGAGATCATCTATCTCACCCCCTTTTTCCTTGTATGGTTCTAGGTGAACAAATGTGAAGAGGCAAGGTGATGGCTCAAGCATTCTACTTTGCTTGGGGAATTCCTTGTCCAAGTTATCAATAATACTATTTTATGAAGTCTTGTCATTAGATGCTCCAAGAATGTTGATTGATACTTATTGATATATATTATTTTCCTCATGGATTTTATATGTAATGATTTATTTTAGACTTCCGCAATTTAAGGCATTCATCTAAATGTTTTAAATGAGTTATTATAAGAGGTCTGGTAAGATTCTAGGCATGATTTGTTTATATGTAAGTGGGTTCTATGGGCGTGGGTGACCTTATGTCTCCCCATGTTCTAGGACCGTCATATCTCTAACGTTGGGATGAGACACAAGCTAGCACTAAAATTCAGAAGGCCAATGACAAAAGATTTGACTCTTTGGAAGTAGCAGTGTGAAATGTAAAGATTCAAGTTGGTCAAATTGCAAGCCATATGCAATCAAATCAAAAAGAAAAACTTCCTAGCTAACTAGAGCAAGCTAAGTCTACCTTGGTTCTTTGGAGTGGTAAGCAAATAAATGATAATGTTGGTGAAGTTTCTAACTATGTAGTGGAGGAAAAGAAAGAGATGGAGACACCCTCTCAATTTAAGTTACACAAAGCGAATGATCCTTATCGACCTCTTATTCCATTTCCTAGCCATTTAAAAAATGGTAAGTAAGACAAGCAATTTGATGAGCTTTTCACAATGCTATGCAAGGTAAGTATCAATTTGCCCTTGCTTGATATGATTAAGAATATGCTTGCGTATGGAAAATTTTTTAAGGAGCTGAATTATAAGAAAAGGGGCTAGAGATGTAGGAGAAAGTAGTAGTGTCTAAGTTAATTAATGTTGTACTCTAGCAAAAATTACCTCCAAAAGCTAAGGATCCTGGTAGTTTTATCATTGACTTTAGCATGGGCAATGGTGAAAAGACTAAAAGTATGTTAGATTTAGGTGCTAGTATTAATTTGATGCCATATGCCTTATTTAAGTAGTTGAATATAAGAGAGCTAAAACCTTCCAAAATAAACTTGTGATTAGCTAATAAGTCATTAAGATTTCCTAGAAAGGATTATAGAAGATGTGCTAGTGCAAGTAGGAGGGTTGATAGTACCTGTTGATTTTATGGTGTTAGATATGGGAGATGAGTTGTCTAATAGGTTAGAATTGCATATCTTGTTGGGTAGACCTTTTATGGTAACTACTAATACTTTGATTGATGTTAAAAATGGGAAATTGACTATGACTATTTTGGACCAAATTGTTGAATTTTCCATTTTTAATAAAGTATTTGTTTCTACCACATCACTTATTGAGGAATGCTCTTCTATTGAATACTTTAATACTGCTATCAAAGATGTTTTCTTGCAATGATCCTATGATAAAAAAAAAAATGTTGCAGGTATTTAAGTTGGTCAAGCTCTAGAAAGAAGTGTATGGGAGCTCTCAAATGTTTAAGGAATGGGCCAAACCTCTTCGTCATAAAAGCCATGTCCAAAAGTCTCTTGAACCAGGTATGAAAGTACTACTCTATAACTCATGGTGGCATCATGATCTAGGTAAATCTAAATCCTATTGGAGTGGTCACTTTATTATGAATGTGGTACATCCCTCTGGATTAGTAGATTTGTTTAACTTTCATAGAGATAAAATTTTTAGAGTCAATGGTCAAATAGTTAAACAACATTTTGAGGGAGCAGAAAAATTTAAGGAATTTAAGGTTCCTTAATGTCTTCCAAAACATCTAGCTAAGACAACATTAAAGAAGCCCTCAATAGAAGGCAACCCATCATTGTCTTTAAAATTCATTTTTTTTTTAATTTTGTGCTTTACCTAGTCATATCTATGAAAGTTTTTTTGTCTTTTGAGTTGATGTTATAGCATAATTGGTGGATTAAATGTATTGTCTTGTGATTTGAGGAAAATTTTGCTAGCAATCACAAGTTTGAATATTTCAAATGTTTTGCACTTGTTATTATCTTAAAATGTTTTTATTTGCCTCTATTTCATTACAAAGTATGATAAACTTTACCTTACCATGGTGAGAATATTTGAGCCTAAACACTTTTTCTTTGCTGCAATATTGTGTGTACCATGTTGATTGTGCATCTCTAGAGATTGCTTAGGTATACTTTTTGGGACCACATATTAATTTTAATTCAGGCATTAAAATGATTAAGGGATTAGGTTTCACCCTTTAGCTTAAATGGCCAACCTTGAATGTTTATTTCCTTTAGTGAGCCACTTTGAGCCTTAACCTTTTCTTTGGAAACACATAATTTAACTTATCCTTTCACTATAATTTTCATTTGTTTTGTCCCTCATTAAGGTTTTTGAGCATTTGAAAATCATTTTCTTAAGAATTGAGTATGTTGATATTCTTGAGGTCAAGCAAAGTTTTTAAGTGTGGGGTGGGAGAACATATTACCTTAGAGAACATGTTCTTGTGCATATCATGATAATGTAGACTTCATTTTGAAAAAAAAAATAAATATAATATAAAATATAAAAATAAAAAAATAAAAAAAAGAAAAAAAAAGTTTTTAATGAAGTCTATTATTCTTTGAACATATGAATTGCATTACAAGTGTGGTTATATAGAGTATGGAAAGATTTTGCAATGAGTTTGTAAAGAAATTGGGAAATAGTATGTCTTTGAGTGTTTCAAGTAGTTATTTGGTCTTTGAATGCTTAATAACTCAATGATAAACTTATTTTTTCCTTTTTCCTACCATTACCCTAGCCCATTACAACTAAACAAAAGACCTTTTGATTGATGCCTTGAATTAATAAGCAAGTTTATGGTAGTTTGCCTTCAATTTTGGTTTTGAGCTCTCATTTTATACAACTTGAGAGGAACATTTAGTTGAGTGTGTGGCCTATCATGTTAGCTTTCTTTCGAGATAACTAATTCCTTAGAAGAGGAAACTTGTGCATACATTTGAAATGTTTTTGCTAAGGTTGCTGCTTTATGAGTATTTAGATTGCTTGATGATTATTGAGTTCTTATTTTATGCTATAATTATTGCTTGAGGACAAGCAAATTTCTAAGTGTGAGGTAGTTATTTTCTCATACTTTCATCTTATTTTTTTTTCCTTTAATTGTTAATTGATAATTTATTTTTATGATTTTATGATGTTTTTAATATGTTTGTTAAATTAATTTTATTGTATTAAATAATTAAAGAAATAGAAGTTTTGAGCAAAGATGGAAAATTTGGTAGAATGTTGCACGGCACGAGGAATGCCATTACGCGAAAGCCAAGCCCAATGGTAGCCCCAGCACACATAGAAGTAAATGCCAGTGTATGCAGTAGCTTCCTATCACCCAACAGCAGTAGCAGCAGCCCAGCAGTGCATGCAGCAACTTCCTAGCGCCTAGTAGTAGCCTAGCAGTGCACGCAACAAGCATCCCAATGTAAGCCATAGTCTGCTTGCCTTCTCCAGCAGCCCTGCTGTGCCTAGCTACCTTCCCCATCGCCTTGCAGTAGCTTGCTTCTTGCAGCCCACTAGTGCCTAATGCCTAGCTATAAATTCCCAGTGCCTGTTGTATCACTTCTAAGTAGATATTGAAGATTATCCGAGATTTTCAAGGATTTTCAACCCTAAATTATTTTAGGAAAGTAAAAACAAAAGAAGAAGTTTTGTTATTTTAAATAGGGCCGTCTAGAGGAAAAGAAGGGGGAGGGGAATTTTGGAGTGTATCTTTTTCTTCCAGCTTTCTATTTTCTCAATTTTATTTTAGTTTTCATATTTCAACCCTTAGAGAAGATTGTCTTTATAATTTTGGGAATTCTTTGTGCAGATGCCAAGAGATTGAGTTAGAACATTGAATTGGTTAATCAGATCAATTTCTTGGTTATTTTCATCTTTTGATTATTGAATTGAAGATTTTAATTCAATGGATTCTTTTAATTTTAATAACTTAGAGATTATCATTATGTTTCCCATAAACTAATTTTAGTCTTGTTTAGGGTTTGTATGATGTGTTCATGATATGGAATTGAATATAAACTCATTTGATTATTTTTATTATTCCTAATTGAATTGATTGATTGTTATTGAATAATTGCTTAGCTATCAATTGTTGGACTTAGGTTTTGAATAAAGGAATGAAAGTTGAAGTTTAATTCCTGAATTCATTCCTTTAGGATCTTAAAACAAATTAGAAATATAAGTTTTAAGAATATGCTTTAGTTTTTGATATATGATTTAATATAATGATTTATATGAATGCGATTGCTAATAGATTGATTTTTATTCTTTGAGTTTTTAGAAACTAAGGTTTTAAGCATAATCAAATAGGTATATTCATGAACATATAGGATTGATAAACTGAATACAAACCATAGGCATCCTTCATTCATTACCTTTAAACCTATTACATTTTAATCCACATTTTCTTTTAATTTCCTATTTTGTAGTTATTTCTTTTTAAATTCAAATCAATCAAATTCCTTTCATTTAATTTGCTTTAAATTGAGATACATATTTTCATTTGCAATCCCTTGAGAGATACAACCTTAGGTACTTCCGATATACTACAATTGCCCCGTATACTTGTGGGTCACTTTTGGATAGTTTATTTTGGGGAGAACAAATTGCAAGCACCACTTTCTTGTACATCTTTGGCCAAGTCCTCTTGCACATCTCTGGCCAAGTCCTCTTGCAGGACATATAGGGTGCTCTAGGCCTAGGTCCTCTAGCAGGGATGATGTTCTTGATCATCTGGTAAAAGAATCATAAGGTACACAAACAATAACAAGGAGTACTATAGCTTATTAGGATTTCGCGAAACTATACTAGCAATAGGTCGTAATTGACATGATAGGAAAACTCCTATGCTCTAGGACTATACTTAATCAACCCAATAAATAAACAAGTTTAACCTAGACTTAAAAACTATAGCTCTGATACCAACTTTGTCACATCCCAATTTTAGAGATATGACAGTCTTAGAACATAAGGAGACATAAGGTCACCCATGCCTATAGAACCTACTCATATACAAAATAACATTTACCTAGGATCTTACCAAAACCTTATGCATTAACGTTATTATCCAATAATAAGGAAAACTTTATCTCGCGGAAGCATAATTTAAAAATACTTTTAAATACAATCCATATGAAAAGAATATTTAAGACTCCAAATAAAGTATCAAATAAATAATATTCCAAAATAAAACTCCCAAAATAAGTACTTTTGGAGTGTCTAAAGACTCATCATACTACAGCACGATAATAAATATTGATAAGAAAATCCCCCAAGTGGAGTAGATTGCTTGCATAGTAATAAATATTGACAAGGAAATACCCTAAGTGGAGTAGATGCTTGCACCATCACCTTGCCTCATTATAAAGTTCACTTAGAACCACACAAGGAAAAGGGGTGAGATAGATGATCTCAATTAGTAAACAATATAGTTTATACAATAACACATATCCCTTAAAAAGAGCTCGTACCTTATAACTCATAGTTCATGATTCATAATTCATGATCCATAGCTCATGGTTCAAAGTTTTCTATTTAACAAGGTTTGTAGAAATCACATATAGCACGTAGAGAGTGAGGGCTATTGCCATATTCACTCAAACACATAGAGGAGAGATGGCATCAAACCAAATTCCAACTTTTAATACGTAGAAAAGCATGAAACTGATCAAACTCCACGACTAGAACCGCCCCTTCTAGCTGAGATATATACACTACTCCTATCCATCAGGTTAAGACCATTTGCAAAGGTTCTGATAATTAAATGCATCGACATGAGGATTTCAACATAAAAGAATTTATGGGTACCATAGCTAGAGCTAATGGCAATCACATATAATAATAGCATTGAAAGGAATGAAAAACTTACGAAAACGATTACAAAGTCGCAAGGTTTGAAGGCACCTTGTGAATTTCAATTGAGATAATATTTTTTAGAGAGTTTTTTTTGTAAAAATTTTGAAGAACAATAGAAAGGTGGCTGCTATAATAAGGCTAGCTGAATTTAGCTATATATATTTAGGGTTTTGGCAAAATTACAAGTTTGCCATTAATGAGCTAGGTTAGGAGTGTTTTGGTATAGTAGGCTTTTAGGAAATTAAGCCTTTTATTTAATTTATGAGCTGATTATAGGTAATTAAAAATAAAATATTTTTCTTATTATTCTCATTGAAATTCACCCAAAAATGTTTATTAAAAAATATTTTAAAAATACTCATAAAAATTATTTTATGCTTAAAAATTATTTTATGTATGAAAATTCACTTTATGTGCAATAATTTTTTTTTATGCTTATGTACTTCGTACAAATTACTTATTTCACAATAATAATTCATAATATGCATATTAGAACTAATCTAACATGCCACATACTCATCGATCACATAACACATGAATTTCCATAAAAGCACACACTTAGTCCTAATGGTTCTAAATTCAAGTAAATCGTCACGAAACTCCTAGGGTGGGTGTGGGTTGTTATAAAGGCTTAACAAATTTGTCCTAATTCTTAAACTAAACAAAACAACTAAATTTAATGAAGAAACTTGTAAGAAAAACAATGAGATTTAATTGTCAGGAATTAATATCTATCCACACTCTATCAATCAATTACCTTAACATCTAAGTGGTGTATGATCCAGGTTGTCCTATAGCATTGATTAGATTCTCTCGATATCTAAACAACTAAACCAAAATTCAAGTTTTCTCAAAAAAATTCAACTAGTTCTCATTGCACTAAACTATTTGTGGATTGCTTAAATTTGGCTTTAAGTGAACCTTAGGGATATCTAATCACTAACTATAATCTCTCATCAATTAGTAATTAAAAAGATATTTGTAGGTATATGGCATTATCATCTCTCAATGCATAACACAACTCAAATCACAACTTTATTCGCCAAATAAAATTAAGGATTAAGCATAACAAATACCACATACCATAAAATATTATATGTATTGATAATTTTAAAAAATTGTGTTTCAAAACATTAATTCCTAACCAAAGAATTAGTTAATCATAGTTGCAATACAAACCAAGTACCAAGAGAAAGAGAAATTCATGAACACAAGTTTGGAGGTAATAAAGAAGTTGGATTTCTCAATCTTCACTCTTAAGCCTTCAATCTTGATCTTCTTTGATTCATTCTCTCTCTAAGTCTTTTTCTTTTCTTGCTTATTGTCCTCAACCTTCCCTCCACATCCTATTTATAGTGGAATGCCACCTCCTTGTTAAATTAGGTTTGAAAGATCTTATTTGGAGTAAAAAAAAAACACAATTCATAATGGGTGTGATGAATTATAGCTTCCCACTTCATTGCTTTTCTCGACCACTGTCTATTTTGCACTGGCCTCCTTTCATTTATCATTCTTACTTTACCTTCTTAAGGCTTTTTTAATTCTACAAAACCTTTCTCAAATGCAATATACAAAATATGAATGAAATTAAACCAAAATACACCCTAAACATATGCAATTTCTAAGGAAAACCACCTACACACATTAATTCTATTTGCACACATCAAATTCCCTCACACTTGAACTTTTGCTTGTCATTAAGCAGACACTCAACATCTTCATTCTCAAATTCTTCACCATCCTATTGGATACATTCAATCTTATGGAAACATTTATTACATGTTTTGCTATGTAATCCTAAGTATTTTCAAAATCAAGAATATTCATTAACAAGGATGCCTAGGCCAAAAATTCTCACATAAAGAGTATACTTATAAAGAAAAGATAAAACACATCCACTAACCCATAATTTACCAATCATAACTAGATAAATTGCCAAAAATACCAAATAAAATTAAGGCCAATGGGAATCAATAGGATTTTAAAATACTTAAAAACAAAGGAGTGGGTTAATTAACTAATTATTATATATATATATATATATATATATATATATATATATATATATTTGTTTTTTCATTTGTGTGTGCATTTTATGCTCCATCTCACTTTTGCAAGTGTGTTTTACACTCCTTCTTGCAATTTTTTTTAACTAATTAACTAACCCTCTTTTTTTTATTATTATTTCTCCTATATCGTATTCCCAATTAACAAAAATCATTTGGTACTCTTTAGCTATTTATACTTAATTATGAAAGGTGAATTATTGGTTAGTTAATATGTTCAAAATTTCTAAACAAATATAATCTAAATGTGAGAGTTCTTAAACTAATCATCCACTTTAAATAAACCTTCTTAAATTAAGGAATTACTAGGGAAGAGCACACTTTTTAGTTTAAAATCCATTTCAATTAAAATGATGTCTAATGTTCAATCTATAATTCAGAATGACTATGTTACATTCCAACCAAACATAAACAATATAACCTAACAAAAACACATAAAAAGACAAGATGATTGCAATTCACAACACAATAACATACCCTCCCACACTTGAATATCATATTGTCCCTAATGTGATTCCCATAATGCAAACATAATGAATATATACCATAAGTGTAAAAATAAATGAAAGAAAATTTTAAAAGGCTTCCCTTGCTAATTTGGAGGTGATGGAGGAGCAAATAGGATGTGTAGACTGGATTGATTGAAAAATTTGGAGAGTTGTATCTTTGGCAAGATTGCTCCTTCTCTATACGGTGAAGTCGTGAATCCATGTCATCCAATTATGTGCTCACCCTCCTATTGTGCTCATCAAAAGCATCCAATTGTCATAGGACTTGCTTCTAACCGACCTCTTCTTATTCTTAATCTTCCCCTTTTTCTTCTTCCTCTTCTTCACTTTCCTCATCATTTACATTAGTTGAAAAAAGTAGCAGGAATGCTTGATTGCATGCCATGCCTTATCTATTGACACTTACGGGTGGCAGAGTCTTTCAATGTCATATCAATGTCAATAATTTCTGACCGAATCAAAACATCAATTGTGAAACTTCGTCCCCTTAATTCCTTCATAATTGGACTATTCTCATCAAGAACTTTTAAATACATAGTAATTCCACTTACAATATTGCCCATAGCAATGGTGACCTTGGCATGAGTCAATGTAGTATGTAGTGGAAATTTTATGATTTGTGTGCAAACACCACAACATGAACAATTCTATAGTAGACACCATATTACTCTCTAATTTGCCAAAAATTGCATGACACATAAATTTATACAAAATCAAGTAATTATGGTCTCTAATTAGCCCATTAGATGCATTGTGACTATCAAATTTGTTCAACCAAGTTAATTTCTTCCAAATTTTATTGACATCAAAATTTTTTACAAAATCAGTGTTACCCCCTTTTGAAAGTCCAAAACCTCTAAACATGATATCATAATCAATTTTGTACTCTTTTCCTAACATTGTACATGCTAAAATTTTATCACTAGACGTTGAATACTTCAATGTAGTAAAAACTTCATGAGTTAATTGAACAAACATAGGATGTTTTATCTCTATAAACTTCCCCCACCCAAGTTTGGCACACCATTGTCCTAATTTTTCCTTCAATTTAATTATTTCTGAGGCATAGTTATCTAAATATCTACAAAGATGCATAGTACATTTAGTTAAGGAAACATACCTTTTGCCTTCTTCCTCACTAAATATGGGAATAGGAGCACTAAACTTGTAGGCATGATCACTTACTTCATCTTCCATTCTTGCTTTACCCTTCCTTGCACTGGCATTCTTAGCCACACGTTTGACCCTTGAAGCTATGGATTTCTTGATGATTTGAAGGAATTTAGGGTTGGGCTAGGTTTTAAAAGAAGAAATTTAGGAAATTTTAAAGAGATTTAAGTGTTTGAGGGTTA
The DNA here is from genome assembly GCA_947687605.1 of Reutealis trisperma. Taxonomy (NCBI): domain Eukaryota; kingdom Viridiplantae; phylum Streptophyta; class Magnoliopsida; order Malpighiales; family Euphorbiaceae; genus Reutealis; species Reutealis trisperma. Next base: position 381,863 of record CANTUT010001132.1, read on the forward strand.
GGGATTTGAAAAGAGGTAGAGAGAGAGAGATAGAAATTTGAGGAAGAAGAAGAGGAATGATGAGTTAGGGCTACCCATGTGTTGTTTTAAAAGGGTCTCCTTTTTTTTTTTTTTTTCTAATCTATCTAGTCATCTCCCTATGATAGGTACTGCAATCGTGACGCTATTGGCTACTAAGCCCATTGTTGCAAGTGAGACAAGCAGTGCGCCTATAACACTCTCAGCTCCTTTAAAGACACTTGATATTGTCACACTTGTGATGATCAGTGCGACTGTGATGCAACCAATGCCTCCTGTCACACCAGCTCATTGTGCTTATGACACTATGCATTAATTCTAGGCAACCTCTAACATGCTCCACCTACTAAGAAACATGAAGACATTAAGACAAACTATGAACTAAAAGTAAGAAGTAAAAAAATATTACTAGTTAGTGGCAAAAATCCTTAACTAAAATTAATAAACAGAGAATAAATCCAAGAAAAGAAATAACAAAATATAACTTGGGTTGCCTTCCATGAAGCACTTCTTTAACATAGTGTTAACTAGACATTAAGGATATGGTTTTCAATGAACTTTAACAAGGAAGATTGATTCACTTAGGTCACCATAATAGAGTTTGCATTTATGCCTATTGACCTTGAAGGTTTCCCCCTTTGAATTCTTAAGTTCTAAGGCACCATAGAGAAAGACTCGAACCACTTTGAATGGTCTACTCCACCTCGATTTCAATTTACTCAGAAAAAGTTTCAGCCTTGAATTGAACAATAAGACTAAATTTTCTTCCTCGAAGTCTTTCTTAAGGATATAAGCATCATACTGTCTCTTGGTCTTCTCTTTGCAAATTTTGGCATTCTTATAAGCTAAGTGTTGAATCTCCTCTAATTCATTCAAGTCCAATAGCCTCTTTTCTCTAATAGCCTTTAAATCAAAATTGAGTAATTTTATTGCCTAATAAGCCTGATGCTCTAACTCTACTAGTAGATGACATGCTTTGCCATAAACCATCCTATATGGTGACATGCCAATAGGTGTTTTGTAAGCCATTCTATAAGCCCATAGAGCATCATCAAGCTTAGCTGCCCAATCTTTTTAGGACTTATTGACTATCTTCTCAAGTATTCTCTTCAATTCTCCATTTGACAACTCCACTTCATATTTCCTTAGTAGAGACTCAAACTTTTTGTTATAAAAATAGTGCCTCTATCACTAATTATAGCTCTTTGGACTTTAAATCTTGAAAAGAGCTTCTTTAAAAACATGATCACCACCTTTGTATCATTAGTAGGAGTGGCAATTACTTTAACCCATTTAGGTATATAGTCAACCCCCACCAAGATGTATTTGTTCCCATAAAAGGAGGGGAATGGACCCATGAAATTAAGTCCCCATACATCAAATAATTCTACTTTATGAATAGAAGTGAGTGGCATTTTTTTCCTCTTTAATAGATTTTCAGCTCTTTGACACCGATCACAATGGGCGACGAAGTTTTTGGTGTCTTGAAATAAAGTAGGCCAAAAGAATCCACTCTTTAGAATTTGAGTAGCTAATTTGGTGACCCTAAAATGTTCCATATAGGCTAAACTATGGCATTGATTCAACACCTCTAACATCTCTTCCTTAGGTGCACACCTTCTTATCAAACCATCCCCATAATTTTTATAAAGGAAAGGCTCAAACCATAGGTAGTTATTGGCTTTAAATAAGAACCTCTTCTTTTGTTGATAAGACAAATCTAGGGTACAATGCACAGACTAAGTAATTTGCCACATCCGTATGCCAAGGAGTACTTATTTGTTCAATGAGCATGAGTGATTCATCAAGAAATAGCTCATTGATGCCTTGTTCATCCATGTACTTATGCTTAACTCCTTCCAATCAAGACAAATGATCCACTACTAGATTTTTTTATCCTTTTTTTATCTTTTATCTCATTATCAAACTCTTGAAGAAGTAAAACCCATCGGACGAGATGAGGCTTGGCATCTTTCTTAGCAAAAAGGTATCTCAAAGCTGCATGATTGTTGAAGATGATAACTTTTGAGCTAAGAAGATACGACTAGAATTTATCAATTACAAACACCATAACCAACATTTCCTTATATGTGGTTATGTAGTTGAGTTAAGCTCCCACCAATGTCTTGCTTGTATAATAAATCACATGGAGCTTCTTATCCTTTTGCTATCATAATACACAACCTAAAGCTTAATCACTTACATCACACATGATCTCAAAAGGAAGATCCCAATCAAGAGAAGTGATAATTAGAGCTAACACTAAAGCTTCTTTAAACCTTTTAAAAGCACACAAACATTGATCATCAAAACCAAAAGGAGCATCTTTAATCAATAGGTTAGTTAGAAGTTTAGCAATCAAAGAAAAAATCTTTAATAACTTACCTATAGAACCCTGCATGACCCAAGAAAGCTCAAACTCCTTTCATCAAAGTTAGGGAAGGTAATTTCTCTATTACTTCAGTTTTCACTCTATCAACCTCCAGGCCTTTGCTTGAAATTTTATGCCCCAACACTATCCCTTCATCCACCATTAAGTGACACTTCTCCTAATTTAGCACCAAATTCGTGTCTTCACACCTTTTGAGTACCTGATCTAAATTAGAAAGGCATTGATCAAATGAATCACTAAACACAGAAAAATTATTCGTGAAGACTTCCATAATGTCCTCAATCATGTCTAAAAATATAAACATTATACATCTTTGAAAAGTAGCAGGTGCATTGCATAATCAAAAGGGCATATGTCTATAAGTGAAACTACAGTAAGGACATATGAAAGTTGTCTTGTCTTGGTCTTCCAAATAGATGAAGATTTGATTATAACTCAAATACCAATCAAGGAACCAATAATGAGTATAGCCTACAATTCGCTCCAACATCTTATCAATGAATGGGAGAAGGAAGTGATATTTTCTTATTGTTGAATTGACCTTCCTACAATCAATGCAAACCTTCTTGTCCTCTTTGAAATCAGCTCCCCTTCTTTACTTTCCACTACCATTATACCCCTTTTTTTAGGTACACATTGGACCAAACTTGCCTAAGAACTATTAGAGATAAGGTAAGTGATTCCTAGATCTAAGAGCTTCACGATCTCCCTTTTGACTACCTCCTTCATGTTAGGATTTAGTCTCCTTTGTCTTTTTGTTATAGCTCAAAACCCATCCTCCATATGGATTTTACATATAACAATGGAAGGACTAATCCCCTTGATGTAAAAGATTTACCACCCAATAGCTCTTATTCTTTGCCCCACCAATTCCACTATCCTCCTTTCTTGATCCTTTGAGAATTTATTTGAAATTATGATTGGTAGTTCCTCTCTCCCTTTCAAAAATGTGTATCTTAGGTAATTTGGAAGTGGATTAAGCTCTAACTAGGGAGGTTTTTCAATAGATAGTAGGGTAAGGTTGTCAATTCTCACCAAAATTTCATAATTTATGAAAATTTGGGTGTCATGGTCACGACAGACGTCACACTCACACCACATCTCTTTGTCTTTAGCTCTGAATAAGGTTTTGGCCTATGTCCCACCCACGATGGATGGTGCACCCGCGACACTGTTTGTATCTACACTAGGCTACTCTAAAATTAATTTTTTTCTCATTCCTCTTGCTTGATTTTTATGATGCATTCATCAAGAACATCAATCCTTATGTAAGCTCCTCTTCTAAAGGGTATTTCATGGCTTTGACCATATTTAATTTACCTTTCCATCACCAATCCTTAAAGTGAGCTTCCCTTTATAAACATCTACCAAGGCTCGACTTGTGTTCAAGAATGATTGCCTAAGGATTGACGAGCCATCTTTATTTTCCTTAAAGTCAAGTACTATGAAATCCACTAGAATGATGAATTTATCTACCTTAAAAAGCACATCCTCAACAATTAGATATGGTATTTTGATTTAGTGGTCCACTAACTGCAAAAGCATAGAGGTAAGCTTTGCTTCCCTCAAACTGAGTTTCTTGAAGAGAGACAACGACATCAAGTTAATTTCAGCCCTAATATCACATAAACAATTAGGAAAGTGTAAATTCCCCATAACATATGGGATTGTAAAGTTCCCAAGATCTTTTAATTTAACTACCATCTTGCTTGTGATGATTGAGCTATAATTTTCTATTAGAGACATGCCCTGCCCTTCATCCCGTTGCTTTTATTAGTTATGATGTATTTCAAGAATTTCGCATATTGAGCATTTAAGCTAAAGCCTCAATAAAGGAATATTGATTTGTAACTTCATGAAAATCTCTAGGAACTTGGAAAACTGTTGGTCCATTTGTTGCTTTCTCAACCTTTATGGGAATGGCACATTTGGTTTATATGGGGGAAGAGGGGGATTGGTAGATTATTGTTCTGATTCCTCTTGCTAACTATTCCCTATGCTTTCATTCACCTCTTTTTCATCTTATCTCCTTACTTCGATAATGGTGGTTCTAACTCCTTACCACTTCTCAAGGTGATGGCCTTCAACTACTCCCTTAGATTGGGCTCCGTGTTGCTTAGAAGATTTCCTTGATTTCTAATTACAAGTGCATTACCAAGCTGTCCCACTTGTACTTCTAGGTTGTGAATAGAGGATGAATGATTATTTACAATTTGATTGAATTTTGCCTCCGTTCTCCGCTAGTTTTCATCTTGATTAGCCATCTTATTATTGGGAGCTTCCATGAACTTGTCCATCATTGATTTGCAGCTTGCTAACCTCTCTTATGGTTGTTGATGAAATCTAGGTAGTCCTTATTGCTTGTTGAAATTTGACTATCTAGCATTATTACCACCCCAAGAAATATTGGGATGATTCCTTCATCCTGGATTATATGTATTTGAGTAGGGGTTGTTGCTTAACCTTTATTGAAAATGATTTCCCACATAATTAAGTTGTTCCACTTGATTTCTAGTTGCAAGGTTAGCCATACAATAGTTATTGCTTGTGTGCCCCATCTTGCCACAAAAGTCACAACCGCTTCGAATTGCTATAATAGAGTTTGGAGTGACATTCAAAGCACTGAGTTGCTTTGATAGAATAGCAACTTATACTAGTAAGGATGTCAACTAATCCACCACCAAAACTCTTCTTTAATCTTTCATTTGTGGTTGCTTAAGACGTTGGTAGGCCATAAAGAGTTATTGGTTGCCATCTCCTTTGAAAGCTTAATTACCTCCTCTATTGTCTTCCTCATCAATGATCCTCTAGCTGCTGCATCAATGGTGCCTCTTGTGTGAGAATTGCACCCATTGTAGAAAGTTTGGATTAATAATTCATCAGGAAGATGATGGTGTGGGTAGCTTTTTTAAAATTACTTGTAACACTTCCATGCTTCATTTAATGATTCCCCTTCAAGTTATTGGAAGTTTGTGATATCCTTGATAGTCCTAGTAGTCTTTGCTACAAGAAAGTACTTCATAAGGAATACTTTGACAAGTTGCTTCTAAGTAGTGATTGATCATGATGGCAGTGAATTCAACCTGAGTTTGCCCTATCCTTTAGGGTGAAAAGGAATAGTCTAAGTCTCACTGTATCATTTGAAACTCCATTACACTTGAAGGTATCACAAATTTTAAGGTCCTCATTAGTCAATTCATAGAATTGTACACTTGATTGAAGCATTTGGAAAAGAGTAAGCTTGATCTCAAAATTGTTTGCATTGACCCTTGGTCTAGCAATACCTTGTTGTGCACCATGCAAACCCGGTATAGAGAACTCTAACAAAGGTCTTTGATTTGTTCTCTAATTCCCATATTGGTTCTCTTGCTATTATTTATTTGCATCTCTGAGTCCCATTTCATCTACCGTCTCAGCTGCTTAATTTTTTTTTTTGTTGCCTTTTCTATCTCTCTTTCATATTTAGTGAGCTCAGGTATGTAAGGAATGAGTATAGGTTTCGATCTTTAAGTATCAGGCATACACAAAAATCAATACCTATAAAATAAGAGAAAATCAAAACAAAAGTTAACAAAGAAAAATAAAACTTGCCTTAAATCAAATAAAATCAAATATATTATGATGTTAAATTTAATAGTCCCCGGTAATGGCGCCAAAAACTTGTTGGGTAAAATCCGCAAGTGTATTGAGTCCACAAGTAAGATAGAGTGAATAAAGTATCATTCCCATAATGGCTATGTTTACCTACCTATCTACTGTTTCTTTTCTTTGTTTAAGGCCTAACAAATTTATCCTGATTCTTAAACTAAACAAAACAACTAAATTTAATGAAGGAACTTGTAAGAAAAACAATGAAATTTAATTGTCAGAAATTAATATCTATCCATATTTTATCAATCAATTACCTTAACATCTAAGTGGTGTATGGTATTGATTAGATTCTCTCAATATCTAACCAATTAAACTGAAATTCAAGTTTTCTCAAAATAATTCAACCGATTCTCATTGCACTATACTATTTGTGGATTGCTTAAAATTGGCTTTAAGTGAACCCTAAAGATATCTAATCACTAACTATAATCTCTTATCAATTAGTAATTAAATAAGTATTTATAGGTCTATTGCATTATTATCTCTCAATACATAACACAACTCAATTCATAACTTTATTGGCCAAACAAAATTAAGCATTAAGCATAACAAATACCATATACCACAATAAATTAGATGTATAGATAATTGAAAGAAATTGTGTTTCAAAATTTCAATTCCTAACCAAAGAATTAGTTAATCATAGTTGCAATAAAAACTAAGTACAAAGAGAAAGAGAAATTCATAAACACAAGTTTGGAGGTAATAAGGAAGTTGGATTTCTCAATCTTCACTCCTAAGCTTGCAATCTTGATCTTTGATTTAATCTCACTCTAGGTCTTTTTCTCTTTTTCTCTTCTTACTTGTTGTCCTCAACCTTCTCTTCACATCCTATTTATAGTGAAATGCCACCTCCTTGTTCAATTAGGTTTGAAAGATTGTTGGCATAAAAAAAACACAGTTCGTCATGGGCGCGATGAATTATAGCTTCCCACTTCATTGCTTTTCTCGACCATTATCGGTTCTATACTAGCCTCCTTTCATTCCTCATTCTTACTTTACCTCCTTAAGGCTCTTTTAAACCTACTAAACCTTCAAAACCTTTCTCAAATGCAATACCCAAAATATGAATGAAATTAAACCAAAATCACTCTAAACACATGCAATTTCTAAAGAAATCCACCTATACACATTGATTCTATATGCACACATCAAGAGAGAATAATAATGACATAAAAAGTTGATTTTAATCAAAACTACAATAGTAAAACAGAAGTCAACCTTAATTTGACCTAGTAAACCTATATGATTTACTTACTTGAATAATGCTACTAAAGGGCTAGTAAATGTGCATTATAAAGTGAATAAAATTTATTTGGTAATGTTTAGAGTATGTAGTGAAATTAAAAAGTAAAAATATGTATACCAAATTGAAAGTAAAGAAATGAAAATTTTATCAAATTACTAAGTATGGAATGTGCATATATGGATTTATTAATGGGCTTTTGGACTCTAAGGCTCAAGCCCATTAGATGGCTGGCCCGCAAGGCCCATAAATAAGTAAACATAAAATATTTCTTGAGTTAAAAATGGTTAGCCAAAATAAAATTGATGTGGGAAAAGCTAGCCACTAAAGTTGACTTAGTAGCCACTAAAATTGACTAAGTCAAATTCTTTAACAACTTGAACTCTCATTTTTCCTACACCAAAGTCTACATTCAGTTTTGCTCTTTTCACACTATCATGATAATCATCATCCGTCTAGAGGAGATCTTAGCTATCCAATTCAATTTAATCATGGCTATCCATCTTGATATAATTCTAGCCATTGAAATGGGTATGATTAAATCACCACCATTCATCTTCCACATATAAATGTAAATTTTATATTCATTCTCACTATTTTAATAACACCATCACAAAGACACAATTTCTAATAGAACCCTTCCTCTTAAATTCAACCACCACTACAGGAATTCAAATAAAGGCTTTCCAAGGTGAATTTTTATGCTCATCTCTTCCTTTCTTTTTTATAAGCATGATTTTGATGTTTTAATTGCAAACTTTTTTCTTTTCTTTTGTTTGTGGGATTCAACCAATCTAGTATGAATTAATGGAAAATTAATTTTGTATGTTCCTTGGTGAAATATGAAATTTGAACTTAAAAATTTAAGGTTTAATATGTAAAAACAAGCAAAGAAAGCATGAAACTCACTTAAACCTTACTAAATGTTAGTTTAGCCATCCTTGTGAAATGATAGGGGAGTGTTCTAAATTATATTTTAAGGTATCTAAAGTTATTTTAAGTGGAGAAAAATGGTTTTGTAGTGTTAAATTGAATTATGGAGACTTATTTCAATACTTGAAAATTTTGATGGCATAAACTTAGCTAAAAAGGGGACTTTACATTCTAAATCTTATTTTGATGTTTGATTGATCACATAGGTTTTCTATTATACTAATTTCATAATTTAATGGTCAATTTGAAAATTAGACAATAAATTATAGGTTTTCCCTAAATTTGCCCTAAGTTGGAAAATTAGGGTTTTATAAACAAAAGTGATTTATTTAATGGGAATTGATTGTCTAAGTATTAATTTGATGAATATATGATCAATTTGAGATTTGGATGAGGAATTAATGGTTTTCTCCAAATTCTAGGATTTGAGGGACAAATTGGAGATTTTAAGAATTGAACTTGAATCTATGAAATTGAAGGGGCAATTAAGCTTAAGAATGGTATAACATGATTTGTATGATATTAATTTCAAATTCAATTGATGGAAATAATTTTCTCCCAAATTTAATAAATTATGTTCATTTATGGGTTTAGAAAGTGAAAGTGGAATTAATTTCATTAAATATTAGAAATTGTTTAAATTGATTATAATTAAGTAACATAAAGTTGAAATATGAAATTGGGAGGAAAAGAATTATTTTTCCATAAGTGAATATATATGGCCAATTGGATAACAACTAAGGAAAAATGTCAAAATTAGTAATATGTATATATATAGTGTGCCTTGACCTTAAATTAATAAGTTAGAATGATAATGGACAAGATAAAAGGTGTTAACAAAGTTAAGCTAAATTTAAACTAATGAGATAACAATGTGGTGATTAATGTGTAACTGGAGTACAAAATGTGTAAAATCTAAAGACAACAAGGACATTGTCTAAGAGTGCAAGGAGCACTACTAACATTAAGGTTAAACATAAATAGGAGCAAAGGAGTCAAAGGTGAGCACTTAATAATATAATATGACATGTGCCATATCCTACAAAACATTATTGATCAAACCATTTTCATCAAAATACTCCGATTCCATGTTGAGTATGAATTTCCTATTGAATATTAAGCCATTAGATATGATTTTCCTATGCATGTGGAATTTCATATTGCGAGCCCTATCATATTGATTTAACAATGTGACCATTAATGAGAATTATTCTTGTATTGGCATATTTTCCATTGAATTCCCTATTGTGAATTTCATAGGAAGCTTTCTATTGATGCATATTAATAAGCAAAAATACCCTTTTGATGTGGGGTAATACATTGGACCTTGTGCACTTGGTATAAGCCTGCAAGTAAGGTGAGAGTACCTAACCTCTATTGGGGGCGAATGCCTAATGGTAAGACCCAATTAGTCTTACATAATATGATATGTATGAGTGAGCAAGGCTTAGGCCTCCACTCTTTTATTTATATATGGGAAGCACACCACTTATAAAAATTTATTATTCTACTAAAGATATTGTTCCTATCTTAAATGAGAAATTGATTCATAATGACAATTTTGATTAGAATCACTTTATTGTCACAATGAGCCTATCCTGATAAATGACCTATATACCCACCTGTGACGCCTCGTCCGAGCACCCGGTCTGATCCGCTGAAAGGGAATCGAATATGCCCATTTGGGAGAAACATCACGATTAGAACTCATTATGAGTTCAGAAAATTGTATTTTGTAAATTGTTATTTGTAAAAGAAGTCACCATTTTAATTTTGTTTATTTTAGTTGCGAAAATTAAAGGAAAAACCCAATTTGATTGACTATAAAATTATAACATTTATCCCAAGGAAAAGCACTAGTCCTCGAATGACCAAAAAGGGCTCGGGGACTAGGTTTTGGTTAAAACAAATACAAAAAATTTAGTTTGGCTTATATACAAAATAGCTTTTGTAAAAAAAAAATTAGGTTTTTATATATGCATGAATAGATAAAATATAATGTATAAAACAAATGTTATTTGTGCAATGCATAGTGAATATGAGATAATAACAATTATAAAATGTGAAAAATAAAGAAGAAACTACTTAAAACTATTACAAGTTCAAATATCAAAATCAGGGGATCTTTCCTCTAGCCCTTATGGGTTATAAGAAAAGCACACATTCCCTAAATATAATATAAACTAATAAAAAATAATAAAAAGAATTAAAGTTTTAACTTTTATTTAAGAAAAGCAATTTCAATCCTAAACTATATGAAGAAGGTGATAGAGAGAAGAAGTTGTTAATTTTAGCAGAGTTGAATGCCTTAGAGATAGTAAGCCTGCGTATCCCTTTGAATGGGAATCAAACCCCACACAGCTCTTCCTTCTTACAAAGGAGGAGTTTTTAAGTCATTGCCTTTGTTATCATGTTTTGATTGATTTTAAGGGCTTTGGGGTTTGTTAATTAGGTCAGATTTTAATTAACAAAAATTAGATCTTTTCAGATTTAGATCTTGAAATTGAAATTGAAAAGGAAAAGGAAAAGGAAAGAACTTTTACCTTTGGCTTTTGGTGGCGAGGAAAGTAGGGAACAAGCTTGGCATTGGATCTAAGTTCCACCTTAACTTAGGGATAGCACGAGCACTCATTTTGGAAGAAGGACTCTTGAACAGCAGAAACTCTTCTTGGAGGGACTTGGATCACACCTTTGCTTGATTACCATGAATTATCTTTGAAAGAAATAACTTGAGTTGCACCTTTTCTTGATTAGGAAGCATAAAGATAGGGTTTTGGGTGATTAGGAGGCTTATGAATGGGGTTTTGAGATGATTAGGAAGCTTATGGATAAGGTTTTATGTGATGGAGGAGGTTTTGGAATGGGGTTTTAGAGTTTTAAAGGTTTAATAAGAGGGTTTTGATGATTGAAAAGCTTAGAAATAGGGTTTAGAAAGCTTTAGGGAGAGTATAGAAGTATGTAATTATGTCTTGAAGTTGTCAGGAGCTGCAAGGTATTTATAGGGGAAGTTTGGGGCTAAAAATTCACAGTTTCCATGTAGCATTCTAAAAGGGGCACGCTGCGGTAACTGGGTGATGCCTGCAGTAACCATAGAGCCCTTTGATCTTACCTCAGGGCTAACTGCAGTAACCAATTGGTTATCATAGGGACATCTACGATAACCGTAGAGGCAGCTGCAGTAACTACACCGTGGCCGGTCCACGGGTTGCCGTTGCTTATTTTTCAGCCTGTTCGCATTCATTTTTTATCTAATTTGAGCCTGGTTTGATTCTATGGGTTTGTAAGCAAGTGCTAATCATCTAAAGGTGCAAGTTTTAAGAAATATGTTTTTCAATGAGGCACTACCCTGCACCCCACAAGGGGTGCTACCCCCTTGATCCTTGCCCGCTAACCAGCTAGCAAGACCGCCATATGCGTAGCGCATAAATCTTAGCAAGTGTCAAGCTGTGGTCAGATCCTAAGGGTGCAAATTTGAGGGTTCACACCATATAATGTTGTATTATTATGCAATCACTAAGCTTTGTCTCATTCCTTAGTTGCTTAAATCTTTCAAGTTAGGTTATTAAGTCAGCAAAGTAAATTCCAAGCCTTGTTCTTTTGCTTGGAAATTGTTCTGCTAATTTTAAGTTTTATGAATTTTGGTTTTGTGAGTCTGAAGACCATTAATTTAGATCTTTATGGTTACCAAAGGTTAGTACTAATGTGATTGGGATTTATATGTACCGTAAACTATACTCTAATTATTATTATATTAGTGTATTAAGTAATGATCATATGAATGATAACATGAAATATAAAATGGGAGATTAAACATGATGAATACAAAAATGGTATTATGAGCATTTAGTAATATATAAAATGACAAAATAGTAGTTGGCAATAAGAAAAAGCAATTAGGTTCCGATCTTATGATATGCTTCAACATGATAAATGGTAAAGAATAATAAGTTAAACAGGGATCTATAGGTTTATGTGACTTTATATCTTCCTATACCCTGGGATCATCATAACTTAAAAGTGGATCATGACAAACTATGGCTCTAGTGCTGTAGAGTCTAATACCTATAAAAGAAAATAACCTTCCAAAAAGGATTCTACCGTCGAACTTCCAGCAAAGAAACAAAAAGAGTCTAAACCTTCTACAAAAGGCAAGGATCCCAAACCTAGGAAAGTAGTGGAGGAGTTTATTAGTGACCTTGTAGCCAAATAATTAAAGGCCTTTAAATTAAGTTTAAGATTCCTAAAGACCATACCCTTAGGCTTCGCGATCCTAAAACCTTTGCCAACTAATGTCTGGGTGATATGGACAGAATTGTATATGTAGATGACCTCAAATCTAACCTTAGAATGGTCTATGTAGATGGCCTTGAATCTAGCCTTAGGTTTCCTATGGCTAAACTCTGTATGAATGTGCTATAGGAGTATTAAATCCCTATCTATCAGCTACACCCAAACTTGTGGAAGGTGCTTATAGGACTTAGGATCCTAGGGGAGAAGCAAAGGTATAATGTTAGTAGTAGGGTACTGAGGGAATTATACCCTCTAGTGGCGAGGAAGGGTTCAACCATTTTAGCTTCTAGAGTGAAAATAAAGTTTTTACTCTTCCCTTTTCATTAAAGAACTGGAAATAGATGTTATTCATAATAAATTATAAAGGTGATTAGGGCGAGCTTTTGAACTTTTAGGTAGATAGTCCCTATAAGTTGACGTTCAATTTTATCTAAAACAGAGGTGGAGATGGAGAATTTCTTGAGGGGTCAATGCCTATTTCTAGTTCATAACTCCTCAATGAATATTTCTCTGCCTATTTGGCAAAACATATCAAGTTAAGACTTAATATGGCGAATATAGACATCAGCGATCCTTCTGCTGGTATTTGTTAGATGATTGCATTTTTTGTAGGGGATATTATCTGGATCATATCTATCTCTTTTGTGTTTTTTACAATGATGAAGTATATGGCCTAATTGATGAAGGAGAAGAGAGAAAGAAGAAGAAGATGGTGAAGGATCTTCAAGCCAAAAGAGCGGGTGAGGCCTCCCACGGATCAGCCAAGACTAAAACTCCCAAAGCGCTTTTGTCTGAGACATTATAGTGACTAAATCTTAATCTCCATAAAAATCTACTAAATCAGGGGACATCGCAAGAGGGCTGCGCTAAAGAGCTCGTCCGAGCCATCAGTGAAGAGGCTTCATTCATCTATGGAGGAGCATGCACAATCTAAATGTCACCATTGATTTAATGGAGGCAACCCTATCATGACCCACTTATTAAGCTATGACGGTCCTAATGACATTTTTGTGCTAAGCCTATGGTAACCATAGAGCTCTAAAACTATATTCCTCATAGTCAAAATCACGACACTTGAAATTAGCAGAACAACTTCCAAGTGAAAGAATGGGGCCTAGAATTTACCCTACTAACTTATTAACCTTACCTAAAAAATTTAAACAACTAAGGAATGAGATGAAGCTCAATGAGTATATAATAATATAATATATTGGCAGTATAAGGATCATTATCAAGATGGCTCACTATAGCAGTGAAGCAGTGTTAAACAAAATTGTTCTTATGGATCAACTTCTCATTTAAGATAGGAGTAAGATCTTTAGCATAAATAGTAATTCCTTGGAAGCAGAATGCTTCCTACACATATAAATTAAAGAGTGGTGGCTAAGTCTTACTCACTCATATACATCATATTATGCAAGACTAATAAGGTCTTACGATTAGGCATTTCCCCCTAATAGAGGTTAGGTACTCTCGCCCTACCTACAAGCTTATAACAAATGTATAGGGTCTGATGTATTTCCTCACATCATAAAGGATTTCTACTTATTCATGGGTATCAACGAAATACATATCAAAGGTCTACAATAGGAATTCAATAAAAAGTAGTATAGCATATTGATCATTCTCATCATTGAACACAACATAGTACCAAGGAAAAAGGCTCATCATAGTCAAATATCATATAAGAAAGATATGAATTTCCAAGGCTCAATCAATGGGCAACCACATATCAAATGTCATTTTAAGTACATGTCAAGGGATGGTAGTACAAGCAATGGTTGTAAGTGATAAGGCATAATTACATCATATTATTAAGTACTCACCTTGGACTCCTTTGCTCCTATTTACATTTAACTTTAATACTGGTGGTGCTCCTTGCACTCTTAGACAATATCCTTGTCCTTGTCTTTAGATTCTATACATTGCATTTCAATTACACACTAATCACTTCTTTGTTATGTCATTAGTTTAAATTTAGCTTAACTTGTTAACACTTTCATTTTGTTCATTGTAGTACTAACTTATTACTAATTTTGACACTTTCCTTAATTATTTTCCAAATAGCTAAAGGTATTCACTTCAAGGAAAGATAATTCCTTTCCTTCCAATTTCTCATTTCAACTTTGAGAAAATCAATTTAAACAATTTCTAATATTCAATGGCATTAATTTTACTTCTACCATCCAATTCCCTAAATGAACCTAGTTCATTAAATTTAGGGAAAATCATTTCTATCAAGTGAATTTCAAAATTAACATTATGCAAATCATGCTAGACCATTCTTGAACTTAATTCTCCTTCAATTTTATGAATTCAAGTTCAATACTCAAAATCCCTAATTTTTCCATAAACCCTAGAATTTGGGGAGAACCATTAATTCCTTATCCATTCTTCAAATTGATTATAGAATCATGATATTAGCATGTAAAAAATTCTATATCATTAATTAAACATGGAAAACAACCATTAGATCTTAAACTTTCTCTTTTACCTTAAGTTATGTCTTTAGAATTTCAAGTGTTGAAATAAGCTTCTATAATTCAATTTGACACTTCCAAACCACCATTCTTTATCCCAAATAACCTTAGATATCATCAAATAAAATTTAGAACACTTCTTTCACAATTTCATTAAAGTGGCTGAAACTTTGCTCTATGCTCCCTTAGGTGAGCTTCATACTTTTCTTGCTTATTTTCACTTGTTAAACTTCATGTTCCCAAGTCCAAATCTCATATTTATTCAAAGGATATATAAATCAAACATTTCCTAGTTATACTTCCTTTTGGATGAATCAAATAGTTGGAAGTAAAGAAAGTTTCCTGTAACTATATCACCAAAGTTATGCTTAGAACATATAAAAGGAGAGATGAGCATAAACTCTTACCTTGGGAAGCCTTGTTTTGAATTCCATGGTGGTGGCACAAAATTTATAGTGTTTTTCTCTATGAGGATGCATTTTTTATGATAGGTTTTTCAAAAATGAAGAAATTTGCATATCTTTTTGTTTATATATGGAAGATGGATGGTGGTGATTTAATCACACTTAATCCAATGGTTAGGATTAATCAAAATGAATGGTTATGATTTAATTAAGTGAATGGCTAGGATCTCATCTAGGTCAATAATGTTCATCATATAGTGTGAAAAGAGCAAAAATGTATCTAGACATTTATGTAGGAAAGATGAGAATTCAAGTTGCTTAGGAATTTGACTTAGTCAATTTTTTGGTGGCTTCTTAGTCAAATTTTGTGGCTAGCTCATCCTACACCCATTTAACCATGGTTAGCTACTCTAGTTAAGGCTTGTGTTTATCCATTTACAGGCCTTACAGGCTAACAATTTAATAGGCTTGTGCCTTTGGAGTCCAAAAGCCCATTAATAAATCCATATATGTACATTTTGAACTTAGTAACTTAGCAAATTTTTTTCATTTCATTTCTTTTGCTTTAGTATAGATATTTCTATCTTTTAATATTACTACACAATATAGACATTGCTAGAAAATTCTATACACTTTTTAATACACATTTACTAGCCCTTTAATAGTATTGTTCAGGTATATATGTCATATAGGCTCATTAGGTCAAACTAAGTTTGACTTCTATTTTACCATTGTAACATTGATTGAAATCAACTTCTCATGTCACTATTATCATCTCCCAATGACTTAGGAGGTGTTAATGCCTATTCACTAATAATTTAGGTTCACATTTCAAATAAATTATTAACATAGTCATATTAAGTCAAACTCAGTTTGACTTTCATTTTATCATGAAAGTGCTTATCAAAATTGATTACCTTCTTTACTTATTGTCACATTATTCATTAAATTCACTTCTTATAATGTTCTTAGGGTTCTTGATGTGTTAAGAAGGCCTTGAATGGCATAGTACATGAACATCATGGTGTCTCCATTGCTAACTCTGATAGGTTAGGGAAACCTTAGGAATTACAGACTCTTGTTCCTACTGACGATGATTTGATGATTGAGCTTACAAATGCTCAACTTGCTAGATTGGCTTATGGGCATCTTTTCCAGGTTTGCATTTGAACTCTTTCTTTTTAGGTGTACCATCTTTTGATTTTCATTTAATTAACCATTTTTTGGTTCAGACTCCTCAATGTATCTATGAGCTCTGCCAACCCATAAGGATTCAAAAAGATAACATGAAGGCGAGCTGGATCCATCACAAAGGGGAGCTAGAGAATAAATTTTTTGAGGAGCTAGCCCGTATTAAGGAGGGCCATAAAATGGCCATGGTTGATGAAAAAGCAAAGTTTGCCACTGTAGAAGCTAAACTCTAAAGCAACCTCTCTACTATGTAGGTTGAGCTCAATGAGAAGAGGGGGGAGATCTAGAGCTTGAAGGAAAATAATGACAATCTTTATAAGGATCTCTAAAAGAAGAAGAAAGATTGGGCCAAAGATACCAAATTAGTTGCTAGTAAACTCTTTAATTATCAAGATAAGGTGCTTGGAGAGGTGCAAATGAGATATCTTAATCTTGATTTTGACTTCATTGAGCAGATCTTCCCATATGAGGAGGAAGAGGAGAATGGAATCGTTGATCAATTAAGAAACCTCCCTGAGCACAATCTTTCTTTTGTTACATCTAAGGATGTTATATCCCCTCTTTCTATAAATGATTATGGCATAGATGTTAGGGATGATCAATCTTAGGATTCTTATAATCTTTAAATTTGAAATTTAATGGAAGGTTTTCTTTTGGAAATATTGCTTTTTATAAATATTGCATCTTCATAATCATTGTGGCATGATTGCATATTGGGTGAAGTTTATGCTTAAAAGGTTATAGGGTGACTCATTAATCGCTCTTTCCATTAGTAGAGATATTCAAATAGGATCTAAGGCGAACATTAGATTTGCCTACCCTTTTCCTACTTAGAAAAAATATAAGGGGTCTTAGGCGAATCATAGATTTTCCTATCCCTATTGCTTTGTTTAAGATTTTATGAACAATGTTTAAGATCTTTGGTGAACTTTGAAGTTCGCCTACCTATCTATCATAGTGCCTTAAATAAAAAATGAACATGTACAATTGGAGAATTCTGGAACTTAAGATCATCCAGACTGGATCTTTATTGATTAATAAGAGAACATATAGTTCTAACTTCAAAATGAGGTCAATTATATACAAAGTAAAATTTAAGGAGCAACTAACTTTAAATGTAAAATTGAACTATGAAGATCGAACTGAATTAAGTACATAAAAGAGATAATATTACTAATACTAGAAACTATGATTGTCTAAATTCCATGATTAACAGAGGATATTCCTTAGTGATCTTCTAATTTGTAAGCATCTAGACTAATGACTTTAGCGATCTTGTAAGGTCCTTCCCAGTTGGGCTGTAGTTTGCTCACCCAAGTGTTTCCTTTGACTATCTCGGTTTTTCAAAGGACTAGATCACCTTCATTGAAACTTCTCTTTTTGACTCGGTGATTATGATATCAAGCCATTCATTTTATGTATGTTGCTATTCTTTGATATGCTTAATCTCTTTTCTCTTCAAACAAGTCTAGATTGGTTTGAAGTTCATCTTCTTGGCTAATCTCTTTAGAGCATTTGGTTCTGTAACTGGGTAGACCAGCACAACTGCTTTAGAACCATAAATGAGGGAGACAGGCATTCATCCAATTGGTTCTCTTAGTGTGGTTTGGTAGCTCCATAACACATCGTATAGTTCATCCCCCACCTGCCTTTGTTATCTTCTAACCTTTTTTTAAGCCATTGTAGTATCGTATGGTTTGCCACTTCAATTTGCCCATTAGACTAAGGGTGAGCTATTGAAGTTAACCTTAAGTCAATGTGTAAATCTTTGCAGAATGATCTAAATAATATAAAGTGGAACTATTTTCCATTATATGAAATTATCATCTCAAAGACACCAAACCTACAAATCACATATCTGAAGAAAAAGTTAGTAATATTTTGCTAGGTGTTCCTCACTAATGGCTTTGCCTTGATCCACTTGGTGAAGTGGTCAATAGCTATAACAACAAGCTTCAATTAGCAAACTACTTGAGGAAAAGGTCCCAAGATGTCTATGCCCCACTACAAAAAGAGCCAAGCATAGCCAATTAGACAAAGTTCGGTAGATGGCTATTTGGGGAGCAGCGAGTGTTTTTGGCACTGCTTACAATAGTGAACTAATTTCTCTGCATCTTTTCTTTATTATTATAGTATAGAAATAACCCTATAGGAGAACCTTCTTTGCTAAGTTAGAGCTTGCCTCGTAAGCACCACAAATGCCATCATAGATCTCCTTTAGAACGTAATTGCCTTCTTCAATTGGGATTCATATCAATCAAGGGTGGTTTTGGATCACCTGAAAAGATCACCTTTTTGCCAACTATATCTTTAGACCTCTTAAACACTCACTAAGCCTCCATCTTTTCTTTAGGAAGTGAACCTTCAAAGAGGTAGGAAATTATTGGCTCTATCCAAGTGCCTTGCTAATCCAACATAAAAAAAAAAAGGCATAACTTCTATGATGGGCAATCCCTATATTGCTAGGGGAAAATTCTTAATGGCACTCATTTTTCCTTTGGTTATAGATTTAGCAAGCTTGTCCACTCTTTCATTCTCTGCTCTTGAGATCTTCTTTAACTCTTAATTACCTCTAAACTAACCTTCTTCCCGAAAAGCCCTCTAAACGAATTCCATATATTTCTTTAATACTGATTCTTTCATTATGTAGTTGCCAGTTGTCTGATTGACAAACCAACTGGGTGTCACTATAAAATACAAGGTTCTCTATTTAATTTCTCAATCTTTGGAAAGGCTAGTTAATAGAGCCTCGTACTTTGCTGCATTATTGGAGATAAAAAAATCAAGCTTTATAGCACACTTAATGACTAATTTGTGAGGGCCTTTTAGAAATATTCCAACACCCAAACCTTCTAAACTTGTAGCTCCATAAAACTCCATAAACATACATATCCCATACTTGCTTTACTTCTTATATTTATTTTTTAAAAGGTGTGAACTCTGCTATAAAATAAATGAGGATTTGACCTTTCATGGCTCACCTTAGTTCATACTTTATGCATAGGCTACTGATTTGCACCACCTATTTGGATACCCGACTCGATGTCTCCTACTTCTATAAAATATTCTCAATGGGAGATTGGTTCAAACAATCACTTGGCGAGCTTCACAGTAGTGCCTTATCTTCTAAGTGGCCATGAATAGAACCAAAGTATGCTTTTCCAAGGTCAAATATCATAGCTTGGCATCTTAGAGTACTTTGCTTACATAATAGATCAATTGCTACTCACCATTCTCTTCTCTAATCAGTATGGCTACTATCGTCTTAGCTATCATTGATAAGTATAAATATAGATCTTCCCCTAGTACTAGGCAACTCAGGAAAGGGGGAGATGTTAAAAATTTCTTCAATTCTTCAAATGATTTTTGGCATTTACTTGTCCACTCAAAGCTCTTTAGATTTTTTTAAGGTTCCAAATAATTGTTGACATTTCTTGGCCAAACCAAAGATAAATTGACCCAGGGCAGTAACTTACCCATTTAGCTTTTGCACTCCTTTTATACTAGTAAGGGGTTTATATCCAAGATCACCTTGATCTTATCTAAATTTGCCTCAATTCCTCTATATGACACCATATATCCCAAGAACTTACCTGCTGGGATGCCAAACACATACTTCTTTGGGTTCAATTTCAAATTGTAGGATTGCATGATCCTCAAAATGATTTTTAAATCTCTAGGATGATCCTCAACTCTCTTACTCTTGATGATCCTATTGTCTATATATACTTCCATATTTTTTCTAATATGTTCTCTAAACATATGATTCACCATCTTTGATAGGTCACCCCAACATTTTTCAATCCAAATGGCATCATCCTGTAACAAAATGTCCCTTGGTTAGTTATGAAGGTTGTTTCTTCCTCATTAGATTTATGCATTTGAATTTAATGTAACCAACTTTGGCATCTAAAGAGGAGTATATCTCATGTTTGGCTATGGAATCTACCAGCTGGTCAATGCTTGGCAAGGGATAGTTATCCTTTGGTTAGGCTTAATTCAGGTTAGTAAAATCAATACACATCCTATGAGCCATTGGTCTTCTTTGCCAGTACTATATTAGCCAGCCATCTGAGATAATATACTTCTCTAATGACTTCTACATCTAGCAGCTTCTGGACCTCCTCAACTATAGGGATTTTTTTCTTATGTGCATACTTCCTCTTTCTTTGGGTGACCGGCTTAATGAAAGGATCAATGCTAAGTCAGTGAGTTATCACTACACTACGCACTCTCCCTCCAAATCTGTAGTATCCCATGCAGAGAACACTTGATTCTTTTTAAGTACTTTTACTAGTTCCAGCCCTACTTACTCTGTCAAAAAAGATCCTATCTGAACCATCTTACCTTATTTTATCTTAATGCTCACAACTTTCCCTATGGTTTAGCTTTCTCTTCTTTGGCCAAGCTATCTACTATTTCTATTTACAGGGCAAGAAATACACCTTTCAGGGTGGTGTAGTAGGCTTTCCTTGCTATTTCTTGGCATCCTAGCCACTATTACCCCTCTGGAGGTTGGATTTTCATTGTGAGGTACCTTATGCTTCTATCTACACCTATTGCATATAAGATAGAGCACCCAATGATGGCATTGTATGCAAAAGGAAGGTCTACCATCATGAACTCTACTTTAAACTCCTTGGTAATGTTGCCATCCTTCAATTCAACCTCTAACACAATCGATCCTTTAATAGATATGGTTTTGCCACCCAAACCTACTAAGGGTGTAGACACTAGCTTAAGGCTTTTCTCTGCTATCCCCATCATCTTAAACATAATTAAAGTAATCATGTTAACTATGCTACCTTCATCGACCAACATTCTTTAAGCTAGGTAGTTATTTAGATGCCCTAAGATTACCAAGGCATCATTTTTGTGGCATGGTGATTGAAACTTTGTCTTCCTTAGAGAAAGTTACCAATCCAAGTATCTTCTCTACTAGGATGGTTGTGTTGACTGAATATACATCTAATATATCTCTCTTTGTGCTAGTAGAGCTATCTCTGCCTAAACTGCCTTCCACTATCATGTGAATTTCTCCTACCCTATCTATTTTATACTTCTTCTGCTTAAATTCTCAAGGTTTGATTCTAAATGAAGTTCAATCCTTTAGATCTTTATCATTGTCCCTTCGAATAAAACGTTTGATCCTTGGCACTTCTCTCTGGACTAGCTTCTCAATCTCTTCTTTTAAATGCCAACACTCATCTGTGTAATGCCCTTTGTCTCAATGGAACTAGCAATATCTATTATTATCTCTTTGCCCTGCAGAATTGATGCTCATCTTCCTAGGCCACTGAACTTTCTTCCCTGACTGATTAATCCACATTAACATATGGCTCCTGACAGTAGCCAAGGGGTGAATTGTCAAGCCCTTGTGTCTGATCCATATCCTCTTTTGTTGCATCGATCATAGTTATTCCTAGGGTGACCTTGGCAATCTCCCTAACTTCTCACCAAACTTACTTCCTTATTCCTCTGCCTTTGAGAAAAATCCCTCATCTTACCATCAATGTGAATGTGGGTTTGGGCTACAGCCATCAAATCTGAGATGGATTGTGGTGGATTAAAGAGCAGTTCCTTCCTTAGCTCAAAGTTGGAAGTTCCATTCAACATGGCTATATAAGCTATGTCCTTGTTCAAATCTTCCATGTGAATTGCCTCTTTGTTAAAGTGTTCAATGTACTTCCTTAAGCTCTCGCCCTCCCTCTAAATGACAATCAACATATCGGTAAAGATTTTCTTTGGGGGTGATAGAGGCAACAAACCTAGCCTAGAAAAGGTTGGACAATTGGGAAAAGGAGGTAATGGACTTTGGCAGCAGGGTTTGGTACCAGTCCTGGGCTAGGCCATTTAGGGTAGTTAGGAAGAGTTTGCATAAAACTGAGTCTTAGTGTGTTTGCGAATTTATGAGGGTTTGATACTGTGAACCCTTAATATCAACACCTCCAAAATTAATTATGAACTTGCCAAGAGCTTATTGAAATATTTCTAGCACCATCTAAGAGTTTTTTTATCCTAACTATACTTCCTATACTATACAGTATTTTCTCCAAAACTAATCAAATTTCCTCATGGACTAACTGCTTGATTATCCTAAAATTAATTTCGAGTCTATCAAAACTGACTGATAAATTGTTTGAGCTCTAAAACTCCTGAAAACTTATTCAGGACCTTAGAAAATTGATAAAAAAATCTCAAAATGTGAGCTAAGCCTATGCCATGTGTCAACCATAGGATAGTCTTGCAGTGCTGCATCAGTTTTGTGCAGCACTACAGGTTGCACTTGAGGCTGCTGTAAAGTTATGGCCCTGTGAGGCGCCACACCTCTTTGGCATAGTTGGCCCTTTTCTGTGTAGAAAATGACCCTTTTACCGTCTTTTCAACCAATTTTAAGCCCTTTTCAGCCTTATCCCTCATCGTCCTTTCGCTTTTTCATTACCTAAAATGCCCCTCACCCCGTTTGCTTATAAATAGGCCCTCTATTTCTCATTTTTCCTGACACTGAAAAATTGATATTAATTGCTATCTATCAATTTTTTTTCTTATTCTCCCTCTATCCACTCTTTAATTAATTAATTAATTAATTTTATCACCCAAACCAAGTTAATTAACCCTTTTAATTAACTAAAATATTTTTAGTCACTAAAAAATTAATTAATTAATCTTTTTAATTAATTAATTAATCACCCTTTTTAATCAAATTAAATTAAAATTTTTTTATCCAACCACTATTTCATTTAATTAATTAATCATTTTAATCAATTAATCAACCCACTAATCATTTTTGGTTAATCAAATCTTTAATCAATCTAGCCATTTGGTCCTGATAAAACGGAATTTTGATCCAGCAAAACACTTTCTCCATCTTGTCCACCAAAATCTAAAGTATTTTTCATTAACCCATCCCTAAACAAAAATCAATTTAATTAATCTATAAATCCCTCCACTTAATTATGGAATAAACTATGTTGATTTTGATGCCATTCGATGGGCTACGTAGGCACGTTTGCAATTTAAATCCAAACTTCAAATCTAATTTTTCAAATTAAATTTGTTTTCCATTTTCCAAATGTAATTAATTACTTTATAATTGATATTTGTAGGGAAATCTGTGGTCTTCCTAGAATCCCATAAGAGATAAAGAAAATATCTCAATTTTTTATTAATGTAAATACCTTAATTGGAATTAAGGGGTGATTATATGGTTCTCCTAAATCCATAAGAATTAGAGAGAATACTTTCCTTAATTTATAAATATTTATTTCAATTATTTTATTAATCCCCCATACACCATGCATTCATGTTATACAATATTCATGCATTTTATTATCATTGTATTAATGTCATTCATGAAATCAATTTTCTAAGTCAAATTAAACTTAAGAGCCAAATTGTAATTATTTAAAACCAAAAACATAGTCCTTGAGCTTAACATGGTTCAAAGCTAGTGATTTTATCCTTGGGTAAATTAATTAAAAATTAATGAATTGGAGTCAATTGGGTTTTTCCTTAACTTTCCATTTGAAAATAAATTAAAGTGGCAGCTCCCAAAATCATTTTCAAAATCAAACAATCCAAACCCCAAGGTTCCAATTATGAGCATCGAAACTTTTCTAAAATAATCTCCATTTAGATCATTAAGTATAATTTGGCTTTTATGCATCACTTTGCATAATAAAGACTCCTTGCCAAACCTTAACTTTAGGAAAAACTTTTGGATAATGAATAGCATTGGCTTGACAACTCTCTTTAAGTATGTTGGGAGATAGCGATGCATTCCACCCTGCGATGAACCCCCAATCAGTTCAGTGGTGTAATGAGCAATCAGTATTGTTGGACCCACATAAGGCTCCTTGTGTAACAACCCACATCTACCCTAGGAATTTTTGTAACAAATTGCTTGAATTTAGAGTTATTGTGACAAAATATGTGATTTATGGAAATTCATGTATGATGTGATTTATGAGTAGGTCGGATGTTAAATTAATTTTAATATGCTTAATATAAGTTATTAAGGTGAAATAAATGATTTATATGAAGTGCATTAGCATAGAATAATTTATTTTACATAAGCATAAAATAATTTTTATGAGAATTTTTAAAATATTTTTTAAATAAATGTTTTGGAAAAAATTTTAATGAAAATAATAAGAAAATATTTTATTTTAAATTACCTATAATCAGCACCAAAATTAAATAAAAACCCAAATACCCAAAAGCCCACTACACCAAAACACTCCTAACCTAAATCATTAAGGATAATCTTAGAAATTGCCTAAAATCCTACATATGTTAATGTAAAATTCAGCCAGCCCTAGTGTTCCAGTAGCCACACTCTATTATTTTAGTATTTTGATAGAAAAATTCTCTCAAAATAATTTTCTCTACTGAAATTCTCAAAAACATTTTCAACTTTGCAATTTCTTGACCATAATCGTAAGTTTTTCTTCCCTTTTAATTCCTTATTTGATTTCTATGAAGTAAATTATGAGAAAATTATTTAGAATTGAGTATTTATTGATTTCTACATATTTAATTTAGTTTGGGTGAATTCTTGAAAGAGAAATTAGTTTCTCTATCAAAATCACTAATCTCTCTAGAGGATTTTTCCAAAGGTGAATCCTACAACTCAAAATTGAAATTTTCTTGCATAAACATTACCAAGGGGATGATTTTTACATGCTTCTATTCTAAAATAATTTTTTATGTGTTTAGATGAAAAATATTGAATTAAATCATATTTTTGTATATTACTGTAATGACCGAAAAGTTTTAGAAAATAAGGAAATTCAAGGTTTTCGTTCTAGAACTTAAAAGTTAGAAAATTCCATGATTATATATACATATTGCTACCAATTTGTGCATGATGGAATCCTAAACTAATATTTGTTTTGTTTGGATGAAAAATAATAATGTAAATCATGTATTTACATATTACTGTAATGATCGAAAAACACCAAAAAGCTAGAAAACTCATGATTTTCACTCTAAACCCTAAACCTGGAATTTTCATGCATGAGAATTGTCCATGGTTGCTGATTGGTGTGTATTAGTGTTCTACACTAATAATTATTGTAATTGAATGGAAAATAATGGTTTGAATCACATGTTTACATATTACTATAATTACCGAAAAGTACCAGAAATAAGAAAACTCATGGTTTTTCATCCTAAAATTTAAAGTTGGAAATTTTCATGCATATGGATTTATATATGTGCTGATTCTAATATCTTTATGTTCTAAAATGATTTTTGTTTAATTACATAAAAAATCTTAATTCAAACCATGTTTCTACATATTATTGTAAAAGACAGAAAGTGTAAGAAGAAAAATTCAGTTTTCTCTCTTAAGGGGCATACCGCCTACATTGAAATTTTTATCCCAATGTCTATAATTTTTATGCAATGCATTCTAATGATTATTGACATGTATGAATGGATGATAAATTTTTAAATTTCTTGTTGGATGAAGGAATAGCTCCAGACAAGGCTAGAGGTGATTTGGTATACTTAAGGTATCTTAACCTTATGTTATGATTAATAAGTGAATGTGATTGGATAATATGGAAGTAGGCTGTATGATGACATGATAATGAAATAATGATCCAGAATTGATGAAGAGATTGATTGAATGAATTGGTCATAAGAGATAAGCATGTTGCTTGAAAGGTTATTTGTTAAGTTGACATATATGGAAGTGTTAAGTGTACTAAGATGATTGTTAAAGTGACTTGATATTAAGGTAATGATATTGTGTTAACCATAGAAAGGTATTGACATAATTGTAATGTGTTTTTATATGGGCCTATAAAGGCTACGTGTGCAAAACCTTTAAAGTCAACATGTTATATGCAAGTGATGAGTGCACTTATATGTGCAACTCTAAGTGTATGTGACTGTTATATGTGCATGGGGTAGTTATGGGATAGGAAAGCATCATGATTAAATAAGTACTAAGTATTGAATTAAATATTGTGTTAGAACTTGAGAGCATTAAAGGTTCAAAAGGGTTATATATACTAGGAGCGAAGGAACCACAAGGTGAGTAAACATTATGTTATGTTACAAGTATGTGATATCATGTTATGTGAGCCTTTGAGACTTTTGAAACCCAATCCTTTCTATACTAAATTATGATTATATGATTTCATTTTTAAGCTTAGGTTGCCAAAAGACAATTGGTCCAAAAACCATTTTTCTTGATTTTCCAATGATAATACCTCTATGATTATTGCCTTAACTTACATTCTTTCTGGAACTACACTATTCTTGCATCTTTTGTTCAAAACATTAAACAACTATTGTTATTGTGATACATGTTATTATTGTCTTAAATATTATTGTTATATGTGATTACCATTAGCTCTAGCTATGATACCTTTAACCTTTTATACAGAGGTCCTCGTGTCGATATGGTAATCATTGAAATTTGTGCTCACATTCTTAACCCGATGAATATGGGTAGTGTATCCACCTCAGCTAGAAAGGGGCAATTCTAGCTATAGGGCTTAATCAGCTTCATACTTTTCTATATGATAGGAGTTGGAATTTGGTTTAAGGCCACCTCTTCTCTATGTGTTTGAGTGATAGAGCAACAGCCTTCACTTTCTATGTGTTATAAGTGTGATTCCTGCAAACTTGCTAAATTGAAAACCTTGCTCAATTGCAACTTGATTCATAAATTGTAAATCATGAACTATTTGTATAAGCTATGAGTTTCCTTTTTAAAGGAATATATGTTAATGTTTGTGCTATATAGTTTACTCATTGAGATCATTTATCTCACTCCTTCTTCCTTATGTGGTTCCAAGTGAGCGAATGTAAGGAGGCAAGGTGATGGCTCAAGCATTCTACTTCGCATAGGGATTCCTTGTCAAAGTCTTTAATAACACTATGTTATGAAGAGATATTCGTAGATGCTCCGGGAAGTTTACTATAGGACATTAACTATTGATAATTTATTTTAAGACTTTAAACATTATTTTTGTATGAGGTGTTTTCAAAGTATTTGTTAAACTATTCTTCCGCATATTAAGTTTCCCATGATATTGGGTATTTACATTAATGCATTAGTTTGGGCAAGATCTTGGGTACGATCTTGTCAAAGTCACCACAAATGTAATGCTTGCGTGCATATTCATGAAACCTTTTTCAACATACATCATGTTGTAATCAGGCATATATAACATGAGAAACTTGATAAGGTAAAACTCAAACACCTCAAAGACCCACACTAGTGGTCTGTCACAAAACATATAACCATACACTCATCAAATTTTCCAACCTAGTGACCAACCAAGCACAAAAGGAATCTTTTTCCCTGACACTCCATTTATATACAACTCTTTTTCCTTTCAAAGTGAAAGTTCTGACCCTTTCCTTTTCTCTTTTCTTTTAAAGATACTGAGGCCAACACCTCCAGCTTTGACTAAGATGCCATGAGCGCTTTCTTCAGTAGCTTGCTTAAGAAACAAAAGGAAACCTTCCAAACTACACTCACCACCACCTAAGACCCAAGCTGATTCCTTCACCGATGTACTTAATGCCTAGTCTTCCACATTCACTAATGCTCTCAATTCCTAATGTCAATCCATCATTAATGAGGTTAAGGAAATGACTAATCCATCATTAATGTCAATCCATCACTCCTTCCTTTCTCAACTTGCCTCCACTCAAGCTAGAACCAGTTATGCCCCTACTTTTACTCCTCTTATTATCTATCTCATTAATAAAGAGAATGCTCTTAAAATACCTACCTCTTCTCCACTAGATATGAAGCCACTTCTCCCACTCGCACTACAAATTCTTTTCAAAGTGGAGATTTCTCTAGCTTCCCTAAAGCTAAGAAATTGATGGAGAAGTTTGAGTGTCACATCCCAACTTTGGAGACATGATGGTCCTAGAACATGCAGAGACATAAGGTCACCCACATCCATAGAATCCACTTATACTTATACAAATACTGCCTAGGATCGTACCAAAAACCTCTTACATTAACTTAAATAAATCCTTTTTTTTTTTTTTGAAAACCTTAAGTTACGGAAGCAAAATTAAAATACACTTTAAACATAATCCATAAGAAAATAATATTTAGAATTCAATTAAAACCTCGAAGGATAACATTTCAAAATAAATATCCAAAAATGAATATTCCTAGGGCGTCTAAGGATAACTCTTCATGACATATTAAACTAATTTTCTTGCACAAGGAATTCCCCAAGTGAAGTAGGATGCTTGAGCCATCACCTTGCCTCCTTATAATGCTCAACTGGAACCACACATGGAAAAAGGGTGAGATAGATGATCTCAATGAGTAAACAATAGGGATTGTACAATAACACATATCCCTTAGAAAGGGCTCATAGCTTATAACGTATAGCTCATGATTTTGCAGAAATCACACTTATAACACAAAGAGTGAAGGCTATTGCCATGATCACTCAAACACATAACACATAGAGTGAATGCTATTGCCATAATGACTCAAACACATAGCAGATAAATACTCGCATCGGTATGAAGATCACATAGCCGATGATTACTCACATCAGTACGAGGATTTCTGCATACAAAAAAGGTTAAAAGGTACCATAGCTAGAGCTAATGGTAATCACAATTAACAATATCACATAAGGCAACAATAACATGTATTCTAATAACAATAGTGGTTTAGCTTTCAAACAAAAGATACAATGATAGTGTAGTTCTAGAAAGAATATAAGTTGGGGTGTTAATCACAAGAATTTCATCGGATAACCAAAATAGTTTTGGACCAATTGTCCCTTGGCAACCCAAGCTTGTCAAAGAATTCATATAATAATATTTTAGAATAGAAAGAACTTGGGTTTCAAAGATCACAAGAGCTTACAAAACAATATATCACATTCTTATAACACAACATAACGTTGTTCACACTTTTAACATGAACATGGCACTTACTCAGCTTAGGGTTCCCTTGCTCCTAGTATATGTAGTCCCTTTGCACTTCTAAAGCTCCTCAAACTCTAACATAATATTTAATTTAATACTTAGTATTTATTTACTCATGATGCTCCTATCCCATAGCTATCCCATGCACATATAGCATACACATACACTTAGAGTTCACATATTGGTGTACTCATCACTTGCACATAACACATTGACTTTGAAAGTCTTGCACACTTAAGCCTTATAGGCTCACATGTAAACACATTACAATCATGTCAATACCTTTCTAAGGTCATCACAATATTATTACCTCAATATCAATTTACTTTAACAATCATCTTAAAACACTTTACACTTCCATACATGTCAACTTAACAATTAACCTTTCAAGTGTTATGCTTAACTCTTATGATCCTTTTTATTCAATTGTCACTTCATTAACTCAAAACCATGTGTTCATCATCAAATCATCATAACATCTAGTTCCTAATTTCCCAATCACATTTACATTCTAATCACAATATAAGGTTAAGATACCTTAAGTATACCTTAAGTATACCAAAATGCCCTTAAGCTTATCTAGAGTCATACCTTCAACTAACTTGCAATTTTATCATTTATTATACATACATTCATGTCAATAAGCATCAAAACACATCACATCAAAATTATAAACATTGGGATAAAAATATTAATGTAGGACGAATGCATTACCAAAAGGAAAAATTAAATTCTCTTTTTTTTTTTTGCACTTTCCATCTATTTCAGTAATACGTAAAAACATGGTTTGAATCAAGATTTTTCATTTAAACACAACAAAAATCATTTTATAATTTTAATTCACATGAATTGGCCATACACGGTTATTCTCATCATGAAAATTCAACTTTTATGTTATAGGGTATAAAACCATGAGTTTTCTTATTTTAGAAATATGTAAACAAGTTGTTCAAACCATTATTTTTCATTCAATCATAGCAAATATCAGTTTAGAACATGTCCATATATGATTCGGCAGCCATAGATAATGTTTATACAAAAAAATTCTAAGTTTTAAGACTTAGGTGAAAATCATGAGTTTTCGCGCTTTCTGCGCTTTTTGTTCATCACAATAATATACAGACACATGATTCAAATCATTATTTTTCATCTAAAGAAAACAAATAACATATTAGAATGCTTTCTCACACAAATCGGAAGCCACATATTAATTTAGTAATAGAATTTTCTAACTTCTAAGTTCTAGCACAAAAACCTTGAATTCTTTTATTTTCTGAAACTTTTCGGTCATCACAGAAATATAATTTAATCCAATATTTTTCATCAAAACACATCAAAAATCAGTTTAGAAATCATTCATGCAGGAATTGGCCCCCTTCATATGGTCTATGCATAAAAATTTCAATTTTGAGTTACAGGATTCACCTTTGGAGAAATCGCGTAGAGAGGTTGGTGCTTTTTGTGGAAAAATTGATTTTTCTCTCAAGAAATAACCTATCCCGAATTTTATCAGTAAAAATTCAGTTCAAAATAATTTTCTCAAGATTAGTTTCATAAAAATCAAATAGCAAATTGAAAGGAAAAGAAAAAATTATGAAACGGTCGCGAAATCGCAAGTTGGAAGGATTTTTTTATGAATTTCGGTAGAGAGAAATATTTTGAGAGAATTTTTTGTCAAGATACAGAAAAATGGAGTGATGGCTACTGGAATGAGAGTGCTGGCCAAAATTTTCATTATATATTAGGGTTTGGGGTGCAATTTCTAAGTTTGCCCTTAATGAGCTAGGATAGGAGTGTTTTAGTGTAGTGGGCTTTTGGGTATTTGGGCTTTTTATTTAATTTAGGGGCTGATTATGGATGATTAAAAATAAAATATTTTTCTTATTATTTTCATTAAAATTTCCCCAAAAACATTTATTCAAAAATATTTTAAAAATACTCATAAAATTATTTTATGCTTAAAAATCGCCTTTTTACATGAAAATTGATTTTATGAAAAATAAATTATTTCATGCTAATGCATTTTATTCAAATCATTTATTTCACAATAATAATTCATATTAGGCATATTAAAATTAATTTAACATGCCCCAAACTCATAAATGACATCACACATAAATTTTTATAAAATCAAATATTTTGTTACAATAACTCTAAATTCAAGCAATTTGTTATGAAAATTCCTAGGGTAGATGTGGGTTGTTACATTGAAGCCATAGAATGATCCATCAAAAATATTAACAAGCATAAAGACATGATAGATGTTAATTCTCTTGCTCTCTTCCCCAATGCCCGAGTTCTGCCCACATTCAAAATGTCCGTAATAAACAAATTTATTGGCACCACTTGCCCAAAGACCCACTTCAAGATGTATGTGGATGTAATGAGACCATTTGGTATGAATGATAAGCTTCTTACTCAATTATTCCAATAATCTTTAACTAGGCTACCATTAAGTAGCTTCTAGATCTCAATAGAAACCACAAAAAGACATAAGATGACATCTACAATGTTTTGTCAAGCAATAGCACTATAACATTAAGGTAGATGTCACCCATCGAGATCTAGAAACCACTAAGCATGGCCAAAGAAAGTCCTTCACCACGTTCCTAACAAGGTGGAGGGCGAAAGCAGCTCAAATGGTGAGCTATCCATCCAAAGTAGAGCAAATTGACATCATCATCAAGAACCTCCTCCCCCAATACTAGATGCATCTATAAACTTAATACCTCTCTAAATTCAAAGCTCTTATTGCCACTACTAGCAAGATAGAGGAATTAATCTAATCAAGACAAATCAAGGATGAATCCTCCAGCTTAAGATATCATAAAAACAACAACACCCCTAACTCCACCACCAAAAGAGGAGGGGAGATAAATTGTAACAACCCACACCCACCATAGGAATTTTCATGATAAATTAATTGACTTAGAATCTATAAGGTTAAGTGTGTGCTTGTGTGAAAATTTGTGATCTAAATGATTGATAAGTATGTGGCATATTAAATTAATTTTAATATGCATAATATGTGTTGCTATTGTGAAATAAATGATTTACATGAAGTGCATTTGCATAAAAGAATTTATTTTAAATAAAATGAATTTTTATGCATAAAATGAATTTACATGAAGTGCATTTGCCTAAGTATGCAAGACTTTTTAAGTTAACGTGATATGTGCAAGTGATGAGTACACTTATGAGTGAACTCTAATGTGTATGCTATATGTGTATGGGTAGTTATGGGATAGGAATATCATGAGTAAATAAATACTAAGTATTAAATCAAATATTATGTTAGAGTTGAGGAGCCTTAGAAGTGCAAAAAGGACTATGTGTACTAGCAGCAAAGGAACCCTAAGGTGAGTAAACACAACGTTCTTGTTACAAATGTGAACAACATCATGTTGTGCTTTAAGAATGTGAAATATTGATATGTGAACCTTTATGATATTTGAAACCCAAATTCTTTCTATTCTAAATATTATTATATGAATTCTTTGTTAAGCTTGAGTTGCCAAAGGACATTTGGTCCAAAACTATTTTGCTTATCCAATGAGAACTTTTTTGTGATGAACACCCTAACTTGTATTCTTTTTGGAACTACACTTTCATTGTATTATTGTTGAAAGCCAAACTACTATTGTTATTGAAATACATGTTATTGTTGCCATATGTGATATTGTTAATTGTGTTTACTAATAGCTCTAGCTATGGTACCTTTACCCTTTATGCAGAATCTTCGTGCCGATGCAGGTAATCATCAGAACCTGTGCACATGGTCTTAACCCGATGGATAGGGGTAGTGTATCCACCTCAGCTAGAAGGGGTGGTTCTAGCCATGGAGCCTGATCAGCTTCACACTTTCCATGTGATAGGAGTTGGAATTTGGCAAAGGCCACCTCTCCTCAATGTGTTTTGAGTGAATTGAGTATAGTCTTCACTCTATAAGTGTTATAAGTGTGATTTCTACAAACTTGCTAAATTGAACCCTTGCTAAATTGCAACCTCATTCATGAGTTATAAACCATGAACTATGTGTATAAGCTATGTGTTTCCCTTTAAAGGAATATGTGATAATGTATGTGCCTTTTTCTTTACTCATTGAGATAATCTATCTCACCCCTTTTCCTTGTGTGGTTCCAGGTGAGCAAATGTGAGGAGGCAAGGTGATGGCTCAAGCATTCTACTTCGCTTGGGGAATTCCTTGTTTGAGTTATTAATAATACTATGTTTATGAAGTCTTGTCTTTAGATGCTCCAGGATTGTTAACTGATACTTATAGAGATTTATATTATTTTCCTTATGGATTTTATATGTAACGATTTACTTTAAGTCTTCCACAAATTATGGTATTTATCTAAATGTTTTAAATGAGTTAATGAAGAAGGTTTGGTAAGATCCTAGGCATGATTGTTACATGTTAATGGGTTTTACGGGCACGGGTGACCTTATGTCTCCCCATGTTCTAGGACCGTCGTATCTCATAAGGTTGGGATATGACAAAGGTAGTATCAGAGCCTAGTTTTTAAAAGTCTAGTTTAGGCTTGTTTATATGAGTTAATTAAGTAAAATCCTGGAGCATAGGAATTTTCATGTCATGTCACTTGCAGTCTATCGCTAGCATAGTTCGGCGAAATCCTAGTAGATTAGTAATCCTTGTTATTATTTTCTTGCCTTACGATTCTTCTGACAGATGACCAAGAAGATTATGCCTGCTCGAGGACCGCGACCTAGAGCACCCTATGTGACTTGTAAGAGGACTTGGCTAGAGATGCTCGAGAAAGTTGTAACTATGATTCACCCTACGAAAGAGAAGACCCCTGACGAAGAAGAGGACCCCAAGGAGCGCTTAGATCCTAATTGGGTATATATTAAGGTTCAGAAATTAGAGGATAACTATTCGTACTTGAAAGAGGAAAACTGACATCTTAAGGTAATGATTCAAGCACTAAGAGAGGATATGGAGCAGCTCAGGTCAGGGATTATTGAGCATAAAGGGGACTACTCACCAGTGAGGTCTGCATCTTCAGCTAATCGCCATCAAGATAGAGATCTTCTTTGCTATCGATGTGGCAGTAGTGGCCATGTCGCTCTTGATTGCTCTAGAGGCGGACACGATAACTAGGTCGAGTAGATATGATGATCGACGTAATGGCATAGCACTTTATATGATATGAATGATTTTCCTTAATTACCTAGTTACCTAGGATGAGATGATTTCCTTCATTATCATGCTATAGTGTGATAGTATGAGATATATGCTATATGATTATGATATGTGATATGTGCAAAACTATGTGATATGTGATTTATATATGACATATGCTTAGTGATGTGACATGGTAAATGCATGATAATGTGTGCTACGAGAAGGGGGAGGTTAAATGGGTTAGGATAGTGGATTAGTACTAAATTACCTTATTATGATAGACAGAATGCCTCCCAAGAAGAAGGTTTGCACAGTCGCCCAATCCGTTAGGGCTAATGATGAGTTATATCAGACACCACATCGAATGCTGCCTCTGTACCTATACAGTCATGAGAAAGGTCCAACTCGAGGGCACCGACCATAGGCTCTAGTGAGCAAGCGACTTTGCAAGATGTGCACGCTATGTGTAGAGAAATGAGAGATTTGTGCAAGGAACTGGACGAGCTACGAGCTCAAAGGCGAGAAGTGCCACCGACTCAAGAAAGTAATGGAGTTATGCCACCTGCGGTAGTGACACCAACATGGAGAGAGAGGAAACAACTACCTGATGAGGGGATGACCGTAGCAAAATTTAAGAAGCTGCAACCGCCTACTTTTTGTGGTGAGGAAGGAGATGACCCTCATAAATTTTTAGATGAGATGGATAAGCTAGTTCGCTGTTTATCTTGTTCAGATACTTGAGTGATTGAGTTGGCAGGACTCTAACTCAAGAAAGAAGCTTGGTACTGGTATGAGAGGAATATCGAAGAATGACTTTATAGAGCTAACCCACCTACATGGGCAGAATTTAAGCAAGAAGTGATGGATCAGTTCTTGCCAGAAGGAGAAAGGCAAGATAGGGCATTGTAGTTCGAACAACTAAAGTAAAGGCCAGGAATGTCTGTGTCAGATTATGCTAAGGAGTTTAACCGACTTAGTCATTTCGCTGTCAACATCGTCCCTATCAAAGCAAGTCGTGTCAATCATTTCCTTAGAGGACTGATTACGCCTCTATTCAATTCGTTAGCAGCAACTGAGTTTCCAACCTTAGCCAAGCTCATAGACAAGGCCAAGGTCATGGAAAAGAGAAACAAGGTGGAGAGAGCCGAACGAGCTGAACAAGACCAGAAGGGAAGGCATAAGAACAAAGGTCATAAAGGACAACATGGAAATGAAGGGGAGCAAAGGAAGGAGTTTCCACTATCCGGACCATGAAATGGACAAACTAAGCAAAAAATCCCCACATATGGCAAATGTGGAAGGAAACATCCTGGAATCTGCCGAAAAGATACTGGCACTTACCTTAAGTGTGGGCAAATGGGGCACTTCATAAAGGACTGCCCTTAGATGAGGAGCCAAGGGAATGGGACCACAGTACAACCACAACCCAAGCCATTCCAAACACAGGGATAAGGAGTCAAGGACAAAGGACCAATGGTTGGAAATGCACCGACAACAAAGAATAAAGGCAAGGGTCGAGTCTTCGCTTTAAATCTGTAAGAGGCTCATGATTCGCACACCACCATCACAGGTATCATCCCCATCCAAAGTTCTAGCGCAAAATGTTTAATTGATTCTAGTGCTACCTATTCATTTGTGTCGCCTTGATTTGCTAAGTATTTGAGTATAGATAAGGAATTGATGAGTGAACCGTTAGTAATAGCAACTCCTTTAGGGGAAGTGATGGAAGTGAAGTATGAGTGTAAGGGATGTGATGTAGACATTAATTGACAAACACTTCCGGTAGAATTGCTAAAATTAGACATACTAGAATTCGATGTGATATTAGGGATGGACTGGTTATATGAGCATGGAGCTCATATTGACTATAGGAAGAAACTTGTTGAGTTTTGAACTAGAGATGGGAAGGAGTTTGTGTACCAAGGAGATAGGAATGAGAATCCTTTGAACTTGATATCGGCCTTAAGAGCGAGATGAATGTTAAGGAAAGGATACCAAGCGTATCTAGCTCACATAGTCCACACTGACAAAGAAACTGCCATTCGAGACAAGAGCATTCTAATAGTGGATGAGTTCATGGATGTTTTTCAGAAGATTTACCCAGATTACCCCCTAATCGTGAGATCGAGTTCAACATCGAATTGCTACCCGGTACACAACTGATATCGATACCGCCAAATCGTATGGCACCAATGGAGTTGAAAGAGTTAAAGATGCAATTGCATGACCTACTCAATAAGGGCTTCATTCGACCAAGCAGTTCACCATGGGGCGCTCTAGTGTTGTTTTTGAAAAAGAAAGATGGATCATTTTGAATGTGCATCGACTATCGTCAACTTAACAAAGTCACTGTGAAGAATAGATACTCGTTGCTGAGGATTGATGATCTTTTTGATCAACTGCAAGGAGCTGGTCACTTCTCCAAGATTAACTTAAGGTCTGGCTATCATCAACTAAAGATCCGAGGAGAAGATATCTATAAGACTGCCTTTCATACTAGATATGGGCATTACGAGTTCATGATTTTGCCATTCGATTTGACGAATGCTCCTGCTGCTTTCATGGACTTGATGAATCGAGTTTTCAAGCCATTCCTTGACAAGTTTATGATCATATTCATCGATGACATCCTGATATATTTGAAGAATAAAGAGGAACATGAAGAACATTTGAGGATCGTACTTCAAACGTTACGTGATCACCAACTCTATGCTAAGTTATCTAAGTGTGAGTTTTGGATGGGGTCGGTCAACTTTCTTGGACATGTAGTAAGTAAGGAAGGAATTCAAGTTGATCCTAAGAAAGTTGAAGCAGTAGCGAATTGGCCAAGGCCCACAATAGTTTCTAAAGTACGAAGTTTCTTAAGCATGGCGAGATATTATCGTAGATTCATATAGGACTTTTCTAATATAGCAACCCCATTGACCAAGTTGATAAGAAAACAAGTTAAGTTTAATTGGGAAGAGTCCTGTGAGAAGAGTTTTTAGAAACTCAAAGAGTGTTTGGTATCAGCACTAGTTTTGACATTACCTGAAGGAGAAGAAGGATTCACGGTCTATTACGACGCTTTGAGAGTAGGACTTGGGTGTGTTTTGATGCTAAATGGAAAAGTCATCACCTATGCATCATGACAACTAAAGAGACATGAAGTGAATTACCCTACTCACAATTTAGAATTAGCTGCGATAGTATTCGCCCTAAAGATCTAGAGACATTACATGTATAGGATGAAGTGTGAGATCTACACAGATCATAAGAGTCTTCAATATATATTGAGCCAAAGAGACCTCAATCTAAGACAAAGGAGATGGATTGAACTATTAAAGGATTATGACTGTCAGATTCTTTATCATCCCAGAAAGGCGAATGTAGTGGCAGATGCCTTGAGTCGAAAGTCAATGGGAAGCCTAGCCTATGTGGATGTGAGAAAAAGACCATTTGTGAAGGAACTAAAGGAATTGTTCAATCAAGGATTGAGACTGGAGATTGGAGGATCAAGAGTTCTATTGGCTCATTTCCAAGTGAGATCTAGGTTAATGGAGGAAACAAGGAAGGCGTAAGATAGAGACCCATACTTGATGAAGTTGAAGGATGAGATGAGAGAAGGAAAGAATCCTAAGTTTGAGGTAGTCAATGGAGTTTTAAAGTGTAAGAATAGAGTATGCGTGCCTGATGTTGATGGACTAAAGGAAAGAATATTGAAGGAAGCATATCAGACACCTTACTGCGCTCATCCTGGAACTACCAAGATGTACCACGACATGAAAGCTAATTATTGGTGGCCTGGATTGAAGAAAGATGTAGCTAAGTTTGTAGCATCCTACCTGACTTGCCAACAAGTCAAGTATGAACATCAGCGACCCTCAGAATTGCCACAAGAGATTTGACTACCCGAATGGAAGTGGGAGCGCATCACTATGGACTTCGTTATTGGCTTACCTAGAACCTCCAAAGGATATGATTCTATATGGGTCATAGTAGATAGATTGACAAAGTCTGCCCATTTCCTAGGAGTTAAGACCACATATTCTATAGCTCAGTATGCGCAATTATATATAGATGAGATTATGAAACTACATGGAGTGCCAATTTCTATCATCTTCGATCGAGAAACTCAATTCACCTCAAGGTTTCAGCAAAAGTTGCAAGAAGCGTTAGGAACACAATTAGATTTTAGCACAGCGTTTCACCATCAAACAGATGACCAATCTGAAAGAATGATTCAGACACTCGAGGACATGCTAAGGATGTGTGTCTTAGATTTTAGTGGTAGCTGGGATAAGTATTTACCCCTGATTGAACTCGCCTATAATAATAGCTATCATTCGTCCATTGGCATGGCGCCATATGAAGCGTTGTATAGGAGAAAGTGTCATTCTTTGATTTGTTGGATTGAATATAGAGACAAGCATATAGAAATGCCTGAATTACTTAAGGAGACCACTAAGAAAGTACCAATAAGTCAAGATCGACTGAAGATGGCATTCAGTCAACAAAAGAGCTACGTGGACCCTAAGCGAAAGGAAGTCCAATTCGCCGTAGGAGATCACGTGTTCTTAAAGGTCTCGCCAATGAAAGGAGTTATGAGATTTGGCAAGAAAGGGAAATTATGATCTCGTTTCATTGGTCCTTTTGAAATTTTAGATAAGGTTGGAGAAGTGTCTTATAGACTTGCCCTGCCTCCAACTTTGGCGCATGTACACCCAGTGTTCCACATTTCCATGTTAAGGAAATATGTGTCTGATCCATCGCACGTTCTTTTACCTCTAGACATTATGTTAGATGAACAACTATCTTATGAGGAGTCACCAATAGCTATAGGGGATCGACAAGTAAAGAAGTTAAGAAATAAGGAGATACCAATGATTAAGGTTCAGTGGCGAAATCATGGGATAAATGAATGCACTTGGGAAGCGGAAGAGGAAATGCGACAGAAGCATCCTTAGCTTTTCAAGAGTAACTAGGTAAGGGTTTAAATTCTAGAACGAATTTCCATAAGGGGGGAGAATGTAACAACCCACACCCACCGTAGGGATTTTCATGATAAATTGCTTGAATTAGAATCTATAAGGTTAAGTGTGTGCTTGTGTGAAAATTTGTGATCTAAATGATTGATGAGTATGTGGCATATTAAATTAATTTTAATATGCATAATATGTGTTGCTATTGTGAAATAAATGATTTACATGAAGTGCATTTGCATAAAAGAATTTATTTTAAATAAAATGAATTTTCATGCATAAAACAATTTTTAAGCATAAAATAATTTTATGGGTATTTTTAAAATATTTTTAAATAAATATTTTTGAGGAAAATATTCCAGAATTAAAAAGAAAAATATTATTTTTATTTTAAATCCATTCAGCCAAAATTTTTAAAGAAAAAGCCCAATTACCCAAAAGCCCACTACACAAAAATGCTCCTAACCTATTTCATTAAGGGTAAAAGTGGAAATTCCACTCCAACCCTAATATATATTCTAATTTTCGGCCAAACAAGGGTTTCCAGCAGCCATCCCCTTATTCTTTCTGTAATTTGGCAGAAAAACCTCTCAAAATAATTCTCTCTACTGAAATATCGAAAACACTTTACCGTTTCACGATTTCGTGACCGTAATCGTAAGTTTTTAGTCTCTTTCGATTTCTAAACTGTTTTCAATGAAATAAATTATGGAAAAATTATTTTGACCATTTGATTACTGATTTCTACAAATTCAATTCTATTTGAGTGAATTTTAGGGAGAGAAAATTTATTTTCTACCGAAAACACGATTCTTTCCGCATGATTTCTCCAAAGGTGAATTCTATAACTTAAAATCACAATTTTATTGCATAAACATCATAAGGGGGGAGGGGGAGGGGGGGGGGGGGCGGGCAATTTGTACTTATTTGCATGCTAAACTGATTTTTGATTTGTTTTGATGAAAAATATTGTATGAAATAATATTTTTGCATATTTCTGTGATGACCGAAAAGTTTCGAAAAACAAAGGAATTCAAGGTTTTCGTGTTAGGACTTGGAAATTAGAAAATTTTATTCTTTCATGAATACATGGCTGCTGATTTGTGTGAATTGGTGTTCTAATATGATATTTGTTTTATTTAGATGAAAAATAATAACTTGAATCATGTGTCTGTTTATCGCTGAAATAAACGAAATGCGCGGAAAGCGCAGAAACTCATGATTTTTCACCTAAGTCTTTGAACTTGGAATTTTTTTTTATAAACCTTACCTATGGCTGCCAACTTGTGAAGGAATGTATTTTAAACTAATATTTTCAATGATTGAATGAAAAATAATAGTTTAAACAACCTGTTTGCATATTTCTGAAATGACTGGAAAATACCGAAAACAAGGAAACTTATGATTTTGTGCACTATAATGCAAAAGATTGAGTTTTTCTATATTACTAACACCAATGGTGGCCCATTCTTATGGATTTAAGTTCTAAAATGATTTTTGTTATGTTTACATGAAAAATCTTGGTTCAAACCATGTTTTTACGTATTTCTGAAATAGACAGAAACCACGAAAAGAAGAAGAATTTAGTTTTCACCTTAATGATGCATTCGGCCTACATGAACAATTGTGTCCAACTATTTATAAATTTTATGTCATGTGTCTTGGTGATTGTTGACATGTATGTATGTATAATAGATGATGAAATTGCATGTTAGTTGGAGGTATGATCTTAGATAAGCTTAAATGTATTTTAGTATACTTAAGGTATACTTAAGGTATCTTAACCTTATATTGTGATTAGAATGCAAATGTGATTGAGGAAATTGGAACTAGGAGTTATGATGAATTGATCATGAACATATGATTATGAGTTAATGAAGTAAAAGGGATCATAAGAGTTAAGTATGATGTTTGAAGGATTAATTGTTAAGTTG
The DNA here is from genome assembly GCA_947687605.1 of Reutealis trisperma. Lineage (NCBI taxonomy): Eukaryota > Viridiplantae > Streptophyta > Magnoliopsida > Malpighiales > Euphorbiaceae > Reutealis > Reutealis trisperma. The sequence goes on from CANTUT010001132.1 coordinate 423,445, forward strand.
ACATGTATGGAAGTGTAAAGTGAACTAAGATAATTGATAAGTGAATTGATATTGAGGTAATGATATTATGATGACCTTAAAAGGGTATTGATATGATTGCAATGTGTTTTCATGTGAGCCTATAAGGCCTAAGTATGCAAGACTTTTAAGTCAACGTGATATGTGCAAGTGATGAGTACACCTATGAGTGAACTCTAATGTGTATGCTATATGTGTATGGGTAGTTATGGGATAGGAATATCATGAGTAAATAAATACTAAGTATTAAATCAAATATTATGTTAGAGTTGAGGAGCCTTGGAAGTGCAAAATGGACTACGTGTACTAGGAGCAAAAGAACCCCAAGGTGAGTAAACACAACGTTCTTGTTACAAATGTGAACAACATCATGTTGTGCTTTAAAAATGTGAAATATTGATATGTGAACCTTTGTGATTTTTGAAACCCAAGTTCTTTCTATTCTAAATATTATTATATGAATTCTTTGTTAAGCTTGGGTTGCTAAAGGACATTTGGTCCAAAACTATTTTGCTTATCTAATGAGAACTTTTTTTGTGATAAACACCCTAACTTGTATTCTTTATGGAACTACACTTTCATTGTATTATTGTTGAAAGCCAAACTACTATTGTTATTGAAATACATGTTATTGTTGCCATATGTGATATTGTTAATTGTGTTTACCAATAGCTCTAGCTATGGTACCTTTACCCTTTATGTAAAATCCTCGTGCCGATGCAGGTAATCATCGAAACTTATGCATATGGTCTTAACCCGATGGATAGGGGTAGTGTATCCACCTCAGCTAGAAGGGGCGGTTCTAGCCATGGAGCCTGATCAGCTTCACGCTTTCCATGTGATAGGAGTTGGAATTTGGCAAAGGCCACCTCTCCTCAATGTGTTTTAAGTGAATTGAGTATAGTCTTCACTCTATAAGTGTTATAAGTGTGATTTCTACAAACTTGCTAAATTGAACCCTTGCTAAATTGCAACCTGATTCATGAGTTATAAACCATGAACTATGTGTATAAGCTATGTGTTTCCTTTCAAAGGAATATGTGATAATGTATGTGCCTTTTTGTTTACTCATTGAAATCATCTATCTCACCCCTTTTCCTTGTGTGGTTCCAGCTGAGCAAATGTGAGGAGGCAAGGTGATGGTTCAAGCATTCTACTTAGCTTGGGGCATTCCTTGTCCGAGTTATCAATAATACTATGTTTATGAAGTCTTGTCTTTAGATGCTTTGGGAATGTTAATTGATACTTATAGAGATTTATATTATTTTCCTTATGGATTTTATATGTAACGATTTACTTTAAGTCTTCCGCAAGTTATGGTATTTATCTAAATGTTTTAAATGAGTTAATGAAGAAGGTTCAATAAGATTCTAGGCATGATTGTTATATGTTAATGGGTTCTACAAGCGTGGGTGACCTTATGTCTCCCCATGTTCTAGGACCGTCGTATCTCACAAGGTCGGGATGTGAAATAAATGATGTCTCCTATCAACAGCTAATGAGGTTGGAAAGAAGAGCTTTCTCTGTGTTATGCATGCCCCTAGGCATTGTTTATAAGAAGGCCTTAAATGCCCATCTTGCCAAGCCTCTAAAGCCAAGAGCACCTCCCAACCCTTTGCCCAAGGATTATAATGCTAACAAGCACTGTGACTATCATCAAAGGTCGAGGCACAAAATTGATGCATTCAAGGCTCTGAAGCACAAATCCAAGATCTTATTAACAATGGAGACATTATTGCACCCAAGCCTAGAGACTAACATTGCTATCAATCCGCTTTTGAACCATTGAGCTCATTCAACCATGTCAAGTCTCACCTAATAACCGATATTTTGATAAGAGTGCTAGCCTTGCTATATCCCTATCGGAGTCTTTCGAGTCTATATGTGAGTCCAAATCTGAGTCTAAGTCTTTTGAGTCTATTTTTGTTGAAACTTTTCTAAATGTGAGTCTATCGAGTCTTTCTAAGTCTATATTTTTGCTTAATGTAACCCATAATCATAGGAATTTTTTATCAGCAACAAAATTTTGAACTTTCTGCTTCATTTTAATTTTTATAACTCATTTTTAAATGGCACATCTAAAAAATAAAAAATAAAAAGAACAAACGAAAAAATTAAAAATAAAAAACAAAAAATATGAAAAAGGCAAATGAATTAATTAATTATGGCATAGAGGAAAAAAATCAAAAATTCCATACATTGCATCTATTTAGCACTAGTGGAAAAAAAAAGCTCATGAGCCATTTTGCATGTGACAAGGATATGATAAGGATGAATCAAGCATTGTAGTTCATGAGACTCTAACAAGAAACCAGTTAAGAAGGAACTATAGAGAATAAAAACAAAATATATCAAAAGGTATCATGAGCAGTTGAATGGCGTTGATGAAAAGAGAATCGATGCTTTGTACAAAATTCATTATTATCAATGGAGACCTGCCGGGCACTTCAATAAGAAGGTGAAAGACAAAAGATCAAAGCTTTTATTCATAATTTGAGATGAAAGCTCAGACTAGATTAGGCCAGACCATACATGCTTAAAAAAATTATATCCGATAGAGGTGCCATCTTCATGGACGTGAATGAAAGCGAATTCTCCCATCTTGGTAACCTAGATTAACTGAAGTGATACATCATCTGAAGATGACATCTGCATTTCAATTTTGTTTTTCATGCATTTGCATCAGAACTAAGTGAACTTGATTCTCCCTAAAATGAATGATTGACAGAAAAATGATGTAAGGGATATGTAGGATGCCAAGTCGAGTGCAAGTCCAAATCATAATATAAAATATTTGTTTTGCATCGTATTATCATTTTCTCCATGCCTAATACATCATTCACTTAATTCTTTTGCCTAAACAAAAAAAAAAAAAAAAACAACAACAACAACAAGAAGATAAAAAAATAAAAAAAAAAAAAGAAAAAAAGAAGAAGAAAAAGAATGCTCATTAAACTAAAAACCTAAAAGGGCAGCTTAGGCAGAAATTAGAGCAAAAATAAAAGATATCTCATTTAATGGTGATTGAATTTTGAAAAATGCAAGCCCATCATCATGATACAAGGATAGCCCTTTCAATGTCCTCTATAGCTTATCCTATATTGTGTAATCCTGTCAACCTATAAGTATTTTGAACAAAAAGCAAAAGGTCATGTTTGAAGCCATAATAGCCAACCTGAAGGAATGGTGGAGCCAAATGCAGCAAAAGTAAGGTGGTGGGGTGAAATTTCAAAAAATTTTAAAATTTCACTTCACCTAATTTTAGTCCAAAATTCATTCAAGCAATTAATTAATTTGTAAGTAAAACACATATGCATAGAAAAAAGAAGGAAGAGTAAACATACTACCTGTTGTAGGTTCCTTCATTCTTTATCAAAGAGCTTTCCAAGTGTGAAGCCTCTAGATCATCCACACCTAGCTCACCTCCAAGCTTCCTTTAGTTTCCTTTGGTGTTCTTGAATCCCTCTCTTTATTGCCCAACTTTGATTCAAGATTTTCCCTCAAAAACCTTTAGGAAGTTAAGGTTTCTCTTTGATTTGTTTTGGAATAAATATATTTTCAATTTTCAAGTGTTTATTCTTTCACAAAGAACAAAGAAGAGAATTGAAGATCAAAAGAAAATTTAAAGAAACATTTTCTTCCTTTTCTTTCTCTCTCTCAACTTTTCTCTCTAAATGCTTCAAATTGATGAAAATGATGTTTACTCTCTTGCAACATAAAAACTCAAAGCTTTTATATCCTTTATAAAACCTAACCATTAAGTCTTCCCACCAAAAGACCATTACACCCTTTTAGCTCTTCATTAGGTGAAAGGGTAAAGTTGAACTTTTCTTCTTCAAATGGTAAAATGGCCATTTTATCCTTTAGGGAAAAAATGGACATTTCCACTAGCAAAAATTTGTAATTAGAATTTTAACCTTAGTAAAAAATTCTCTAACCATTAAACCCATCACATGGGCTTATGAATAGTAAATTTTCTCTAACCCCTAAATTGCCTCTTTTCCATATCATGTATGGGTTTAGGCCACATCTTATGTGTTTAGGGTTTTCACTAAGCTTAAAATTAAGTCTTTGATTTAGTCAAAATCAATTTTCAATTTAATCTTTCTCATTTGCATCATATACAAATTAAGATCTAATTGAATAGAAACCTTTATAGATTTAACATTAGGACATGCTAGGGTCCTTGTAAATTTAATTACATGTTTAATCATTTTACCACTAATCAATTAATTAAACACTTTAATTAGTTATTATGGTAAACCTTTTACCCTTAAAAGGTGATCACTATTGGATATGTGATTTTCTAGGTTCATGTCTAATTAGCAATGGGAATGAGAAAATATTTTTCTCTACTAATGTGAAATGCCCACTTCACACTTAGTCCTATAAGTTGTGAGTGACAGCTAGCATTCAATGTCACGACCACCTAATTAGAAATGAATGTTTATAGTTAATAACTTTAAACATCACATGGACAATCGATCATAAATTATCATACACTAGAATCCCTTCATTAAAGATCCCAGTCTCAGCTAGGGTAATGGTTTATGTCAAACCCTAATATGCCTCGATTCTATGTCCTTATCTCATTTCTAATTCTTGATGATATTAGATTCCTACTAGAAATTCTTTATAGTGAATCTCACTGTCTTGGCCAAGAACTTAAGTATCAAGAATAACCAGATAGCATATGATCTTAACCTCATTTACTTGAGATAATGAATTCTATCTTAGTGATCACTTATCTTCATACATAACAAATTAGAACTATCACATGCCATATATCCATATATGAATAGTATGTCTATGTAAGCAGTAATAAATCCTAACTACCTATATATGAGATATAGTATCCCTCAAGTCAAAGGATTATATGCATTATTATGACCTAGATGATAAATAATTGACAAGTAGTAAAACCTTATATTATTATCATTTAACATCACAGTTTGACTAGTCATCCTATGAATATCCACATGTTTGTATCGATATCACATGTCAAGCAACATGAGACTCACTGCCTCTATAATCATCTATATCACATACTGATTAAGAAAACAATTAGAGGTAATAGTCTTTTGAAATTAATGATGCCTGGTCATTAATCCTATGACCATGAACATATTTAAAATATTTATACAAAAGTGATCTGTCTCTCATATTCTCAACACTTGAGAATAGATCCTCTTACAAATACTTAAGGACTATATTCAATAATATGAAACTCTTTTCATATTATGAATATATTTATTGTGCCATTGGAATTAATATCTATTATTACATAACTATTATATGGCTCCTAAGGCACATACTGCTATCAATCTCCCAGTTGCACTAGAGTCATTCTGCTTAGTATCAGAAACTCATCTTCTCAATATGAAGTTTAACTATTACTAACTTTTGACTTTAGTCAGTGGACTAACCAAGTTAAGAGTTAATGCTATTTTCTACAAGGTTAGAACACCCTAATCCAATAGTTGATTTGATAATATCTTAATGCCTTTCAAAATATTCAAGATTTCAGTATGAGACTCGAGTTCCCTTTCCATAAGCTAAGGCTTCATTATTATCATAGCAGAGAGATACTTATGATGTATTGGAGAAACTCTTAAACAGTTCATAACTGTTGAATCCAAAATAATTTCTTATTTACAACATTCTATGTAGACAATTTGGCTTCCATAATGAAGTTTGTAATAATAATTTGCTTAAGTTTTTTGGCAAATTATTTCTTCATTATAGATAACAACAATCCTAATGGTAGACTTTCCATCATTTATGTAGTAACATTCTTCATTTGTCAAATTAAATCTTAAATACTTCTTAAGTACTTTAAAATAATTTTGATTGTATTTCCAATAATTTAATCCTAGATAGGATTAGAATTTGTTAGTCATACTAACAACATTCTTGATGTCCAGCTCATTATATGACTCTTGTATAATTTAGATTTCTTATAGTCATACTATAAGGAATCCATGCCATACTTTCTTTGGGTAGGTAGGGAATCAACCCTTAAAAATGGATATCAAAATTGTAGGAAATAAAACTTTTGGAATTAGCATGTTGAACTTTTCAACATCTTTTCAAAATATTGACTTAGACATATTTAACATTCTCTTTAGTCTATCTCTATAGATATGAATTAATAAGAATGTAAATATTTATCTGGAGACTAAATGAAGAAAGTAATGGTAAAACTATTCTACAAATGCAAATATATTAATACTTTTACAAACTAATGTGTTATCCATATACAAAACTTGAAAGTGAGGATACTCCCACTATCCTTTTGCACATTAAGGACTTATTTGGTGATGATACAACTCATTAAGGTCTTGCATACTTTTGAATTTTCTTAAGACTCTAAGCCTTTAGATTTATTCCATGATTATGTTTTCTTTTCTAGGGAAAGAAAACTAGTATTGACATCTATATGCCAAACTCATAATCATTATGCATTGCTATATCATATATAGCTATAACAGAATCATCTTATAATTTGCTTCATCATGAATGTACAAATTTTGTGCATTCATATAAAGTAAATTATATTTTTCTTAAGATTAGATAATTTACTATCTCATGATTTACTTCATCTTGAATATACAACTATTGTGTACTTATATAAAGAAAATCATATCTTATAGAAAAATTAGATATTCTACTAAACCTTTTAGCAGCTTACAAGGATAAAACATTTAGTTAGTTTTAGACTTTTCATAGGGTTAATCAAATTTACTTTGATCATTTTGTTGGGTATTATTGGATGACATTCATCCAATCATTTCATCTTTCTCAATATGTCAATTTCTTAAATAAACACTTTATCAAGAAATAACATCTTTGCTAACAACTCTTTGTTATGCAAAAGATAGAAATACTATTCTAAACTACCTTTAGAATATCCAACAAACCTTATCTTAATTAGAATTATCTTCTAATTGTCTAACTTCAACTTATCAAATAAGCTAGATATCTCACTTCAAATTATGATTAAGAATTTTGATATCTATCCATATCATATCATATATGAAGAGGATTAGATAGACTTTGGTGAAATTCAATTTAAGAATATTATGCTATTATTTGTAAATTTTCCATAAGGAATTAAACAAAACTTTTATAGTTCGTCATCTATTACATCATATCATATATGTTGTAATACCATCACGTATTGTTTTCCCAAAAAAAATTATGATTATATGGCAATTTTATATTTAGGAAATTCCTCAAAAATTGGTATTTGAGTTCTCCCCACTTCAATCAAATGAAAGGGTTATGATACTATTTCCCTTTTTTGTATGAAATACCTTTAATATTTATTTTCCTTTTCATCTTGAATTTCTTGAATATTTCAAAAATTCAAATAAACAATTCATTTTATTTACCTTTTCTTTAAATAGGTTAATATCATATATATAAGTAAATACGATGAATTAGGAAAAACTCCCACTAACCATTTTACAAATGGTATTGATGCATCTGTATGCATAAATTCTAAAACTTTGTCGATTTATATTCTTTTTTCCAACAAAAGGCAATCTAGTTATTTTGCATTAGATACTGGACTTCTAAGTTGAAACAAGCTCACACCCTAACAAGCAGTGACACAATTAAGTTGTCCTATCTTCAAATAAACAAACTAATCAAAGAAATCATAGTATTTTTATATTAGAGTTCATTATGTCACTATCATAAAAGCACTTGGAGTTGTTTTATTATTATTAACTGAATACAAATACATCAAATATATAATTCATACTCTTAAGTTTATTACAATAATAAACTACACAAACATTTTTCTCATAACGGAATTCACAATTCCTTGAAGTTACTAAATAATGTAGCTTAAGTATGAAATACATACATGATTTACAAAATATGATTTTAAAATCATCATTAAGTACATACAAGACATATAAAATATGATTTTTAAAATCATCATGAAGTATTCTAAAAGCTCTTTAGAAACAAACACTTTGCCACTTAGATTTTCAAAATCACTTCATCTAATCTCCATGCTTTTGTTGCTTACTCTGATCATGCACATGGCATAGAAGCACCTATATCATGAATCATAGTAACAGATGAACTATATGAATCATTGGAATATAGTAATAAGAGATAGAATTACCTTCACAAGGTTTGTCCCTCTCTTTGTCTTTAAGTATTCATAATACTTAGAACAATTATTTTTCCAATATTCATAACATTGACAATAGAAAAAAAAAATTTTTTTGTCAACTATACCATTATCTATGCACTTGTCCCTTGCAATTTTCCTTTTAGGATTTATAATATAAACTTTTTCTATTACCTTAAAGTGTACTTTCCATCTAATGGAAATTTGGAATGAATTTGAAGAATTAAACTATTTGAAAATTATTATTCATGAAAACATCTAGACTCTCTAGTTGTTTAATGAATTTAATCATCAAATGAAAATAATTCCAAATTTTGTTTAATTAAAAGTAATAAGAAATAAAAGAGGTTTCTCACAATTCAAATTCTTTCACAAAGAATACTAGATAGAAAAATAGAAGAACAAGAAATTAAAGATGAAACATTTTCTTTGATTTCTTTTCTCTAATTTCTTACTCTAGTTAAATAGTAAGAACAAGAAGGAAAAGTAAGGAGAAGACAAATTAAAATAAAGTTATGAAGATCAAGAAGAAACACTTTCTTCTTTTCTTCGAAAAACTTTCTTCTTTTCTTCCTTTATAATTTCTTTTCTTTTCCTTTTTCTTTCTTTTCTTTTCCTTTTTCTTTTTTATAAATTTCTCCATATTCAAATAAAATAACTGCCTTAATATCTCATATTAATCAGTGTATTTATGTTCATCATACAACACTTGTAGAGAATGCATAATTACTTGGAGCCTTGTTATACTCATATGTTGTTTTTGCAACTCTTAACTTATAAAACAATCATATAGCATCAACCTCATCCAATATTTTGTTTCCATTACACTTAGAGTGATATATTCCTTTGGAGTAATCTTTTCTCTAAAAGACCAAGAATAAATCAAGTTGAATACTGTGAGGCCTCGCCTAAGCACCGGTTCAATCCGCTAGAGGGAACCGAAATGCTCATTTGGGAAGGAACTCACATGGAAGCCCTCGAGCTTATTTTGAAAATTATTTTAGAGTCACCACCTTAATTTATTTTTATTTGGGAAAATATAAGGAAAAAACCCATTTGACTCCCATCATTATCCAAAGGAAAAAGATCAATAGCCTCGAAACCAAAGAGGATTTAGGGACTAGGTTTTCAGTTTAACAAAACATGTTTAGCTAAGTAATATAAAAGTAGCTTAAAATATATTTCATGAACAATTTAAGATGGATGGACAATTTGTAATATGTATGATCATTAATTCCAATAACAAATACAAGTAATAATCCAAAGTAAGATTAATCATTACAAATAAAATCCCAAAATAGAATGGATACCTTCTCTAGCCCTTATGAGTTCTAGAGAAGTCACACATTCCCTAAACTAATCCTAATAATAAAGCAAAGCAATAAACACAAAAGTAAGTGAAGAAGGTGATAGAGGGATAGTTGATTAATTTTAATTGGATTCGATGCCTGAACCAAGCATGCCTACGTATCCTTTTGAATAGGAATCAGAACCCACACAGTTCTCCCTTCTTGCGAAGAGGTTTGTTTAGTCTAGCCACTTTATCATGTTTTGATTGATTGATTAAAAGAGGGTTGAATTAATTAATTAACTTAATTGATTACCAAGTTGATTAACTAGCAACCTAGATGCATCAATTTAATTAACCAACTAAAATAGGCAATAATTTAATAGAAAGGAAAAGAAGATTACGTTAGGTTTTCGCTGCTTGGGGATGTAGGGCAGATGGAGTGGACAACCAGATCGCAATTCCACCTTCTCCACATAAGAGACACAAGCCTCGAACCACCAGAATGCAACTTCACCTTCTCCACATGACGGACACGAGCCTTGGGCAAAGAGCTGGCCTCGAACAAGCTGGCGGAAAGCCTTAAACTAGTCGAGTAGGAATCAAGGAGAAAGCACCCAACATGCTTTACAAAGCAAGGAGCAGAAGCAAAGCAATTTACTTGAAGTTAGAGTTTTTTAAGCCTCCAAATCTATGTGTTTTGAAAGTAAAGTGGCCAACTCTATTTATAAGGGGAAGAATGAAGCATAAAGACTAAAAATTCCAAGATGGAAGCTGAAACACACCATCGGTCCTGCACAAGCCTATGCGACATCGTAGAAGCCTCTGCGACAGTGCCACAGAGATCTTTGTGGCACTGCAAGAGACTTTATGGCAATGCTGCAGAGTTGTGCGGCAACAACCTATCACTCACTCGTTCTGCCTATTTTCGCCCGTTCTCGCTCGTTTCTCGTCCGTTTTCCATGATTTCAGTTGCATTATACTCGTTACTGAGTCTTGAATGATTTAATGATGATTATAGAGGCTTGATTGATTCTTTTCCTAACTAAATGGCCTATAATTTTGAGAGGTGCAGAATTAAGGGTTCACAGTTGCCCCCCTCATCAGGATTGCTTTATCTAGTAGGCAGTTCTGATGAGTGTGAACTTTAGAATGAAGAAGATGCCCCCAGTATATTTGGAAGCAGCAGGAAATTTTGATAAGTGTGAAGTGAAGAGGATGCCTCCGGTATATTTAGAAGTGAAGTGGATGCCCTCAGTATATTTGGAAGCGAAATGGATGCCCTCGGTATATTTAGAAGTAGCTGGAAGAAAATGACAATTCCTGTCTGGTAGGAATGATAATGATGACCTTCTCTGGTAGAATCTGAGAGTAATATTCCTATCTAGTAGGAAGGACAAAGTATTGGTCCTTTCTGGTAGGTACGATCATCCTTTCTAGTAGGATTGGTAATTTATCAGCCTTGTCTAGGAAGAGCAGAATGTCTGTCTGTAATTATAAAAATCTTTTATATGTTGAATCTTGAGTAACACTGGTCAGATGCTTAGAGGAGACTATTGCAATCATATAGAAACTTGTTATTCTGAATTGTGACTTAAAACAGGTTCACTACTGCATTCCCGTGTGCAAAAGTTACTATACAGAAGGTACTATATAAAGGCGTGCCACGTTTCACTTTTTGCAACTTTTCTCATTTGTCAAGTTTTACTTCTCTCTCTAAAAAACCATTCTCTTTGACTTCTCTCTAAAATGGCTTCCCCCTTTAGCAGTCGCCATACTAGAAGCTACTAAGTACCAAGGCATGATCCCAATCTGGCGGACTTGCTGTAGGAACTGGAGCACCATGTGTCTTGTACCGGCATCATTGAGGTATTTACCGCTTTGCCCTTCTTTCCTATTATAATGTTAGTTCATAGAAAATATATGCATGTAAAATAAAAGGTTTTTTCTTTTTTTTTTTTATAAAGACTACCACCCTTAGATTGAGAGGCGGTAGATCAAATTTATCTGTCGTCTCTACATACCTGGAGACTCATCCTCGAGTCTGAGGGTTGATTAAGCCATCTAGATTGCTAGGATTTTTGTCCCTAGATTATACCCAAGAGGGTAATATTCCTTTGCTGTGAGCATTGGCAGAGAGGTGGTGGGATACCGTAGACACTTTTCACCTTCCATGTAGGGAGATGACTGTGACCCCTTTAGACTTGACAATGTTAGCTTGTCTGCCATTTCGACCACTAGCCTTAGAACTTTATCCTACTTGGACTTCTATCTCATCAGAGGCTATGGTTGACTTATTAGGCATTGACCCTCCCCGAGGCGAACCACATGTCCCCTATTCTTGGCTCTGAGGACATATTGACATTTATATTTATGATGTGGGAGTCATTTCGGATGAGTAGGTTGCCCGCTTGCTGATTTTGATGATATTAGGCTGCTCATTCTACCACACACAAAGAGTTACTATTGATTTGAACATTATACGCTCACTGGAGGACTTATCCATTATCAGAGAATTTGACTAGGGAGGTGCAGCTTTGTGCGTGATGTACCAAGAGATGTCTGATCTATCTCGAGGTGTGTTCACTGCTTTATCATTTGGGAGGTATGCCTCTATCTTTCTACTTCTGTCTTGCACCTATTATCCCTGTGTATTATGATTATTTTCCTTTATGCAGTATTGGGCCTACGAGCACTTCCCTTTTGTTGCTCCTGCTTTGAGGGATCATATAGTGAATCATATCCCAAGCGGCTATCTTTGGTGGACTTAGAATCACTGTCATCAGGAGAGATATGATTTTCACCATATTTGAGATTTCTTCTCTCATTTAGTATCATCACAGGTATGCACACATGCTTGGCTCATCATCTTCATCACTCATTCTGATATTCTATTTTTTTTCGCTGTTCTTTTTTCATAGGTCCGGTGGTTACCTTTTTGTTGATAGGCTTTACCTCATCACTCTATATCATTATCCTGGTGTGGCTTTGTCTTCCCGTAGCCTCCTTTTGTGCTTTTGCATTGATTCTATGTTTTACCTTGGTGAGAGAGTTTGCGGCCAGATTACAGGAGAGAGGATTGTCCCAGCTAATCCCCCTGCTAAGATGTGATATAGATCGCGCATTCCTGATCAGGATTCATTATTAGCAGGCCTTCCAGTCGAGCCTTTCATGGATCTTGACAGTAACTATAGGAGCTTTTGCATGCATCGCCTACTAACTTACATCCCATTTCATCCAGGATGGGCCTATTTTAGTTATAGATCTTCTACCATAGGATCAGTTCATACTTCTGTTGCTAGGAGGAGTGGTGGTCCGAGGTCTACTGTAGATGCCCCTTCTGATAGGGCTAGACCGAGTAAGTAGGTGAGTTTTCCTGCCTACTTATGGGTAAGAGAGGTCTTGAATTATGTTTCTATTGATCATGGCTTGGCTCAATATGAGATCCTTCATAACCTCCTTGTTGATTTTATCCCATTTCCAGATCATATAGGTGAGGTATGTGCTTCTGCCCCCCTTTCTAAGCTTGCTCTTTATCACTTAATGTAGTTTACTCATTCTTTTCCTTACGCAGATCCCTAAGGATTAGGCTCGCCATAACTATGAGATGGTTCATCACTTAAGGATAGCACTGTCTATTATTGTCACTTTGAGTGGTCATGATGAGGGAGATGATGCAGATCGGAGGAAGAGATATAGGCAAGGCCGGTGTTAGCTTTCCTCTGTTATGCAGATGTTATGCTGACTCTATGTATTATTATGTATGCATGTATGCATGTTGATGCGAAACTTGACTCATGTTCTATTTTATTACTATGATGCATGGATGTTATGACTTGATTATACAAGGGTTTGACTTATGTATGTTATGAATGCATTTGTTTTATGAATGAATGCATGATAGGGCTCCACCATCTTTCCTTTTTGCTCTCTCCCCCATTTTTTCATCAAATTCCCCTCAAATACTTCATGATTTATGCAAAGAAAGGGTCACGGTAGCTTGCGACAATGTGCTGCAGGGGTGCAGCAACTGGTCATCCTGTATGGTGCTGCACAGCCTTATGTGGCTGTCGTAGAGAGGCTTACAGCACTGCATAGGTGTTTGCAATAATGCCACAAAAATGCTTGAGGAAGCCCATGTTCTTCTGTGCCAACCCTAATGAAAATCTTCAATTTTCTCCTACACATACCCCTCTCATGGTTTAGAAATCTTCACAACTGCAGCTCAGCTTTTATAGCACTTTTCTTATTCTCTTCTCTTTACTTTTCTCTCGTCTTTTCCTTTAGTTTCCCTTTTCCTTTCATTCATGGAGCCCTATTTTAGTCATGCAATGCATTTACAAACTAAAAACCTTGAGCAAGTGGAGCATATTAACTTAGGGACTTTCGGGATTAGTGCCATACCAACCTTAAGGGGGGTTTGATTAGATTGGGACTTTTTGAGGGCTTGTCTGAAATTTTGGGATCCTGAAGCTCATGTTTTTAGATTTGAGGCTAGTATGAATAAGATATGCCCTACCTTTGAAGAATTCAGTGTGTTACTTGGCTGCCCCCGTACTGAGAGTGGGGCACTTCAATTCATTTTTTAGGCTCTTGGGATTGGATACTAGAACTGCTAGCCCTATGGTCATGAATGATTGGGTGGACCTTACTGCTGTAATTGCCGAGTTCTATGATCCCCGAGGTTTTGAGGATAAGGAATGGCAGGATCGTCGGATGAATGCTTTAGCTTTTTGTCTAACTACCGGATATCTCTTTATAGGTTCAACTGGTTGGGGAGATATTAAGATAACCGAACTAATTTTTCATATGGCTAAAGGTTGCTCTATAGCTAGGATCATCTTAGCATAGACAATCCTTAGTTTGGATCGAGCTTACAAAGTTGATGGGCCTTGGTCTGTGAGTCCAATCATTCTGTATGTATGCTTTTCCTCTTCCGTTTCTTTTCTCTTTCCCCTTTCCTTTCTTAGTTAGCTACGTTTCTACATAGATTTGGCTAAGGGATCATCTAAAGGAAGTTCCCCCTACTACTAAAAAGGACTAGTTGGCTTTATGGTATCAATCTTGCACCATAGTGAGGAAATTTAAATCTGAAAAGGAATGGACTGAATGGTTGTTTGAACTCGACCCCCAGGAATTGCTGTGGCTTTGTCCTTGGTATAAGATCAAGAAGTTTATGACTATGAGTTATGGCTATAGGATGGTTTATTTGCTGGGTTTGCATGTGGTGACATTCTATCAAGGAACAAGGGTGATGCGCCAGATGGGTCATGCGCAAAAAGTGCCCCCAGACAGAGCTATCTTTGAATCTACTTTCATCTCTCCCACTGTGGCTAGGGCGGTTACCAATGGATGGGCCCGCGATTTTCATGTTGTTCTTCCATCTCATTATTTTGATAAGACAGAGGCTTACATTTTATAGTGGATTGCTACATCTTGGCCATCAGAGAAGATAAGGAGGGTGACTTTACTCAAAGAGATAGAAAATGACACTTCTGTTAAGGGGACTACTGACGATTAGGTGATATATTATTTAGGGCTTTAGGCAAAAAATTTTTGATTTCTTGTTTTATTGAAATAAGACTCTTAGTTTTGTCTTAAATCCAATTTTGAATAAAACATCATTATTTTCTATTATTATTTTTTTATATCATCATCATTTTTTCATTTTTTTTATTTTATTATTATTATTTTTTTTTTGCATTGAAATAATAAAATTTGGCACAAAAGAAAATTTATTAATGATTTGGACCGCACCCAATGAGGGCTACCTACATATCTCCTAATATAATTTATTTCTATTACATACTCTTCTCTTTTATTTTGGAGAATCAGGTCCACGTAGTTCTAGTTACAATGCATCATTATACGAAGTATCGCTTTAATTGATCCAAGTTGCAAAGGTTGGAGAATTCAATTCCATCCAAGTCTATGAGAATGGCACCTCCACCTGACAGGATGCATTTAAGCATATAAGATCCAATCCAGTTTGCTCTGGATTTGCCTCTAGGGTCGTGCACTGGGGCTTGGATTTCCTTTAAGATCAAGTTTTCTTCTTATAGTCCCCTATCCCTTACTTTCTTCTTGAAATGCCGAGATAACTTTTGTTGATAACCCTATAGTTGATACAATGCATCCATTCTCTTTTATGCAATAGCATTCAACTGATCATGATAACTTTTAATCCATTCTATCTTGTTAATCTGACTTTCTCTCATGATCCTGGTTGATCTGATTTTCGCTTGAATCGGCAGCACAGCTTCCATTCCATATACTAATGAGTAAGGAGTTACCCCAGTTGGTGTGCGGATGGAAGTCCTATATCCCTACAGAGCAAATGGTAATTATTGATGCCAGTGCTTGTGATTATCAGTCATCTTTTGGAAGAGGGATTTGATAGTTTTGTTTGTTGTTTCAACTGCCCCATTAGTTTGTAGTCAGTAAGGAGATGATTTGTGATGCTGGATCCTTTCTTTTTTCTAGAGATGAACTACTTCTTTTTGAAAATGAGACCCATTATCTATAATAATCTCAAAAGTACTCCAAACCTACAAAGGATGTTAGTTTGGATGAAATAAGCCACTCTTTTTGAATCCAGTACCCGATAAGGTGTCGCTTCTACCCATCTTGTGAGGTAATCAACCGCTACAAGGATGCATTCATGACCAACAGATGATTTGGGTTTATTCTTCCTATGATATCAATGCCCTAAGTTGTAAAAGGCCAAGGGGTGGTTATGGGTTGCAAAGGCACAGGAGGCTGCTTCTGTAGTTTGGCATAAATCTGGCATTTATGATATCTTAGTACAAACTTCATATAGTCTTCATTCATGATGAGCCAAAAATATCCCAAATTTGTAATTTTTTCAGCTAATACGATCCCATTCATGTGTGGTCCTTCTTCCCCTCCATGGACCCATTCCATGATCTGCTGAGCTTGCTCTTCAGTCACACATCTCAAGTGTATGTTATCCCATGCTCTTTTATACAAAACATCTCTGTTTAGCAGGAAATTGCTGGCTAACTGTCTTAGAGTTTGACATTCTAATTTAGAAGCCCCCTCTGGACACTTCCCATTCCTGAGGTAGTTGAAGATGTCCCAAAACCAAGGTTTCTGATCAGCCAGTTGAATATTCATGCACAAGGTATAGTGCCCTGGTTCTCGTTTCACTTCAATCACCACAGGTCTGATTATTTCCCCATCTCTCATGTCTAGAATTAATGCAAGTGTTGTTAGAGCATCTGCAAATTGATTTTTGGCATGAGGCAAATAATGGAAAGATAATTCATAAAAATTTACTGCGAGATCATCCAAGTGCTTATGGTAAGGAACCAAATGCTCTTCTCTTATCTTCCATTTTCTAAGTGCTTAGGACACAATCAGGTTGGAATCTCCATAATCCTCTAGGTAATCAATTCTCAAATTGATAGCAACCTCTAAGCTAGCTATTCAAGCTTTATATTCTGCCTCATTATTCATTACTTGAAAAGCTAGCTTGATAGCCATAGGCAGATTTTCTCCCTCAGGGGTGACTATAACAATTCTAGCACCATACCCTTTGCTATTAACTACACCATCGAAGAATAATTTCTAGACTTCAAGCTCAATTTGCATAATTTCTTCATCAGGGAATTCTGGTTCTGACCAATTACTGTCTATTAGGGCTACAACTAATTGATCTGCTATCACACTCCCTTTTATGGCTTTCCTCTGGACATACTTCAAATCAAAAGCTACAAGAACCGTAATCCATCTTGCCATTTTACTGTCAAAAATTGGTCTTTCCATGAGAAACTATAAGGGACTTTTATCAGCTAGGACATGGGTAGTATATGAACTTAAATAATGCTGAAGCTTATGACATACCTATACCAAAGCAAGGCATAACTTCTCAATCTGATTGTACTTGAGCTCATAAGCGAGCATCACTTGCTTAAGCAATAAATGGCATTTTCTTTATATGATTTAGTAGCATTTTGGGCGAGCATGCCCCCATGGCTTCTTCTGTGATGGAGAGGTACAGCAATAGAGGCTTTCCAGGTCTTGGTGGTTGTAATACAGGAGGACTTAGCAAGTACTCTTTGATTTTCTCAAAAGCTTTCTAGCAATCACCATTCCATTGCTTAGAAGCTCCATTTTTTAACAACTTGAAGATTGGACCACAAATGTCTGCTAGTTGAGCTATGAACCGGCTAATGTATTGTAGTCGTCAAAGGAAGCCTCTAATTTCTTTTTCTATCTTAGGTGCTAGCATCTCCAAAATAGCTTTCAAAGATCTACCTCTATTCCTCTCTTACTAACCATATACCCCAAAAACACTCCAGATGATGCCCTAAATATGCACTTGGTGGGATTCAACTTGAAATTATATTGGCGGAGTCTGGAGAAAAATCGCTCTAAGGCGTATAGGTGATCTTCTGCTATTTTAGACTTGATTACCATGTCATCAACATATACCTCAACATCCTTATGTATCATGTCATGAAAGATTGTGATAGCCATCCTTTGGTAAGTCGTCGCTGCATTCTTCAATCCAAAAGGCATAACTCAGTAGCAGTACGTACCCCACTCAGTCACAAAAGTAGTCTTTTCTTTGTCAGGAGGATGGACCTGAATTTGGTTGTACCCTACATATAAATCAGTCAAGGAGACTACTTCATATTTAGCCATGCGGTCAACCAATAAGTCAATGTGAGGTAATGGGAAATCATTCTTAGGGCAAGCTTTATTCAAATCTTGATAATCTACACACATCCTAACTTTTCCATCTTTCTTAGGTACTGAAACAATGTTTGCCAACCAGGAAGGATACATGATTGGCTCAATGAACCCATTGCTTAATTGCTTGGTGATTTTTTCCTTAATCTTTAAGGATAACTCTGGCTTTAATCATCGCAGCTTCTATTTGATGGGCTTTACATGCTCATAATTAGGAATTTTATGAACAACTATAGCTGGATCTAGCCCAGTCATATCCTTAGGTTCCCAAGCAAAGCAATCTAAGAAGTCTTGGATCATTCTACTCAAGCTGTCCCTATTATGACATGATGATGCAATGAATGTGGTTTTTGGTTTTTCATTCATGCCAAAACTTATTAATTCTTTGCCATTTTTTATTTCATTTAATATTTCATTCAAATTGGATTCAAGATGAGGAAAAGGAAAGGAAACAGGAAGCACAAGATCATAAGAAGAAAAGTTGAGCTTTTTATTATGAATAAAAGAGTCGTTGTCCGTTATTACATTAAAATTGAAAGAAAGACCAAAAAGTTCGATTATCGACTCAAATGAAGAATCAAAACTACAAGACTCTGACTCAGGTTCTAACTCATACTCAAATTCTGACTCGGACTCAGACTCTAGTTCAGGCTTGGACTTGGACTCCGGCTCGGACTCTAACTTGGACTTGCCACCATCTCCTTTCTTCTTATAATACCAATTGTCAAGTTGGGTTTGAGTTGTTTGGATGAATTTGGTTAGGTCAGCCACTTTTTTGTCTCCTATCATACAAATTTGCTTAAAGAGAGCAGTCTCTATATTATCCTCCCAATCTTGTTCCAACATGAAAACTAGTTTATAGTCTTCTAAGGAAAGCTTGATATCAAAAAAGAGTTCAAAACCAAGGATTAGCTTCTTAGTAATGGGACAAACCCAAGGTTCTGGAAAACCACAGTATGGAAAATTCTCACCCTCCTTCACAAAGTATCCATTAGGTGTTTTGAAATAAGGGCGCATGGACCCATCATACGACTCACCTTTCTTAAGGGCTGCCATTTTCTCTTTAGCCCTTTTCTCTGCCTCAGCCAGATCTTCTTTGGTAGGTTTATAAGCTAGACCAAATGGTGGGTTAGCCACAGGGTATTCTTTGAATTGACCCACTCCTTGCTGCCTCTTGCCCAATCCTAATCTAAGAAAATAATTCATTTTTCTCAAAGCCACAATAATATTTCCATAAGGGTCAAAATCAAAAGGTACAAGCTCGAGCTCTTTACCTCCCTCTTTTTCTATGAATTGTACTATATTAAAAGCAAAACCTAATAATGGCAGAGTTGGTAACTCAGGTTGTATCTCTATAATTGGCACAAAACTTGGGACCTCACTTTTCCTATGCATATCCCCCTTTACAAAGACAATAAAAGATTCATAAGGAAATTTCAGCTTTTGATAGAGGGAAGAGGGGATAGCCTTAGCTTGATGTATCCAGGGTCGTCCAAAGAGGAGATTAAAGCATGTTGGTACATTAATAACTTGAAATGGAATAGGATAAGTGATAGGTCCAATGATGACATCCAAGGTAGCCACATTTAAGACCTCCCTCTTTGTGTTGTCATACGCCCTCACAATCTAGTCAGAAGATGTGAAGTCTAAAGCCCCTAATCCCAAGCAACTTGCCACTTTTAATAGATAGACATTCAAAGCAGACTCATTATCTATCAATGCCATAGGAACTGTTTTCCCTTTAGTAAAGACTATTATATATAAGGCATGGTTGTGATTTAGCTCCCCCTTAGGTAAGTCATGGTCATTGAAAGAGATAGAGGTAGCTTTTATGGTGTTGGTAAGAGAAGCCACTAAATTCTCAAGGGTGATATCTATAGGAGCTTGGCATTGGTTCAACGCCTTGCAAAGAGGTTGGCGATGAGGGTAAGATGATTGAATAAGGCTCTAAATAGATATGTTGGCTTGGGTTTTTTTCAGCTGCTTGAGGATAGGATCTTCATCAGGTTCAGTGCTTCCTTTTATCTTTTCAGCAGGGAATGGGATAGGTTGGATGGGTGGTTGGTTATCTTATTGGATAGGTGCTTGGTGGATCATGCCACTCTAGTTATAGCATCAATTTCTTCCATAAGATTACTCAAATCCAAAACACAACAATATTTAGAAGCTGACCGAATCAAAGAGATAGGATCAACTTCGAGATCAGTGGTGGTGATAAGGTTAATTTGGTGGTTAGGGAGAGGATTGGTGGCAATGTTGGGTCTTAGTTTGGGAGGTATGATGTCCCCACTGTCTATAAGATCTTGTCTTTTATGCTTTAAATTCCAACACATTTCTGTTTTGTGGCCAGCCTTTTGGTGATATTCACAGTACTCATTAGGGTTGTGATTTGCAGGAAGTGGGTCAGGAAGAGCACTTAGTTCCAAGGGCTTGATCAACTTGGCTTCTAAAGCTTTCTTGTATACCACAACCAGGGGAACCCCCAACTCAATAAAGGACCTTCTCTCTAATCTTAATGGCTGATGATGAGAAATGGTAGATATCTCCCCTTCCCTCTTATTACTTGAGGCAGTGACATTGGCTTGGTAAGGAGTACTCTTCTCATATCTATTATGGGTGGTCTCATCCTTGATGTGGCCACTTTGGATCAAATCTTCTATTTTGGAGGCAGTGGAAATAAGGGCTTTAAAGCTTGAGAGGTATTATGTGAGGAGATGATTTTGGTATACTGGCAAAAGGTTCTTCACAATTATGTCAACCTGCTCTTATTCAGTTGGTCAATTCACCATTTGGGTTGTTTTTTCTCTCTACCTCATATGGAACAAGGAGAAAGATTCCTTTGGATTCTACTTAGTAGTCTCCAAATCTCTCCTTGTGATATCCACTTCAATGTTGTACTCATACTGCTTCACAAATGTATTGCAGATATCATCCAAAGTCCTCTTTTTACTTATATCCAAGTTTAAAAACCATTTTATGGTAATTCCAATGATAGATTTTGAAATAATTGGGCAAGGAGCTCGTTATCAATTCCCAAAGGAGCCATTGCCCCCACATACATCTTCAAGTGTGTCTTAGAGCATATTGTCCCATTGAATCTATCCAGCATTGGCATTTTGAACTTTGGTGGAGTTCTGACATTAGGAAAGAGAGCTAAAGAATTGGCATCAATCACGTCATCATTTTTCTTAATGTTTTTGAGGGTCTTTTCCATGAATTCAAATTTTTCCATCAAAGTTTTGACATTCATATGGGAAAAAAATTCCTCTCCTTGAAAAAGATTCAAAGGAGAATGAGTGGTAGAATAAGTGGAATTTGGTATTTGGGAAGTGACAAGTGATGGGGTAACATCTGGAATTAGGATAGAGGGTGAGATGATATTTGGATGTGCATCAACTGTAGCCTTTCCTTTATCAGTCAAGTCAATAGGGACATTGGGGGAAAAGGAGGTATTTGCAACAACTTGGGTCACGCTTGGAATGTTTGGTTTAGTGTAGTATTTAAACTAAGGCCGGCTTGAACTTCCTCCAAAATGGACTACCTCTGCTCTTTGAACTAGGCTTGTTGGGCTTCCAAAATAGCTTGAAAATTCCTTTCTTCCTTTAAGAGAAGATTTGTTAAGAATGAATTCAATTGGGCCTCTTCCTCCGTATTAGTTGCATTCAAACCACTTTCTTTCAATCCACTTGTTCCCTCGGCCATTTTAGGTACCTTGTGATAAGGGAAAAGGTAAACAAAATAAGTATAAGACCAAGGTAATACAACAAGATGACAGACCTTTGGGCTAGCATTAGTATTTTAAGGGATGGGTATTTTAGTGAACCATAGGCTTGGTGAGCTTTCCACTTGTTTCAAGGTTCTTGGATGATGACTGTATGCATGAATATATGTGTGCATGAATGAAAAGTCATTTCATGGATACGGTAAGGCTTCTTTTGTGGTACATAAAATGTAAGGTCCAACTTCTAAGTTCATTACATGAAAGGGACAAGGTAGCTTGGTTTGGGGTACCCGTCACACTAGAGTAGTGATATACCTAACTACATATGAGTCAAAGAGCTTCGCGTGGGTCCAACAATACGTGCATACTCATTACACCTTTGAAAAGATCAAAGGATTCATCGTAGGGTGCATGATTTCACTATTGGTGAATACACCCAAGGAGGGTTACCCACTCAATGTTACTCACTATCCATTGTTTTCTTAGAACTAGGTTAAATGGCAAAGAGCCTATACAAGTGATGCATGCAAAGTTAAAATTATATTAAAAGGCCAAACTTTTTTAAACCAATTAGTAGTCCTCTTATTTTTTCCTCTTAAAAAGAAAATTTGTCCCCAATGGAGTCGCCAACTATGAGTCCTCACCCGAGCACCAGTCTGATCCGCTATAGGGAATCGAAATGCTCATTTGGGAAAGAACTCACGTGGAAGCCCTCGAGCTTATTTTGAAAATTGTTTTAGAGTCGCCACCTTAATTTATTTTTATTTGGGAAAATATAAAGAAAAAACCCATTTGACTCCCATCATTACCCAAAGGAAAAAGATCACTAGCCTCAAAACCAAAGAGGATTCGGGGACTAGGTTTTCAGTTTAACAAAACATGTTTGGCCAAGTAATATAAAAGTAGCTTAAAATATATTTCATGAACAATTTAAGATGTATGGACAATTTATAATATGTATCATCATTAATTCCAATAACAAATAAATAATAATCCAAAGTAAGATTAATCATTACAAATAAAATCCCAAAATAGAGGGGATACCTCCTCTAGCCCTTATGGGTTCCAGAAAAGTCACACATTCCCTAAACTAATCCTAATAATAAAGCAAAGCAATAAACACAAAAGTAAGTGAAGAAGGTGATAGAGGGATAGTTGATTAATTTTAATTGGATTTGATGCCTTAACCAAGCATGCCTACGTATCTCTTTGAATAGGAATCAGAACCCACGTAGTTCTCCCTTCTTGCAAAGAGGTTTGTTTAGCCTAGCCACTTTATCATGTTTTAATTTATTGATTAAAAGAGGGTTGAATTAATTAATTAACTTAATTGATTACCAAGTTGATTAACTAGCAACCTAGATACATCAATTTAATTAACTAACTAAAATAGGCAATAATTTAATAGAAAGGAAAAGAAGATTACCTTATGCTTTCGTGGCTTAGGGATGTATGGCAGATGGAGCGGATGATCAGATCACAATTCCACCTTCTCCACACAAGAAACGCAAGCCTCAGACCACTGGAATGCAACTTCACCTTCTCCACACGATGGACACGAGCCTTGGGTAAAGAGCTTGCCTTGAACAAGCTAGCAGAAAGCCTTAAACTAGTCGAGTAGAAGTCAAAGAGAAAACACCCAACGTGCTTTGCAAAGCAAGGAGCAGAAGCAAAGCAATTTACTTGAAGTTAGAGCTTTTTAAGCCTCCAAGTCTATATGTCTTAAGAGTAAAGAGGCCACCTCTATATATAGGGGGAAGAATGAAGCATAAAGACTGAAAATTCCAATATGGGAGTAGAAACACACTGTTGGTGCCGCACATGCCTATACGGCACCACAAAAGCCTCTGCAATAGTGCCGTAAAGAGCTTTGCAGCAATGCAAGAGGCTACTGTAGAGCTGTGCGGCAACAGCCTATCACTCACTTGTTCTGCCTATTTTTGCCCGTTCTCACTTGTTTCTAGTATGTTTTCCATGATTTCAATTGCGTTATACTCATTCCTAAGTCCCAGATGATTTGATGATGATTAAAGAGGCTTGATTGATTCTTTTCCTAACTAAATAGTTTGTAATTCTGAGAGGTGTAGAATTAAGGGTTCATAAATACATACTCAAAAGCAAGGACTAATTAAAGGTTATCAAACCATTCCATAGATATAGGC